>VXAB01008597.1:62399-121933 GCA_013399175.1 Odontophorus gujanensis
TAAAATTTAAAAAGCCATTCAAAAAACTATAGAAAAATACAAAGATTAAAGCGGAAAAAAAAAAAAAAAAGCATTGGGGGTGGTTATGCTTAAGCTGCTAAGTAGCACAGCATCTCCCATGCATTTGTATTTAATGAACATGCTGCATTGAATGGCACTAATGAAGGGTCAAGAGCAAGGAAGGCAACCTTACCATAGAATCATGGAATATCCTGAGTTGGAAGGGACCCTCAAGCATCACTGAGTTCTTGAGCTCTTGGCTCCACATAGGACTACCCACAGTTCAAACTCAGTGTCTGCAAGCATTGTGCAGAGACGTCTCCAGCAGCTTGGGATTGTGAATCCACTGCCCTGGGGAGTCTGTTCCAGGGTCCATCTACCCTCTGATGAAGAACCTTTTCCCAGTTCCCAATCTGACCCTACCCTTATACAGTTTCACATCATTCCCTTGGGTTCTGTTGCTGTCACAAGACAACAGAGATCAGTGCTGTCCCTCTGTTCCCCTCATGAAGAACTGTAGGCCTCCATATGATCTCTCTTTAGCCTCCCCTTTACCAGATTAAACAAAACAAGGTATCTCAAATGCTCCTCATACATCTTGCCCTCTAGGTCCTTCACTATCTTTGTAGCCCTCTTTCGGACTAATTGTTTTATACCCTTCATATATTGCGGCACCTAAACTGCACCCTTTGCTTGAGGTAAGGCCACACCAGCACAGAGCAGAATGGGACAACACCTTCTCTTGCTTAGCTGCCAGTGCTGAGCCCAATGCACCCTAGAGTATGGTTGGCCCTTTGGACTGCCAGGGCGTACTGCTAATTCACATTCAACTTGACGTCAGCTAGCCCTTTTCTGTGAGGCTGCTCTCCAGCCTCTTGTTTCTCAATCTGTAGAAATATCCAACGGAGTTCTGTCCCAGGTGTAGAATCTGGCAATCATTCCTGTTAAATGTCTTGAGGTTACTGATTGCCCAGCCCCCCAGTTGGTCAAGATCTCTCTGCATGGCGTCTCTACCCCTGAAGGAGTCGACATCTCTCAACCTAGTGTCCTCTGCAAACTTATTATACCTTCAAGTCAAGTCCCACATTCATGTCATGAAAACACTAATCTGTGTCCAGTTAATAGCTCCCCAATTAAAAAAAATAAAATAGGGATCATTTAAAGACACTCCTGAAGAGGGCTACAGAGATGATTAAGAGCCTGGAACATCTTCCTTATGAGTAAAGGCTGAGACCTGAACCTGTTCAGCCTGGAAAAGAGACGGCTGAGAGATGATTAATGATCAATATTTTTAAGTATCTAAAGTGTGGGGTCCAGGCTTTTTTCAGACAAGTGGCAACAGGTACAAACTGGGACACAGGAAGTTCCATATGAACATGCAGAAGATTTTCTATACTGTGAGGGGACAGTGCACTGGAAGAGGCTGCCCAGAATGGTTGAGAAGTCTCCTTCTCTGAAGATGTCAAAATTCAACCCGGACAGTTCCCTGCTCAAACTTCTGTAAGGAGCCTGCATTAGCAGGGAAGTTGGACTCCTTGATCTCCAGGGTTCCCTTCCAACCCCCTACAATTCTAGGAGTCTATAATTAAGGAGAACTCGTCCTAAAATGGAGATCTGTGGAACTCCACTAGGGACCAGTCACCAGTCTGATGCAACTCAGGCTTGGATTTACCTCTTTTTGTCTACACAAAATCAATACCTAATGTAAAAAACTACACAGTATACCTTCTGTTATTCCTCCTAAGCAGTCAAGAGGCTATATTTTGTCAGACATTTGTGATGACTAGGCACTTCTGGTGATGGCAATGCCATGACATTTCCATGACTGTGCCCTCAGCTTTGTAAATCCCAGAAGCTCAGGTTACAGATTGAGGACTTAGGAAATGAGTAAGAAATCACTAAAGGAGAAAAGCTGTGATTAGATGCAAATATATTCATTAGAGAAGAGATTGAACAGAAGCGCATCTTCCGTTTTTAATGAATTTTTAAACACAGAAATGTATTGCAGGTGTGCAATTTAATGCATTTAACCTTTTAAGGAGTTGTTAGCAGTGTTTGCTACCAAAAGTTTTCACGACTATTTTTTTCTCTGTTTAAAAATGTTTACTTAAAAGAACTTTTCAGATGTATAGGATTTTTTATTAACAATNGATTGTGAATCCACTGCCCTGGGGAGTCTGTTCCAGGGTCCATCTACCCTCTGATGAAGAACCTTTTCCCAGTTCCCAATCTGACCCTACCCTTATACAGTTTCACATCATTCCCTTGGGTTCTGTTGCTGTCACAAGACAACAGAGATCAGTGCTGTCCCTCTGTTCCCCTCATGAAGAACTGTAGGCCTCCATATGATCTCTCTTTAGCCTCCCCTTTACCAGATTAAACAAAACAAGGTATCTCAAATGCTCCTCATACATCTTGCCCTCTAGGTCCTTCACTATCTTTGTAGCCCTCTTTCGGACTAATTGTTTTATACCCTTCATATATTGCGGCACCTAAACTGCACCCTTTGCTTGAGGTAAGGCCACACCAGCACAGAGCAGAATGGGACAACACCTTCTCTTGCTTAGCTGCCAGTGCTGAGCCCAATGCACCCTAGAGTATGGTTGGCCCTTTGGACTGCCAGGGCGTACTGCTAATTCACATTCAACTTGACGTCAGCTAGCCCTTTTCTGTGAGGCTGCTCTCCAGCCTCTTGTTTCTCAATCTGTAGAAATATCCAACGGAGTTCTGTCCCAGGTGTAGAATCTGGCAATCATTCCTGTTAAATGTCTTGAGGTTACTGATTGCCCAGCCCCCCAGTTGGTCAAGATCTCTCTGCATGGCGTCTCTACCCCTGAAGGAGTCGACATCTCTCAACCTAGTGTCCTCTGCAAACTTATTATACCTTCAAGTCAAGTCCCACATTCATGTCATGAAAACACTAATCTGTGTCCAGTTAATAGCTCCCCAATTAAAAAAAATAAAATAGGGATCATTTAAAGACACTCCTGAAGAGGGCTACAGAGATGATTAAGAGCCTGGAACATCTTCCTTATGAGTAAAGGCTGAGACCTGAACCTGTTCAGCCTGGAAAAGAGACGGCTGAGAGATGATTAATGATCAATATTTTTAAGTATCTAAAGTGTGGGGTCCAGGCTTTTTTCAGACAAGTGGCAACAGGTACAAACTGGGACACAGGAAGTTCCATATGAACATGCAGAAGATTTTCTATACTGTGAGGGGACAGTGCACTGGAAGAGGCTGCCCAGAATGGTTGAGAAGTCTCCTTCTCTGAAGATGTCAAAATTCAACCCGGACAGTTCCCTGCTCAAACTTCTGTAAGGAGCCTGCATTAGCAGGGAAGTTGGACTCCTTGATCTCCAGGGTTCCCTTCCAACCCCCTACAATTCTAGGAGTCTATAATTAAGGAGAACTCGTCCTAAAATGGAGATCTGTGGAACTCCACTAGGGACCAGTCACCAGTCTGATGCAACTCAGGCTTGGATTTACCTCTTTTTGTCTACACAAAATCAATACCTAATGTAAAAAACTACACAGTATACCTTCTG
Source organism: Odontophorus gujanensis (assembly GCA_013399175.1). Lineage (NCBI taxonomy): Eukaryota > Metazoa > Chordata > Aves > Galliformes > Odontophoridae > Odontophorus > Odontophorus gujanensis. Next base: position 65,948 of record VXAB01008597.1, read on the forward strand.
TTATTCCTCCTAAGCAGTCAAGAGGCTATATTTTGTCAGACATTTGTGATGACTAGGCACTTCTGGTGATGGCAATGCCATGACATTTCCATGACTGTGCCCTCAGCTTTGTAAATCCCAGAAGCTCAGGTTACAGATTGAGGACTTAGGAAATGAGTAAGAAATCACTAAAGGAGAAAAGCTGTGATTAGATGCAAATATATTCATTAGAGAAGAGATTGAACAGAAGCGCATCTTCCGTTTTTAATGAATTTTTAAACACAGAAATGTATTGCAGGTGTGCAATTTAATGCATTTAACCTTTTAAGGAGTTGTTAGCAGTGTTTGCTACCAAAAGTTTTCACGACTATTTTTTTCTCTGTTTAAAAATGTTTACTTAAAAGAACTTTTCAGATGTATAGGATTTTTTATTAACAATTATTTTTCTTTGCTTCCATTATTGTTTGCAAACATAGCTATTTTTTGTGAGTGTTTAAGACATAAGAGAATCCTACCAGACACCTGGGGGTAACTGACAACCTCTGCAGAGAACATATGGACCATGCCCACTATAAACATCCGTAAAGATTTCCACACCTTTCACCTTATAACACACATTTCTTTTTAATAGCTTGGAATATACAGTCACAGAGTAACCCCTTTCACGTTTCATCCTCTAAGAAATCATTTAAGCTTTGTGAAGAATTTGAATGCCTTTTACCAAAGCAATTTCATATGTTTTCCAACTATTTATTACAAGTCTGTGTTAAATAAATATGACAAGTTTAATTAAAATATCTACAGAACGAAGTGAATTGATAAAATAGTTATAATGAGACACTGAACAAGAATTTAAGCTTCAAATTTCCTATGGATCACAAGATTCCTTCTTCATACATACCTCATCCCTTCAAATAAATATATATATTTAATTATTTTTATGTATTTGTTTTAGAGATGGTAACAAGAAAATGAAGAGGAGAAACTCAATTAGATTTTGGAATCAGTAAGATTCAACCTGATGTTGAATATTTCCTTAAATATGAGGTATGAACTTAAGATCACATTTTTTCTGTATCAGTTCTATCCCATTATGAAATTGAGAATTTCAAGTATCAATACGCATTTCTCCTTCTAATAAGTGCACAGCTAAGACTTGAGATCCTCTCAAAGAAGCAAGAATGCTGGTGTTGACCTCTGCCTGCTTTCAGCCAATACCACTTCACTCTCCCAACCACACAAATTTTTCTACTCACTTTTCCTCTTCACTCAGTATTACATATATACCAGAAATTATCTGACTGAAGAGTACTTAACATAGGAAGAACAATGATCTTTAGGAAGTGAAGTAATTTTTCTAAAACTCAGGACAAAATCTCCATGTGTTATTTCAGGATACCATCAAACACTACATTCTAGAACAAAAGCATATTTACCACAACCCTTGAAAATACTTACCTACTGAAATATGCTCAAAACCTCTATGCACACTTCACTGCTCTTTTCAGTGTATTTGTAATAAAAAAAAATCCTCCTACTTTTACAGACACTAGTTCTCAAAGCAGTTAAGAAAATGTTTTTTTTCAGTGGTGCATTTATCCATAGAATTAAAAATATGCAAATAAACTGGGTTCTTCTTTCCCATTTCCCACTTGTTAGCAGAAAAAATGTAGCTTCCTGATAACGATTTCACTCTTTATTACTTTTTATTTGAAAATGTATTATACAAATATAATTCTTAAAACAATACCAATAATTACCTAGTCCACTAGTGAGTTCCACTGTGGCATGCCTAAGTAAATTCTTGAAACTTGTTCTACTTTATACTAAAGAACTCAATAAATTGAAATCAAGATTTTATGCAAAATAGCCGAGTGATCATAGCAGATCGTAGTCATTAAAAATGAATCAAGAGATAAAACCATATTTATGGGAGAATTAGCAAAATATACAGACTTTTTCAATCACTACAGCTTCCTTTTTTAAAGTTATGTTCAGGATGCCTCAGAAAGAAGCATACTTTTTCTTGTATCTAGGATAGAACATTAAAGTTGAGTTCTCAGAGCAATATATGCATCCTATGGGTCGAAATGTGCAAATACTTAAATTGTTGTAACACACCATTTGGAAAGGAATATATTTTACAACTTTGGAAACCAAGCTAACTGTGGCCAAGTATATAAATCCACCATCCCAAAATGAGAACTGGACTGAAATTGGACAGACAGAAGAAGCTGGCACAACTCAGGTCCTCAAATGTACAGCAATGCTCTTAGGAGTCCATTCAAAATATTCCCCCCCTTATATGTCTTTATTCTTAAAATCAATAGTTTGTTGTTGTTTTTTTTTTTATCTCTGAAAAAAGGCAAATACTGAGCTACCATAGTCTCACTTCAGCATTTCACATTTATGCAAAAATTTCTGTAGAATAACTTTGTAGTAGCAGATGCCAGATCATTATCATTCACAGAATCACAGAATTGTAGATGTTGGAAGGGACCTCTGGAGATCATCTAGTCCAACCCCTCCTGCCGAAGCAGGCTCCCTAGACCAGGTTGCACAGTTCATAGATGATAGAATCACTAAGGTTGGAAAAGACCTCCAAGATCATCTAGTCCGAATGTCCACTTACCACCAATATTTTCCCTCCAAACCATGTTGCTTAGTACCATATCTAAACTTTTCTTGAACTCCTCTGGGGATGGTGACCCAACCACCTCCCCATGCAGACCAAACCAGTGTCTGACCACTCTTTCAGAGAATAAATTTTTTCTAATATCCAACCTGAACCTCCCCTGCCACAACTTGAGGCCATTCCCTCTCATTCTATTGCTTGTTACACAGAAGAAGGGGCCAACTCCCACCTCACCACAACCTCATTTCAGATAGTTGTAGAGAGCAATAAGGTCTCTCCTAAGCTTCCTCTTCTCCAGACTAAACATGCCCCATGCCCTCAGCCGCTTTGCATAAGAACTGTGCTCCAGACTACACACCAACTTAGTTACCCTTTTCATCCTTCACCAATCAAATAGACCTGCTATCAACTATCAAGCCAGCAAAAGTACTGTAATATAGCCTCTAGATAATTAAGGTAGTGACAAAATACATTTATGTGTGATCCATATCAAACTTACACTGCCAGGAGTACTGTGTTCAAGTCTGGGGCCTCCAGTCCAAGAAGAATATGGACCTGTTGAATTGGGTCCAGAGGAAGGCACAAGGATGGTCTCCTGTAGAGACAGATGAAAGAAACTGGTGTTGTTGACGCCAGAGAAGAGAGGGCTCTGGGGAGACATTGCAGTAACTAAAGGAGGCTTGCAAGAAAGCTAGGAAAGGATTCTTTATCAGGGAGTGTGGTGATAGGAGAAAGAGTAGAATTAACCTAAAGAGAGTCGGATTAGATTAGATATCAGAAAGAAATTTTTCACTAGGAGAGTGGTATGCCCCACCCCTGGAGGTGCTCAAGGCCAAGTTGGATGGGGCCCTGGGCAGCCTGATCAAGTGGTTAACAACTCTGTGCACAGCAGGAAGGTGCTGGAACTAGATGGTCTATAAGGTTCCCTGCAACCCAAAATATTCTGTGATTCTGTGATAGATTATTTGACAACATACAGATAAAACATAAGGAAACGTGGAGCCACATACTGCAAACAACATGGAGTATCAAAATCAATATGTAGAAGCCAGCATTTACTTTCCTTGCTAATCCCCCTGTTTTTCTGGTGATTAATAGCTGAAATTCTATTTGGAATTTGCACAGTACTTCATAGTGCATTTGGCTGTATGTTATCATAGCGGAAATGTTAATAAATGATTTTTGAAATGTATTCTTCTATTTTCTTTTTATGTCTACTTCTGAAATCACAGTAGAACCTAAAATAAAAATAAACTCAAATTATTCCAAAGACTTTTTTTTTTTTTTTCTCCTTGTGAAACCATTTTCCCTTATGTTCTTTACCTATATTTTACCAGCAGATCTCTTCTTGCAGAGATCATGCTAAGGAATTACCCAATAAGCATTTTGTTGTTTCTGATGAAAACAAAACAAAACAAAACAAAACAAAACACTCAGGAAGAATGCTGTTTAAATTCTCCTACTTCCTAGATGAAGAAGAGAGAGAGGAAAAGCCCTTGTTCTACAGAATCTTTGGAAACCAACTGAATTTTGAATAACATTTTAATGGACATTAGAGGGAGTAATTAGGAAAAAAAAACAACATGAAAACATCTGTCATTTGGAAATTATATTAAAATAGATTGAAAATATATTATTTACTTTCCTACTCAGAATATATTTTCCACATCCAAAACATGAAAGTGCTCTGAGGGTTTGTTTTAGATCCAGATCTAATCTCTTTGTTTATTTCCAAAGTCAACTATTAAATTAAGCTGATTGTGTAACCTTGTAAACTATTCTACAAAAGGAAGCCAAAAATATATTTTAAGCATTTTGACAGCAACTCACATATGCAAATTAGGATCACAGATCCTGTGCATCAGAGTAAAATGTTCATATAATGTAGAGAAATTTATTTGCAGATTCACTTTTGCATGCTCAGTCACCTAAATTCATACCATAGGGATTATCTTTTAAAAACATAGCCAGAACTTTGGAGTTTCAAATTTCTGTATTAACTCATGTACTGTTATTAATTATACTTCCAGCTAAGAAAAAAAAATAAAAAAATAAAAAAATAAAAATTAAAAAGTCACAATTCTCACTTTTCGATTCCCCTTCTTAACAGGAAGCATTCTGCAAAGAACCTGGAAAAGATTTTTCATTCCTCTGTGGCAGGTACCAATCAGTAACAACAATGTGCATATCGCAAGAAATTTAAATAATATATAAAATAGGATGAGAACATTCAATCTTTCAGTATTTACCAATAGTTCTGAATCAAAATGTGAAAGTCTAATTCATGGCCAGTCACCTGATATAAGATGGATAGATAGGATTTCTGAGAAATGATCACAGAATGCTGTTATCTGTATTTACTGATGAATCACACGTAATGTCTGTGAAGATCTAACAGTAAGCTAACAGTTACGTATGTATGTGGGTCACTTCAAAAGTAATGCCTCCTGTTTATTTATTTACATGGAAACTACAACCAATACGAAGAGCACAATAATGCTATTTGATAGAGGAAAATCTCAGCTACAAACCATTGTTTTTCAACATAGTCACTACCACGAGCTATGCATTTTCACTATCTATGAACAAGAGCCTGAATTCTGCACTCATAAAAATCAGCACCAGTGGAGTTGATCTAGTGCTGCTGTAACCAACACAACCCACCAAGTCACTGTGTTCTCATCCATTCTTTGGTCTCCATAAATGTTCAGCAAGCATCCATGAATGTCAGCGTGTACAATTTTTTCCACACAGAGGAATTCAGTTCTACCCCTTTGCTTGATCAGCACTTCCATATCAGATGCCATTTTGTCATACTGCCCCACTGCTGCCATCTTCCACACAGCAACAAAATGTAGTGAGATATTGTTAGGAAGACTTAGCCTCTACTGCCTCACCACCAACATCTGTCTCTGATGTCACAGGCCAACATAATAAAATATAAGGCATTACTTTCAGAGCAGTCCTTGTACATAAGCTTGCATATACTGGTGGAATATTGTTTGTACTGGTTGGTAACTATCTAATAATTTTGTTTCCATAAAAGCTTTTGAAGATGAAAAGGAGCATGATAATTTTGAAAACATCTATTTCTAAGGTACAAGCGAAAGACAGAAGACAGCAACATACAGCTCTTCTCAGCCAGTCTGTATTAAGTTATTCCAGGAGGATTCCCTTCTGGTTCTGATGCTTGTCTAACTATCTGAAGTGCTGTCCTGTGTGCTTCCAGAATTAGGAGGCTGTTAGGAGTAAAGATCAGCTTTCTTTACCAAGTATCAGTGAACATTTTGGACAAGATAGGTTCAGATTAATCCTTTAGAGGACATACATAACCCAGACCCATTTTAAAAGGAAGAGGGGGTTATTTTCAGCTACGTTTAAGATTTTTTTCCAGCTTTTAAATATAACTCAATTCCTAATTTATAAAAGAAAATTAACATTCGAACCTATTTTTTTTTCTCTTCTCTCATATTTCCTTTCTTTTCATACTAGTCAGGAACGTTATTTAAAGTCTTTATTTAAATTATGGGTCTGGGAATCTGGAATATTTTTCCCCCTTCCTGTGCAGCTATGAATAAACATCTTAACCTCTACATGAGTTCTCACACCTGATAAAAGAAGTTTACCTTAACATTTATGTACTTTTCAGAGAGTTTCTTCTGTCCTTCTGCCAATGATTCTTAACTGCTGAGAATTTTATTCCATTCATGTTTGTAAAGCATTTCAGGATGAAAGGCACAAGAGAAATGCAATGTATGTAATTATGTGGCAGAATGATTTAATTAAAACATCCTGCAATGGTTTCACATAAATCACATTATAATTTACATTTAAGGTACTTGTATCCCTTTTACTTAGCAAGAGACAGGTTTTTCTAGAGCATAAGTCATATGAGGATCCTGACTTTAGTTGATGTTTCTTGCGATAATAATTTTAGAGAGAGCCCAGGCATTTTACCTCCTGCCTTTGTGAATGCCTTCCTTTGTTATCTAGTCCCTGACATTAGTTAATTTTGTATTTTACTTTGGTATTACTTATCAACTCCTCAAAATGACAAGAAAAGCAAACTGGTAAATGAAAGAGCAAATAATGGGTTGAAAAATGCTTGTTTATTTTATTCACAGGACTCCTCTAATGTTATAAGATTTTTAAGTCTTACCTGTGATATACTGGGTAGAAAAGATGAATTAAATCAACAGTACAATCCATGTGGCTGTGGTTTAGAAGGCAGATGTCTTTCTACAATCCATTCTACTGTTTTGGCTGTGGCCCTGCTCTTAGTGCCTCAATCAGATTACACTTATCTCAGCTAGAGGCAACTGCTTCATGTACTCAGTAATGCCTCAATTTCCAAATCAGTTCCAGACTCTGAGCAGAACAAACTGTCCTAGAAATCACCATGGATCTTAGAAGACATAGACTACTTACTATCAGTTCTGGTATACTGCTGAAGTATCTCCCTATGTTTCCCTATGGATATCTTCCATGGTTTAGAATCATAGGGATTGGAAGGGACCTCTTGGAGATTATTGAGTCAAAAAACCCCTGCTAAAGCAGGTACCTCACAGTAGCTTGTACAGGAAATGGTCGGATTTTGAATATCTCCAGAGAAGACTCAACAGTCTCTCTGGGCAGCTTGTTCCAGTGCTGTTACCCTAAAATTTAAGTTTTTTTCCTCATGTTCATATGGAATTTCCTGTGTTATTGTTTGTACTCATTGCCCCTTGTTCTATCACTTGGCACCACCAAAAAGAGCCTGGTTTTATTCTCATCCCTTTAGATCCCCACTCAATCTTCTCCAAGCTGAGTGGTCCCAGGTCTCTCAGCCTTTCCTTGTAAGAGAGATGCTCCAGGCCTCTAATCATCTTTCCGGTCTCCCACTGGACTCTCTCCAGTAGCTCCCTGATTTTCTTAAAGAACTGGACACAGTACTCCAGATATGGCTTCATCAGAGCAGAGTAGAGGGGGAGAATCACCTCCCTCAACCTGATGACCACATTGTTTTTAATGCACCTCAGGATATCACTGGCCTTGATGGCCAGAAGGTTACAGTACTAGCTCATGGTCAACCTTTTGTCAACTAGGACATATAGGTCTTCTCAGCAGAGCTCCTTTCCAGCAGGTCATCCCCTACCCTGTGCTAATGCATGAACTAAAAGGTCTACCTTTCTTCTCCCTTCAATCACAGAATATTAGGGGGTAGAAGGAACCTCTAGAGATCATCTAGTTCAACCACACTGCCAAAGCATCAGAGTAAGTAACACAGGAAAGCGTCTGGCGGGTTTTGTTTATTATTGCTTCAAAAATCACACCCATAGTTACGAAATAATGAAGGGTTCAGGATTATACACTTATCTGTTCTACATGTACAGAACAAGTTGTCTAGAGGCAAGAAAATTCATTAACACTGTATACCTTATTCATTATGATCATCTAATTTAGAAGGTCTTTTCATGGATTAATCATCTGAGAAACAGACGAGAGATCACACATTTACTAACATATTCATACAGATGAGCCTCACACAACAAGAAAACAGGGCCAACCTGCTAATGCTAGGTTGTAGATTACCACAGACACATTAGATCAGGAATCAGACCCCACTGATTACGACAGCATATGCTTTGATTATGGTGAACATACATGTCTTTTACGCAAAGAATTTCCACATATAGAAGATGATCTCATGGTTTGGGAGTTTTTAAAATAATGTTGATTTAATCATGAAATGTTTATGATTAAACAGTAAACATGTAACTTCTTCCTCTCTGTTGTTACAATTTATTGCTTTTTTAATAACAGAACTGTCCCTGATTCTCAACATATATCATCCTTAAAGCCAATTATATCATGATTTGTAGTATGTAATTCACTTTTTAACTGTATGGAGATACACACAAAGAATGTCATATCTGTAATGCTACATATAATAATAACTTATCTTTCCAAAAGCCTCCATTCACATTCTCTGGATAAACTTCGGTACAATTTATGTTGTTTCTCTTACTGTAGAAATTGTAAAATACTGTTTCATTTCCAGAAACAGCTAGAATTTTAGCATTGGAAGGATGAAGAGACAAGGAAGGAAGAGAAAACATCCATGGGCAGGGAGAACAGCATTCTATAAACATAGAGGATAACAGTCTCAGACTTGACAACTGGAGTTTTCAAGGATCAGTGGCATCTGTAATTAATTCAGGGCAAAATGTTGGTGTTCTCTTCATCCAGACATAGTCAGCAACCTGCAACTGAAATTGTTAATGAAAATCCCACTCACCGGTAAAAAAAAGAAAAGAAAAAAAAAGAAAACAACAACAACAAAACAAAAAACAAACAAACAACAACAACAACAACAAAAACCAGTATTAAATATGAATGTGGAAGAGAGGCAATTTGATGTTTGTAATTATCGAGGTAAACTCCACGACCTGCTGAATGTATGCAAAAGTGGACCCTGAACGGTGTATATAAATCTGACTTGTGCAGAAAGTAAGAGCAGGTATTGAGAGTTCCTTCTGGTAGAGCAAGTCATCACACAGGATCCCTACCATGAGCAGCAGAGTGGCTTCACTGAAAGGTAAGACTTCTGCCGTTCACTGTCTGATAAATTCTACGTTTAAATTTTGATTGAATTAAGACGGAGCTGAAAAGTAACAACTCTAGAAACTAAGACTTTCCAGCCTCTCAGTTTTCTAATAATGGTGAAACTTGCCTCCACCTTAAATTCTAGCGTTCAGTCCTTGGAACTAGAAGGCAGCTTGATTCTCTCTTTATTCAGCCTTTGGTCTTCTAAGACTACCTTTGCACTGAGCAGTATCACAGAAAACTGACTTGAAGGATATGACACTTGCACACAAAAGACTGGATTCTCACTGGTCCACTACTCGCAACGCTGGTCAGAAGGCAAAGACTTAATGTCATCATCCACAGAGTCCAGAAGCAATCAAATAATTTTGAAGTAAATTATTTCATAATTACATTTAACTTTCTAAGCCAACAAGTCTTCAGTTCTCTTATTTGTAGAATAATTCCCCAGAACACTGTCCTAACTGGAGGAGCTTATTCATGAGGGAGGAGAATGTCTTACTTCAATATTGTGTAAATAAGTGCACTTTTCTTGATCTGAGAGATAGGAATAAACATATCATGTGACAACATTAGAGACAGTTCTGGTGATTTATGGAGCATATTGGAACTTTCCATCAATAGTGAATCCAGTGAACCAATGTATGTAGCAGGCTGATTTTGAGAACAGAACAGTGTTCTTTAAACAACTGCATTCATTTACCAAGTACTTGCTTTTAAAGTTTTCTATAGTTTTTCTATGCCTATTTTGCTTTTCTGAATAGAGAACTTGACTCTGTTAATTTTCTTTCTTTCTTTTATCATTATGTAATAAAGACAAGCACAATGGGTAGAGATTTTGGAATATAGTGCACTGTAGCCCAAGTTACCATGTCTCCTCAATTTCTGTAGGAGATTCTGCTATTACGGGTAGGATGACAGAGAGGAGAAAGATCAATCTAAGGACAGTGCTTTCATCTTCCATTTATTTTCAATCAGCACACGGGGTACTCTGAGCCATGTGGCTGAGCACAGCCAGCATCCCTGCATCCTGATCATCTGCCTCTGACAGCAATTTCCAAATGCATGCTTGTGTCAATATGTTTCCATTTTGGTTTGTTCTAAACCTGAACAGGTTTGTTGCTGGCAGTTCTTCTGGTGTCCAACATGCTTCTGACCAAGGAAGGAGTGACCTCCTTGCCAATCTGTCCCAGTGGATCTGTCAACTGCCAAGTTTCCCTTGAGGAACTTTTTGATCGGGCAGTTAAACTTTCACACTCCATACACTTCCTCTCTTCAGAAATATTCAATGAATTTGTAAGTACTCTGCATTTTCCTGAGAGCAAGAACATGTAATATCCAGTTCAGTATTTTTTGAGCTCAAACATGTTAATATATCAGAACTTTAAATATGTGAACAAATATGACTACGGCATAGACAGTGATCATAGAATGGCTTAAGGTAGAAGGGATCTTAAAGATTATCAGACTCCAACCCCACTGCTATAGCCAGCCATTAGATCAGGCTACCAAGGGCATCATTTAATCTGACCTTGAATGCCTCCAGGGGTCAGGGATAATATAGTCCCAGAGGTAATCAAATCTGCTTACAGTGCTGACTGTTGCTAAGATCCCCAGCATTCTAGCAAAACATACTATTTTCCTATAATTCTTTATGTATTAAACAAGTTTGTGTTTATTTAACTGTAAATACTCACAAGAAACTTCTGACCTTTACAGAATAAAAGCAATGATAGAATCCCAGAATAGCTTAGTTTGGAAAAGACCTTCAAGATCATCAAGTCCAACTTGAACATAACCATACTACCCTAACTCTAACGACCCACTGCTAAATCATGCCCCTGAGCACCACATCTAAAGGGATTTTAAACATATTCAGGCATGGTGACTCAACCACCCCCCGGGGAGCCTATTTCAGTGCTTAACAACCTTTCTGTATAGCAGTTTTTCCTTATATCTAAACTAAACCACCTCAGCGTAACTTGAAGCCAAAAGCAATAGAACAACAACTGGTTAGTATAGTGTTTGAATTGCAGCTCTTCTTATTTATATCAAAAATACCTCTCCTTGCTGATCTGCAGGATGAACGCTATGCTCAGGGTCGGGGTTTCATCACAAAAGCTGTTAATGGCTGTCACACATCCTCCTTAACCACACCTGAAGACAAGGAGCAAGCTCAGCAGATTCATGTAAGTTCTTCATCTAATGCCATTAACTGTGAGTGTGGGAAATAAAAGAGGGAGGAGGAAGACTACAGAGGTGGCAGACAGAAAGGGGGAGAAATGAGAATATCCAGAATAAAAAAAAAAGCCAGAAACAGGAAAGAACTAGAAAGCCAAGACTTTTGCAGCTACTAAGCTTCAGACAATACAGAATATACTAGACCAGTGACTTTCATTTTCCTTTCTTTTTTCTGTATGTTGCTTTCAGACATTGCATCTTACATCCAATTACAATATTTCCTCATGGAGTAAAGCCATTTATTGTGCTTGTACAGTTTTCACAACACAACAACCTTTGAACATTATTTTAAAACACCTTATAGACCACTATAACAAGCATAAAAATACATTGACTATATAGTGAATATTGTATGTAGGCAAATGGAAATAGTTTTCCTGGAACTAAAGACACTGATGTTACCTAGCAAATGTTAAATAGATATTCTTGCAGATAGCAGAAAGCAAAAATGGTCACTCATCATTCAAATACAAAGACCCTAGAGTAAAATGTTGCAAACCACTTGCAAAGAGAAAACTGAACATACGTCAATGTATTAATGACAAATTTAAACAAAAATGAAGATAGTCTTGTTCAGCCTATTCTCATAGATAAAATTTGAAAATACTCTGGAGAAAAAAAGTAAGCACAGGTGTATGAATGTGAGTGCGTCGGGGAGAAATTTTTTATCAGTTTCACAGCAGTAATAGGCTTGCAGTGCCAGTATAGCCATCTGGGTATACAAAAAGACTGGTTGTGTTCAGATGCAGAGTATCTAAAAAAGAGGTAATGGTTGAACATTATCATAACCATAAGCCTTATGAATTTTCATTTGCCCACAAGAAAGAACAATTTTCAAAATCAGAGAGCTATTGCTTGAAGCACCATTGTTCTAAGGGGATGGCATATGAGTTATGTAGAAATAATAAAAGCTATTTAGTGGTTAACAATCCTTTCCATTTTCTATTCCATATTTTACTTAAATAAATATATAAATAAATATCATTGAGTTATAAAATGTTCATTAAAATCAGATAAAATTCTTTCCTTTTTTTTTTTTTTTTTGGCAGAGCTGAAATTTCTGCCTACTAGTTTGTAATGTGGAGAGGGTTTAAAGATGTTTTCCATTAAGCTGCTGTAAAACTGAAACTGAAAAGTATCAAAAATTGCACTGAGGTATCTAAGGGCTATTAGAGAGCAGTCAGTGGAGTATATTCCCAAATTTCTACATCTGAGAACATTGTTCTAAGTGTCTCCTAATACTTCCAGCATATTGCTTTCCCATTTTAAACATCTTTTCTTAATGTGGATGACCAGCATGAAGACCTACTGAATTTAGTACTGGGAGTGCTGCGCTCCTGGAATGATCCCCTCGTCCATCTGGCCTCTGAAGTGCAAAGAATCAAAGAAGCTCCAGATACCATCCTCTGGAAGGCTGTAGAGATTGAGGAACAAAACAAGAGGCTTCTAGAAGGAATAGAGAAAATAGTTGGGCGGGTAAGTATTAGGTCCTTACAGTCCTTCTAGCCTATTGCTGTAAAGAAGCCATGCGCAATGAAAGGATCTCTCTACTTGGAAAAGAAACAGTACATATGGAGGGGAAAAAAGAGAGCCAGCATAGCTGAAAAGTTCTCAGATTCAGCTATAACTTTTTCTGCTCTCTTGTGATTTCTAAAGGTACAGTGTGATACGACTTGTAGAACATAACACTACATATTCTCATTCCTGCTTCAAGAGAAGGTGTAATCATCAGAACTGGAAACCTTCATTCCTTAGGAACCTTTGGGCATTTTTAATTTTCAAATTTGTGTAGGATGTGTCTGTATTTTATCACATCTACGTATTTATGGGTATTTATAAGCTCATTTCTATTTGTCTATATACATGTAGGTACTGCATACAGCTTTTGGAAATGAATACTATGTTTAGAACTGGCCCATTACAAAAATGTGGCACGTAACAAAGCATCTTTTGTTTCTCCATTCCCACCATACTGGTTCTTCAGAACGATGAGTCTGACTTGGTGTCCCCTACACTTGGAGACATAGAAAACAAGCCTGTTGTTTGATGAAAACCACACTCGAATACTCCTTATTATCAGCTTTCTTGAGTAAGATCAGATCTAGTCTATTTTTAAAGGGGCCTTTGGTAGTCCCTATATATCATTCTGTCAGTGAACTAAATGTTAGTAAGACATTCTGAGTTCACTGGCTTTTGCTGTAGAGTAGTTGAATAACACCACCTACCCTGTATCTACCACCTTCTGCTGGATTGCACATTGTTTCTCTCTTTCATTTTAGTGTCTGTTTACCCAGAAACCTTATCCCATCCAGGCCACAGATGCATTTATCAGTGTAATCAAATGCATCTATCTCATATCCAGGTGCGAAAAGGTGGGGATCCAAGATAACAGTGAAGACAAGTGCTGCTACAGCTATCCTGTCACCACCTTCTCAATCACATTATTTACAGAAGGGAACCCCTTTCTGTAGAAGGAGGTAGAAGAAAAGATTGGAAAATTCATTAGTGTCAAACCATGTTTTTGAGTGATTGCAGGTCTATTTTTCTTTTCTTTTTTTTTTCCCCCTTTTCTTAAACTAAGTGGTAGAAGCTTCACAGATATCCTGGTGTATGCATTCACAAAACGTAGCTTACGAGAAATAAGATTCATGAGTATCTCTAGGCACAGATTTCCTTCCTACTACGAAAGGTAGATTTCTGTGTTGTGAGAAAACAAATGATTGCCTCTTTCAAAAGAGAAGACTTAAACCAATCTTCACCTTGGATTCAATCTCATTACACGAGTTCCTACACATAGCTTTCTAGCATTAGAGGTCACTATATCAGTCACAGCTTTTATTGTCTTTTTGTTTTTTTCTTTATTGGTATACAAAAATGAGAGATCTGCCTGGTAGCATGTTTTACAAGGCTGCATGTATCTGTGAGACCACCTAAGACATGGACTGAGGAAAAGCTGGAGACACAAAGAAGTTCTAAGAGCAAGTGCTTACAATGGCATTAAGGTAGAAAAAGCAAAAAAGAGATACCACTAATAAATCCATGCACAAAGGAAGGTTTGATTTATCTGCAAAGTCTAATCCCATTAGACATTGCTAATGCACTAGATCTAAGAACACTAACAGCTAAGCTTACAAATTTTAAGGAAATAAACTGAAATATCTGGTGGAAATTCAACTAAAACCTGCTTGAGAATATATAGAACACTATATAGAACAATGGGAGCCATAAAAGGAAATACTTTACAAGCTGTGCACTACTAACTAGTGTTCCTCAAGTCAATATTTCTTAATTCTCTGTTCCACACCCAGTCAGATTCATTATCATCTCTTACAGTATCATTATGTCTCTCCAGGTTCATTCTGGTGATGCTGGAAATGAAGTTTACTCTCAGTGGGATGGCCTTCCATCCCTGCAACTCGCTGATGAGGATTCCAGACTCTTTGCTTTTTACAACCTGCTGCATTGCCTCCGCAGAGATTCCCACAAAATTGACAACTACCTTAAAGTTTTGAAGTGCCGCCTAATCCATGATAGCAATTGCTAAGCACCTCTGGGCTGCATTACTCTCTGAAAACATTGATCACGGTGTTCTTGTTGCTTTGCCACTTTTCATTGTCAACTTTACAAAAAGCCACATTTTACAGCATCAGGATCATCAGTAACTTTCAGGCATGTTTGTGTGAATTCTGTCTGCAATTATTAGTACCATTAATCTTGGTGTTTAAAATGCTATAAATCACTTGTGTAACAAGAATACACTTTTCTGTCTAATTTCCTCACTTAGTGGCATTTCACTGATAAGTAGATCATACAGATACAAATAAAAATATTATTAAATTCAAAACCACGTAACATTAAGTGGTATCTGTGAATGAAAAATAGCTGGGATGGCTTACACCTTTAGCAAAACCTTTCGGATCTCATCTCCAACTACTGATACATGACAAGATATCTTGCTTCCATTTCCTTTAAAAACAGAGAACAAAGGAGAAGGGACATAAAAAAGCAAAAAAAATCACCTATCACACTAAATTACCCTAGACTAGAAGCATGGTATGAACATACTTCGTTGAATGCTTTCAATCAGGTACAAAATCTGCCAAGAATAGGGGACAAAAATGTAGGAAAGTCAGCCTGGGTAACAGAGCCACTGATTCCATATGCAGTGCACAGAGCATGAAGACACATTTGGAATTTTAAGAACAGATCCATATTTCTCTATTGACTGTCTGGGGAAGGAGCATTTCCAAAGGAAATATTACTTTAAGTGACTACCTGAGGGCAAAAGGAACCAAGAGGTTTCAGTCAATAGGTCCCAATAGGAAGTGCAAGGCATTCATTCAGGATCTTATCCACCTACTCTTCACATCTCTCACAAGTGTTGTGGTGTTTGCAGATGAACAGAAAACTTTCTAGCTATAAACAGCCATTAGTTGAGCTAAACTGTCTTCTATCCTGAATCCAAAGCATCTTCATTTATTTTGTATTCAGTCACACCCCATTTTCAAAGTTTTCCTTTTGAAACACAAGTAAAACAAAAAATAACAAAATTACCTCAGCCATAATATGTATTTACTTCCTTATAAATGTACATATACATAAAATGTACATGGTAGTAAATAAGCATTAAGTAAATAATAAGTAAATTTAAGTGATTAGATTATGTGAACTGAAGCAAAGGTCTGATTTCAACCATATCAGTAAGGGATAAAATGATACTTACAATTATATTCATATATATATATGTATGTACATATGTTTATTGTGGTCTTTTAATCTGGTCATGTTTTCAATTTCTGATTTTCTCAGACTTTATCTGGATAAGTATAAACAAAGCCTATTTTAAAAATCATCTGCACAGCAAATTCATTGTTAGACAGTCTTAACTGACAACTTTCATAAACTATGAAGTACACAAAACTTGTAGCACACACAACAGTAGTTTAACAGCACACAGCTGTACACCAACACAATAATGGAAGCAAATGGCAAAATTTGCCAAGCAAAATGCAAGTGCCCAGACTGGAATTTAATGCAATAATAATAATCAATTTTCTTTTAAAATGCTAGTTTTCTTTTTTAAAGCATTTTAAAGGGAAAAAGAGAAAAAACTCCTTAATAATTATCACAAGTGTTTAGAATTACAGTGTGAGTTCTTATTCAAAAGAAAACATGAATAATGGGACAGATCTGTATTGAGCTGGAGAAATGATTATGTCTCACTGAGTAAACTCCTACCTCAAAATCTCTTTGCAATTCAAAAGCATCTTGATTAATAGGGCAGACATTCATAATTTTACACTTATATGACTAGATCTAAAACAATTACTTTCATCAACTGCCTAAAAATTACAGTGCTAAAACAATTGTTTAAAACTTGCATGCACTGGCTTTATTGTAGCTTGTTCTAGTATAAATATGTGTTTTTAATTACATAAAGGAAGACAGAAGAGAATGGCAAAAAAAAATTCTAAAGATCTGAAAAGATATGTGGTTTGCAACTGTTCTGCTAAAGAGGTATTTAAAGCTGATTTGGTTAATATTCTGAGTCATCACAGCTGTCATAGAGACAGAAAGATGCTAAACACCATGAGTACATTTAAAGCTACACCTTTATTGTCAAGTGTCTTGGCACAGACAATGCCTCCAGAGTGCAGTTGCTGCTTTGAATGTTCAGTCCACAATACAGGCAATTGAAAATTCTCTTTTTTTTCAGTTGCTGGTAAGGACAATACATTCTTATCTCACAAATAACTTTGTTGATTAGCACGTTTGTAAGACCTGAGCAACTATTGTCTTTCATCCAATAAAAACAGTTACATAGCCAATCTCTTATTTTATACAACAATGAATTAATGAACATGTTTTTCTCAAAGTGAAAGACATTGATATCAATTAGTCAGAGTTTTATTCCAAATGTATTGAATTCTAGCTATGCCAGCTTTTCAGCATTCAAAACACCTAGTTTTCTGATTATTTATTCAATACCCAAACAGGTGATATTTAAATCTCTGCTGGTTTATTTACTTCTATTCCATTTAAGATGACTTAGTGACAGGAGTAACAGAAATATAGGTTCAATTCTGGTTCCTTTAAAAATGATATTCAAGCTTCCACAGATGGCACTAAATTTTAGATAAGACCTCATGACATGAAATCTAAATGGTATGAAGGTCAAAGTAATTTATCACTGAGGGCATTTATCACTGAACACAGCACAGCAATAGAGATATGCAGAATAAAAATCTAACTTACTATTCATGACTTGTATCTAGAGCCTAAGATTATAGTCAACCTTTGGAACAAACAAAGAATTTTAAGGGTGATCTTAAAGCCTGTAAGAGAAGATTTTACTGACTGTATATGTCATTTGGAATCAGATGCTTAACTAGCAATATGATAATCTTTTTAGAGCCTTTTTTATTTTTTATTTTTTTTATTATTTTTTGTTTGTTTGTTTCTCGAGATCTTACAGAAAGCTTGCAATTGTTGAGCTTCCATTAGGAAAAAAAGAGAATCAGTTTACCTTCAGAATATTATTTCAAAGGCATTGCTAACAAGGGATAAACTGAAGAAACCACACACAAAACCTACATTTAATTTCTGAATACCAGGAATTCTCCAAGGGCTACATTTTAAATTGAATATGCTTATTATAAATAAAAAGTGTACAAATTAAGATTACGTCAGAAACTTAATTTAACTCAGTAATCATGCTTATGTATATATCCATACACTGTAGAAATGAAAAAAACTGCAATCACATATGGAAATAACACCACAGACACACATTTCCATTGAAACTATTAGGTTTACTGACCTATGAACTATTTACACATAACTGTTTGTATCTTGAGTTCTTAACAACCTGCAGCTGCAAATTATTTCAAGAAATAATGAAGAATCAAGCTGACCTCCAAAATTCAATTCAATTGAAATTTAATACTATCAATAAATTTATATTAAACATTAAAATGAGGTTTAAAACTAGTTTTAAAATATAGCAATACCTTTTTGAAGTTTCTTACACTGGTCCACTTTTTATCGGTCTTTAGCAATGAAGTTTAAATAAATATCAGTGTCTGAAAACAGCAGGAACATCAACCATGGATTTTTACCTTTTTCTTTTCTCCCCAAAGAATCCAATGGAAGCATAAATACACGCGTGCATAAAGAAAACCAACATTCCTACTTATCCTATTTATATTCCTATTTACAAATGACGATGACTACCAGCTAACATTACAACAATATCTTCTACCACTGGAATTTTAAAGCTACGATTGGAGACATTACTCCATGTTTGAACATTTAAAAATGTATTATTTTCTGGCAGTAATTTTTCTTTTTGTTTATGAGAATATGAGGAAGAAATGAAAGCAGATGGGTAATGGTGACTACTGTTCACTTAACTGTATCTTTATTTATTTATTTATTTTTCATCACAACTGAAATTGGTAAAAATTGTCCTGATTTTTGGTGAAAAAATGCTCACAGACCTCCCATTTTCATTGACATTTTGGTATTTTTTAAGAACTCAAGGACAGATTCTGTGGAACATTAAGAAAATACAGTGCCATTTTAGAGGACAATGGAGAGCCCACCTTTAAGTAGTAATTTATACCTCCCTATATTTCTTCATCAATACACAGCATTGACGGTAACAAACTAAGTGAAAGGAGGATATAGAAACTTTTATGGTCACAGAAACACTTGGTCATTGGCTTAAGAAGAACAGACTTGCAGAGATGAATGTTCATTTCTTATTGTTAGATGCTGAGCCTCACTAAAAGTCATGAGGAAATGTCTTGGACAGAGCCTTTTATGGTTAACTCCCGTATTCCACAACCCTTTAAAAAAATGATGGCAGAGACACTAGACAAAATTTGTTTAAGAACAAGTTCACCACAAACACATATTTATATTTTATCCAGTCTTCTATCAAAAAGTGCTTCAACAAGCATAAAAACAAATCACATTTACCAACAATATTTTATAGTAGTAGTACCTCAAAAATTCACTTTTCCTGTCATCAGAACACTAATTATGGGAACACTTTTCATCTTTTGATAAATTACAGGGTTCATTACACTGAAGAGTACAGATCAATTATTAAATCACAATTGACAATGTGAGTCATCAGAAATGCTAAGAGCTCTCACACTAACATATCAAAGAAGCCATAAAACTTACATCATTTGTCTCATACACCACATGTTGCAAAGGAGCTTGCAGAATACAAAATACTAACACATGTACACTCAATTACCAGGAATTAGTTTGCATGCTAAATGAGTAACTGTAAAAATATTCCTATTTACTGATTGATTTTTTTTCCTGCTATTAAGCTGACTACCTCCCTGCATATTTCAGTATTAAATGTATCAGAAGTTAATAAAGAATACTGCAATTTTTACAGTATTATCAGAATGTATAGACTCACATTCATCAACCTGGCCAGTGGTAGAGTACCGTAAGATGGCACAAAGCAAGTTCCTGCTCTGTTTACTTATAATTCAAGTAACTAGGAAACAGGAGTATAAAGTGGTATACAGTACAATTTGTCTGTCATTGTTTTCACTCTTTTGGTAAGGTAGTAACAATTCCTGTAATACACTGATATATTTTATTGTACTACCTTTGCTAACTTCAAGTTTGAAAGCATTGTAAATGGTTTGCAGGATTAGGCCAATAATCATAAATGACAATAGGCTCTTTCTTTAGTTAGAAGACTGAAATAACAACAGTCTTTCTAAGGAGCCATTCTTGGGTGATTTCCAGCCTGATGTCACAGACAACAATAGCTCATATAGCTCAAAAACGTCTTCAAGCCTTTCCAAGCCTAACTAAAACCTCAGAACCTTTTGGATGTTCAATATCCTGTAACTACAGCACATGTACTAAAACTTAATAAGAAAAAAGTACTTGAATTTATTTGATTTGCATGGGACCTTCTTGAGACCCATGCAATACAGATCATAGGTCCTTGTGTCAAAGGTAATGCAATAAACTGCTCAGCAATTCTTTAAAGTGGCTTTTGTGTTACTTGCAAAGAATACGTTCTTCTGTGTCCCTTTTGCACTAAAGTAAGAAAATAAAAAAGTTCTTTATCATCCTTGTTATACTTGAAAATTCTCTCAAAGGCCACATGAAGGAATAAAGTGCAATGTACAGCCTGAGTTTATCAAGAGATTAGATTCTGATGGATGTCACCATGAAAAAATGTTAAGTAAAAGCATCAGAAATTGTTTGCAACAACTTTAGGATATCCATTTATTTTTATTTTCACTTGAGATTCCGTCTGAGAAAGTAAGACTTATGTGAATATATGACACAAACAGGCTCATACAAAATCAAATCTTGAAGATCTTAATACAGTGGTGGATAGCAGCATTGTTCAGCAAAGATATTTTCTGTCTCCTAGACAACCTTAAAGCATATACATCATTACTGACAAAAAAAAAAAAAAAAATTCACTACTACTCTGAGAGGGAAAAGGTATTTGTGTAATTATTTATATCATGCACATCAACTTGGTATCAAAGTATTACTTATCTGGTACTGCCTCTGTCAAAGGGATTAAGAATGCTGCTTCAGCCTAAATTAAGGGTAAAGTTATATATCTATTTTCACAGCATAAATCTTACTGGGGACAAAACATCAGAGCAAAGCTGTAGTTTAACGGATCTGCAGTCTTGAAAACACACAACACATATTAGAGAGATGGCTAAGAAATACCATGTTCTCTCCTGAGCATTCAGCATGTAATGAAAGACGCTTTTGATAGAGTTTTAGCCTTTAAACACATCAGCAAGACTTTTTTATACATTTAAGTGTAGCCAGGGCAAACAGGATGTGAACTCAGCCTTCAACATCATAGACATATTGAGGAAAGAGGCAGCACTCAAAAGCTTCTTTGAATGAGGCAACTCATTTTATAGTTAATTAATCTATATTAATATAATTAGTTAGCTGAGAACCATTTGTTGTTTTGTTTTGTTTTGTTTTTGTAGAGTACGAAGTACACCACATTTCAACTGTGCAACTGTACATACATATGTGTAAGGAAAAGGTAAGAGATTTGTGCATATATTTTTCCTAAACCAAATTTCAGTAAGTAGGTCTTCCCAAAAAGATAATAAAGCTAGGAATATACCTTAAGAAATGTTATTTTACATTTCCCATGTCTTTTCAGATATAAAACAAAACAAAACAAACAAACAACAAATGACATCTGCTGTAAAAAAAAAAAAAAAGAGATTGGGGAAAAGTTGCTTTAAAATATTCTCTTTTTAACATGAAATGTTTATGTAGTAGAAAAATTTATCATGAAAGTTCTCATTTTGCAAAGAAAAGTCTATTTCATTTGCTTTCAGCATTCCTCTCACAAATACAGTGACAGAATCCTAGAATAATAGAATGGACTGGGTTGAAAACAACCTCAAAGACCATCTAGTTTCAACCTCCCTGTCATGGGCAGGGTTGTCAAACACTGCCCAGAGCCGCATCCAGCCTTGCCTTGAATGCCTCCAGAGATGGGGCACAACCTCTCTGGGCAACCTGTTTCAGCCAGTGCATCACCACCTCCTAACATTTAACCTAAATCTCCCATTTAAAACCATTCATCTTTTTCCTATCACTACCAACACCTGTAAAAAGTTATACCCCCACCTGTTTAAATGTCTAAAATTAATTATACATTCATAATTTTCAAAGAAAATCATTTTTTTCAGTGAAATTTCTGTTTTTAATTTGATGATTAAAAACCACATAATTTCAACATACTTTCTCCAACAATAAAATTTCCCTTGAGCAGGTATCTATATCATCTCAACATTTTAGCAACAGTTAAGAAATGTTTTTCAGTGGAAAAGAGACCAAAAAAGAAATCTATAAGGCTATGCACTATGAAAAAATGCTCTTTTGATACATGCAATGTTGTATAAAGTATATAGGTTCACAGTTCAAGATGAAAAATAAATAGGAACTGAATGAGTACTTTGATGTACATAAGAAGGTTCTTTGTGCTATTTTGAGGGGAAGCAAAAAAAAAACAACAACTTTTTTTTGAGCCCGAGATAGCCAGTCAAGTAACACAGACTTTCAAGTAACACCTATCCAGGATACCTGACCCAGTAACACTGCATGAAAGAAAAAAAGACTGTCCCAAACCAGCTCCCTGTAGCCAACACCTAGAAAGCAAAAATACACAAGGATTACATCAAAAGAAGCTGACCTATTTTTTTTCCTCTCTATATAAGCTTATTCCCTTTAGAAATTAGCAAAATACTTTCCTATTCAAAATTAGTAATCAGCAGCTGCAAGTCATCAAGATTTCTCCAGTGAGTCTCCCTCAGATGGCTTATTCTTTGAAGGGAAATCCAATTTCAATCGTGAATTAAACATTTCCTGGTGACCCCATTGGGCATTTTTGAAGTGCTTCCCCTGTTATCATCATGAGAGGTGTGGACTTTGAAATCCTGATGGAATTGAACCTGAATTCTGAATCACTTCTTCAAGTGGTTGTCTTTATATAATGTGGTTGTTAACCACATCTCCATAGCTGGGAGGCCAGTTTACCTCATCCACAGAGAACTCATGGTCCCTCCAGCATGCCACAGCCACCTATACACAGCTACATTAGAGGAAATGTTTGAGAAGTCGTGGGCAAGCAGTACCCAGGCAGCAGATGAGGCAAGAACTGAGATGGTATGCCCAGTCTGGAGGTCAGTGGGCAGCTTGCTGGGCAACCCAGGCCTGCTGCTGACCCCAGCACCTTCACCACACTTGGGACTTTCAAGGGAGAAAATACCTTTCAGCAGACTGTGCAGAGACCTGCACGCTTACTGAAAATGAGGGATAATAACAGGGTCACCCTGTGTTCAGAACACTCGGTGGATAGCTAGTCGGGTTTATGTATTTATTTATTTGGATTTATTTTAATGGAGCTGATAAAATCTGGCAACAATGCACTGTGTAAAAAGTGACATTTTGACTCTAAGGGAGGAATTATTTGCAATTTGTTTTGAACAGAAGCTTAGTTCATGTCAGATGTGAACCTCCAGACAATCATTAGTTTAAACTGCCTGCTATGTGTTTAAAAATTTCAGTCAATTTATAACTGATTTGAATTGCAAATGGGATGGTAATAAGCCATTAGGGAACAACGTATCTCCTTTTCACACTTGCAGCCCTCTGCTTTAAGGGGCTTCAACTACTCTGAAATATGAAAATACCATTTCAGTCATGCGCAGTGTCAACAAACAGGGATACCTTCGAGATGCAGAAATGGAATTTTTCAGAGAATCACTCAGAGAAGACTGGCAGCTGGTACAGTAGCAAAGTAACATGGAAACCTAGCTGTGAACAGCAGGTAAAAGTCAGTTGTCCAAAGAACAAACAGCCTGATTTGACGATGGCACTGCAACACTTGATATCTGACCAGCACCTGGTTACTTTGGTTGCTGACTAAGGTGACCAAGGGGTTTGAGCCACTTCTTATTCTCCGTGAAACCACTTTTGTGAGTGAATGTAGGCTGTGCATTACCAAAATATTTCTGCATAATTACTTGTACTTCCTCAGTACTAACTGCTGATTCTACTGTGCTCAAAGGAGTAAAAAAAATTTTTTTTGCCATTCCAGTTTAAAACAGAGATCCTTTAAATATACTTATAACCTGCACAACTAAACATAGAACAAATGTACTTTAGATTAAGCATCATGGATCTTGTCTTGATTATCTCTTCCAACTGATTATTATCATGATTTATATCATTATAAATTGCCTACTGATATATCATGTTTCATAGGTGAAAAAACTATCTTTACATATTCTTATCGCTACTCTATAGTTCTATAGACACTCCTAAGTACCTGGTATTATCTGTTGAGGTTGTTTGTTTGTTTGTTTGTTTGTTTTTTCACTGACTACTAAAATTAGTATGCCTTATAAAATTAATTTCTTTCATGGTTTCTTAAGTCTGCAGCTGAGTCCAACTACATGCCTGACTGTACTAGGTGACAAGCTATATAATCTCTACATTCAAACAGATTCACATATATCTATAAAGGAGAGAAAAATTCAGATTTCTGATGTGCATCTGTGGAAGTGAGCACTGGGGGCTATAGTACCAGTGTCACTGATATTCCCATACCATTTGTTACTCTTGCAACCTAGAGCTGAATCAACGAGGACCTGGAATATCTTCCTCCCTAAAGCTATATTTATAAATACAGCTCCTGGAGTTTTGTTTTTTTTCCAGACAATCTCTTTGTTGAGAGAAGACTAGCCCAGAGATGACTACAAGCAGCGTGCATAACTGTAACCACTCTGCAGTCTTCCCCACAGGAGGTCCAGCAGATCAAAATGCTGTTGTGTTAGCACATATACTGGACTGATTTTCTGCAGAATGCTCCTTCCTTCCTAACAGAGCATTAAAATGAATATTCCATCAACTCTTTCATGGCACATCCACTCAATCCCCTCTGCTTTTCAGAGATAGCACCATAAAATTGCTGACTGCAGGTGAACGTACATTCTCAGCTTTTCTAGGGAGTTCACAACAGCTCCTGTACAGCTGACAATACGCTAGAAAGAGGATTGCTTGCTCAGTGCTACTACTGACCTGCTGTATAGCAGAAAGCAAAAGGGACAAGGTCATATAAGTCAAAGGTAGAATGTTGAGGCAGAAGTTGCTTAAAAATGGTGGAACTAACACGGACAAAGTAACTCAAATAAAACCATGGGATTAGATGACTTACAGGAACTTGATGAACTACTAGGACTGAAAAATCATCCTCTATCTGTATCTGTTTAGCATCTAAAACAGCTACAACAAGGACCAATTCTTCTGAGAGCAGTTTTCACCAAACCCTAAACTTTGGTGCATATATGCATGTAGAAACATAAATGTATAAATGATTCCATTTTAACACTAGCAAGAAATTCTGTTGAATGAATATTAAAACCAAAGGGAAAACATATTATCAATATTCAAATTTTCATATTAAAAATCTGTAGTAATATGAATAAGCCTCAGACAGGAAAAATTTGAGTTTCTGTTTTGTATTACTTGAAGAACAGATGCACTTAAAACTATTCAAGCACAGAAACTTCACAGATAATTCTGCACCACTGAAAGTAAAGAATTCCAAATTCCCAATTTCCTGGGAGCACAACAGACCATTCATCTCCGTCAAATCCCCATGAAGTAAATTAATCCTTTCCAATTATCCTTGCAATGCATATTTAGGATAACAGTTCTCTACTTTGAAATGTACATGATGTTTGGAGCTTCCACTCATTTTAGTGAGATAAAAAGCACATTTCCAATTTGGATCTTTGAAAAAGTCTGATGTTCAGTATTTATAATAATAACAGAGATTAAGAACAGTCCTACTGAACACTAATAGTTAAAGACATATTCCTTTCAGAAGGGATATTACAGCACAGGACAATGAACACACTCCCAGAAGTATATAATTCAGGCAAAAAATATTTCCTGTGATAAAAAAAGAACTGAAGATTGTATTATACATTAATTCAGATGGAAATGGGGTAGTTACGTACTTTCAGCGACTTCAGCCTATTCAGTATTTTTGTCTCCTTAGGTCTGGTATTCAGTTTTAATTTCCACTGTTACTCTTGTAAAGTCAGTACATGCCACAGTGCACACTTTAAATGTATTTTATTTTCCATGCACCATTTTTTCATCACCATAAATGGGTTCTTGCATGTACAACTTATCCCGTTCACATACACCTGCACAATCTGGCAGTTCAAACATATATATTATGTAGTGAAAGCGTTGAAATTTACATATCTACTCCATTTACATTTGAAAACTGACTTCCATGGAGAAGGCTCTTATCCTTATTTGACATGCAGCACATGCCAAAGATCTGCAGTTGTATTTACTGAAAGGAAACCAACACAAACAGTGAGAGAGAAAGATATGAACAACTTGGGAGATGTGATTTCTTGGACTTTCAGTCGTGTGTGTGATTGTCATATACTTTTTGTGTCAGATATTTGGCTATCTAAATACTACTTTTCACATGACATAGTCCTGAGAGCATGTAGTATAAATTATCATAAATCAGTTATGAAAAGACAGTCATGTGAATGGCATCTCAAAGACAAACAATAATTTCTCAGCTCTAATTGAACACAATCCAAATACAGAATAATATTTTGGTTTGGTTAAAGAAGAATTCTACAGGAATCAAAGGCTCAGCCCTACATTCTTTCCTTACGTCGATGCTACTATTGAATTCAATGGGATGTTTAATGCATATTGCTTGCTCTGAAAGTAATTCCTCCTATTTACTTCCATGGAAACTACAACAGATACAAGGAGCACAATACCACAATTTGACAGAGTAGATTCTCAGCTACAAAACACAATTTTTCAACATACTTGACCATGAGCTATGCATTTTTGCTGTGACAAACAAGAGACTACATGCCATGCTTGTAACAATCTGCACCAGCATAGGCGACCTACTGTTGCTGCTGCTACCATTGAAATGCACCACTCACCACCTCACTGTGCTCACATTCACAGCTTGGTCTCCATAAACATTCAGTAAGCATTGACAAATGTCAGCGGGTGCAATTTTTTCCACATGGGGTAATTCAATTGCACACCTTTGATTTATACATTATTTATATCTGTTGTAGTTTTCATGGAAAAAAAAAAAAGGAGGCATTACTTTTGGAGCAACCAATGTACATGTTTCACTATGGTTGGATCTATTTTCTACAAACTAAATTGTAATCTAGGATTATCTTCCTTTGTCTTGTGCAACTCCTTTTGGCTAGTGACAATGATATTAGCATGCCATAGAAGAGCAGTCTATAAAATTTCAGGAGGTACTGAAGAAAAATAGTGCAAAGATATCATCTCAGGGAAAAACAGGTGAAGACACGTCCCAGTGATACACAAATCACCTTGAGAAACAGTCCTCCAGTGAAGGTCCCTGCAGGGATCTTTTAAACTGGAATGATTTTTAATCAATATATTCAAAATAATATAATTTGGCACTTGACTCTAAATCTGTCTGATTCATTATTAATAGTTATTTGAAAAGTTTCCTAAACAGTAGTTCAAAGTACAAATCTATTGTAGAACTGACCTTATATGACAACACCAATATTCATTCAGTATTTTAAAAGGGTTTTTCTAAATACAGAACATGTAAAGAAAAGCATAGTACACTAAGATTCATCCATATTCTTGCAAAGAGAAGCATATTCTTATCTCAGCATGCCCAGAGGGAAAACAGAAATTTTGGAGCAAATATCCCACCTCTTACAGTGTTACTGTTCACTTTTTGTTGCACACAACTAAAGTCCATCCAAGCTGTCCTGCTGCAGAATCCATGCAGATGTTAGATGGAACTTGTTGTCCTTCCCTTAGAATTGGAGCTGAATGCAGTGTTGCAAACAAGAGGTAATGCATAAACATACTTGAACTTGAGAATAGGAAGTTCCATACTAACATGCAGAAGAACTCTATGGCAACAGTGACAGAGAACTGGAACAGGATGCCCAGAGAGGTTGTGGAGTCTCCTTCCATGGAGACATTCAAGACCTGTCTGGATGGCTATCTGTGAGATCTATTGTGGAGTATCTGCTTTAGCAGGGGGGTTGGACTCAATGATCTCTTGAGGTCCCTTCCAGCTCATATGAATCTGTGATTCTGTGTGATTCTGCGACTGAACAAAGCCCCATAAAGTTTCCACAAAAGAAATACAGAAACATCAAGGCAGTTGCTTCCTACAACCACCACCTGGAGGCAAGAAAGTGGAAATCTATGTGCAGAGTGTCTCCTACTTGCGTATCTACAGAATTCAATCCAGACCTCCATTTTCCATTTTCTGAAAATGTTTTTTATTTGTTCAAAGAATGAAACATGACAGAATGCATGTGTATACAAGATAACATGCGCCTCAGGGCTACTATCAGAAGGAAGGTGAAAGCAACAACCCCAGATGTGAAGGTGAAGACAGTGATGCAAAATGCAGTTCATCTCACAGCAGTACAAACCTTGAAGCCTCATTGTTGTGAACACGTCTTAAATGATAAAAAAAGGAAAAATGAAAACATAATTTCCTTGATGATTGCGTAAAAAAATGTTCTATCTTCAGATACAAAACATAACCAAGAAAAAGTTAATAAAAAATATGAAAAAAATTGCTTTTTAAGATGTGTGGTTCATAAACGTGCAGAAAGGAACAGCTGCAATCCTGGATTGAGGTGTTATCAAATGACTTCTCAGAGGCAGAATGCAGTGTGAAGCCATAATGCCTCAGTGCACAACACAGTGTTCACAGTTTTATTCTCTGCTTCATACACTTTGTTGAAGTTGCATGTGAGTGGGACTTGCTTTCAGCTGACTTTTATTTTCATTCTCTTTCATTAATGCACAATCTTAAACTAACTTCTTATTTGCTACTTCCAAGTTCTCACATGTGCATAGCCCCTCAATGCCATGACAGTATTTAAGAAATATGGGATTGACCCAGAAATAAGATCTTCTGTGAATAAAAGCAAACTTATATTCTGATAATAAAAGTGTTCATGAAAGTACATGTCTGCTTCAGAGTGAAGCATCAAGTTGTACTGGGACTAGTTGTTCCTGTGGTGGTTTTTAACACTCCATCAATTGACAGATAGATCAGTACTAAGAGGTTGATATTTACAAGCTTTTGTTTTGTTGTGTTTTATTTTTATTTAATCATTAGCAAAATACAAGCTTGCACAAAAGATGAAAATCCATTTCTACACAGATTGAGAGGTCAGCAGCGTAGCTGAGTGCTCAGAGATCAAACATTCTGTAGCTAGGCTACGTTTGACAAATAGAATATACCTAAGCACTGGGGGAATGTGATTTGAAATATTAAGGAGTGTTTCCAAGGTAATAGCTCTGAGGATAAGATATCCACTGGAGAAAGATTCTATCTGGCTGTGTATCTATGTGTCTCACAGGACTCCAGGATATACTGCTTCTAGATACTAGGGCTTACCTCATCTTTAATATCCTAATTTCAAGAAGATTAGGATTCATCCACACAGCAGTACTACAAAAAGTGACCAGACTTCTGAATTCAAGGAGGTAGATGGCATGATTGCATCTTGGAGCAACTGGAGCTGCTGTGAGCAGTGCCAAGAAGAACTGATGTTAGTGGGCAACCAGGCAAGCAGGAAGTAGCAGTAGGCCACATCGTTTCCTGTTGAAAATGATGGAGAAAGGTCAGGAGTTCAGGGGTAGTAATGGAGGATCCATTACCAGAAGACTGTGGTGATGGATATGCATACTAAGGGTTAATCTTAAACACAGCTGTGGACTTTCCTGTCATATAAGCTTAACATATTTAATCAGATGATTTACACAGTGTAGAATACAGAAGCATAAATGTGTATTTTCTGGTACCTAAGTCCATTAACATCAGAATTAGACATGTCTTCTATATCCAGTATGCATTATTTTACTTATGATTACATATTTATCAGATTTTTGTTTAAATGAGCCTTACTAAACACAAAAGACCTGAATAATTTGATATGCAATAAATGTGTCCTTGTAGTTTTATTATTTCCTTAAATAGAGGAAAGAGTATGTCTAGATTAGCTCAAATGACAATTCCCCATCTTACATTAGGTTCACCAAGTTACAGTGGAAAACGTTTGTGCAATCCCAAATGAAAGAGTTCAAAAAAATGACAGAAGGTATAGTTAATTAGTTGACTAGATTATTCAATCCTTGCATAAAGGCATGAGCTCAGCTTTAGTGAAGAAATAAGCACTGACAGAAGTTAATGCCTTCTTTAAACATCTTAGACTCTTGTCAAAATTATAATTGCAATGATTTACTGCATGGTATAACAAGAGTGTTGATCTTTTTTCACCTGAGTTTTTTGGTTAGAAAAGGGAACTGAATAAAGTGAATAAAAGACAAGTGTATGGCATGCATTAGTACCAATTGTGTTAGGTACTGTATGACACACCTTAAAAAAATAATATTCCTTATATCAAAGGCACTTATAATATTAGAGGGACAAAAATGACAGAAAAAGACAGATGGAAGTACAAGGAAACAGTGACACAGTTGGTCAGTCTGACAAGGCAGCATTGTCAGCACATCCCTAGCCTGACAGCTGTCAAAATTTTATTAAACTTCACAGAAAAAGAGAGTTTTAAAGAGGCAGACAAGGAAAATTTCTTACAAAAACAGAGGTGAGACAAGCTAAAAATCAAAAATCTGTGAGACAAATCAGAATGAGACTTTTTTTTTTGCTCTGATACACTTCCATTCTGAGGGAATGAAAAAGAAAATGTTTTATTCTTCAGATGTCTAGATCCATACCCCAGTATAATACACTTTCTTTTAATTCACTGATATTCTGCATTCATTGTCTCAATCCAACTGAAGAAACCCTTACCTTTACTTGAAATTCCCCTATCTTCTAAGAACTGACACATAGTGCTTACAAGAAAAAAGCTGCTTTTCGGCTGGACAAGTTTACCAGCTTCAGTTACACCAGATATTTTCAGAGTGTCAAGTGTGCAAGAAACATGGCTATGTTCACATGATAGGAAGGCCCTACAGAGGGATCTAGACAGGTTGGATAGCTGGACTGAGACCAATGGAATGAAGTTCAGCAAGACAAAGTGCTGAGTCCTGCCTTGGCCACAATGACCCCAGGCAATGCTACAGGCTTGGGCAGAGTGGCTGGAAGACTGTGTAGAGGAAATGGACCTGTGAATATTGGTTGATGCTCAGCTGAACATGGAGATCCTCATTACAAGAAAGACATTGAGGTCCTAAAGTGTGTTCAGAGAAGGGCAATGAAATGATGAAGGGTCTGGAGCACAAGTCTTATGAGAAGCAGCTGAGGGAGCTGGGATTGTTCACTCTGGAGAAGAGGAGGCTCAAGGGAGACCTTATCACTCTCTACAGCTACCTGAACGGAGACTGTGATGAGGTTGAGGTCAGCCTCTTCTCCCCTGTAGCTAGTGATGGGATGAAAGCGAATGACCTCAAGTTATACCAGCAGAGATTCAGGTTCACGTTAGGAAGTATTTATCGGAGAGTGGTCAGGTACTGGAACAGGCTGCTCAGGGAGGTGGTGGAGTCACCATTTATGGAGGTATTTAAGAAACATTTAGGTGTTGTGGTGAGGGACATGGTGTAGAGAGAACTATTGGTGATAGGTGGATGGTTGGATTGGATGATCTTGTAGGTCTTTTCCAAACTTGGTGACACTATGATTCTGTTATCAACAACGGCACTGCTAAAATACCTGAGAAGATGGAGAAATAGATTCCTACCCATAGTCAGTTCTGCATGAGGAAAAGTGATTAAAAGAATAAGCCTAAAAATTCCAGGAAATCCAAAAGTATTTAGAGAAGAAAAAATAAGTGATTTTTTGTGAAATTCAGATGGGATGAGATTGTGTTATTTGTGACTATTTTAGGACTATACTACAAATGCCTCCTATTTTATTATGTTGGTTCATGACATTAGAGGTGGATGTTGGTGGTATGGCAACAGAGATTGAAACTTCCCACCATTATTTCATTACATTTTCTTGCTGTGAGACAGATGGCAGCACAGGGGCAGACAGAACGTCATCTGACATGGAAGTGCCCATGAAGCAAAGGTGTGTCATTGAATTCCTCCATATGGATAAATTGACACCCACTGACATTCATTGATGCCTGAGAATTTGCTCAAATAGAATTATTGTGTGCTTTTCCATGGAAATAAATAGGACACATCACTTTTGTAGTGATCTACATAAAAGTACTACTCCTTTCAGCACCCATTTTGAAATTAAGTCTAAGCAGCAAAAGTCAAATCTGAGTTTGGAAATGGTGGTGTTATGATCCAGAAGCTGATCTGAAATCCTGTCAGTAATCTTTCTAGCTATATACAGTTTTTCTAAAGCTCATGAAGGCTCCATGAGATATTGCTTCATTTATTAAGCCGGAACTAAATGATGCAGATTTTTCAAAACAAGGCACCATCATTTAGCTCCTCTTTTTATCTCCAGAAGTCATTAGGACAATATTTTCAGCCAGATCATAATCACTTAAAATTAACATTAAAACTGGATGCTATTCTGTCTGCAAAGATTGAATATAAAGAAAGGAGACTCATGCAAAACAAAGTTTGTGAAGGAGTACTGTAATTAGCACTGCTGTTTGTTTCTGTTTAGTGTCCACACCCTTCCAAGTATTCCACCTGTAAAACTGAAAAAAGAACAGAAAATCAAAGACATTGAGAGTCTACTATTGATCTAAATGAGTAACAGGATGCCCTATAGGGTAACAGAAGCACTGGGGGAGGGAGGAAGACAGGAAATAAATTAAGAAAGGAAGAATTATTCATAATGGAAACTACTCCTGTCTCCCTAGGATTCAGCATCTTAGATTTATGCTCGTTCTCTCTCACTGATGTGCCTCATTCCCATTGCTTTGTTTCTGCTATTACCCAGCAGGCTTTTCCATAAAGGTGTAATTTGTACCCACTTAAAAAAAATACTGTATTAGTGTCAGTTGTATTATTTAATGTAATCCAGGTTGAAGTTCTGCAAATGACTTCTACATTAAAAAAATAAAAATAAACTATGACATAGATTTTGGCAAGCATGAATACATTTGGTATTAAAGAATATCATTCTCCTTTTCACACAGTGGCTGAACAAGAATAAAATTTGTAGCTGCTGCTCCGAAGATCTATAGGATAAAAACTGGCTCACTGCATTTGATGATGCTTCTCACTTGCTAAAGAGCAACAGCTTGGCATGTCACAGGTCTGCATGTTACAACAAGCACAGGCAAACACTGACATTTTGTCAGTAACTCCTGACCTTGTGTTATACAGCACTACACTGGCATAGCTACTCAAGCACTCAAGTACTTTGAGCTGTCTAAGTCATTTTCCAAAACTCTCACAGATATTGTCCTTGTCCAGTGGAGACAGTTGAACATGCTGTATTAATACTAGAATATTGGTATCTTCTAGAACATCTCATAAGCCTTAAGAGGCCACTGTTGGAATAAACTCATCAAAAGATTTTAACACTATTCTTGCATGATTGTCTCTTCTGTATCTGTAATGTATCAGTTGTCTAAGGTAGTCAGTTAGGTGTCATTTCCCTCCACCTAGAACTAAAGACATTCTTGTACACTAAGTTGTGCCAACAAAACATTATTAGATTAGCGCACTGCTGACACTTTACTTAATGATATCATGCTGATGAGTTCAAAAGGTTCCAGCCACTTTGCAATACTATTTGCCATCTCCTAAGACAACATCCATCTGTGGACACACTATAAGAACTGTGCAAACCTTTCACTAATTGATGTTTTGATAAATAACTATTCAATGTGTTTACTAAGAATCACTTCACTTTAATAAGATCTCATCATTCTGCTCTTTGCTCTCCACTGGTAAGACACTCCCTTGTTAAAAAGAACTCTTTCAGCTTCAGTATTCTTAAGATTATTGATAATAGATGGCCTTTTCCTCTGTACTCTTTAGGCACTGTCCTGCAGACACCAATCTAAACATTTTTAAAGGCCAAAACTTCCAGCATCCATTTGATATTCACAGAACTGCAGAAAACAGTTCTCATCCAAGAATTAAGTATTAGATTTTAGAATGTCAACCACATAAGAAAGGCATCTCAAACTATTATTTATACTTCATTTCAGTCTGCCACGAGAAAAATCAGAATAGCATTTATGATAAGCAATCACAGATAGAGATAATAAATAATTATTTTGTTTAAGTCTGTCTTTGAATTCATCCCACTTCATCCCTTGTACAAGGGCAAAACAAGTATTTTCCTTTTATTTAGTATTCCAGTGCCCTAGGCTTTACATATAGAGTAGTTTTTACAAGGAAGATATTATTACATACAAGAAAGACGCCAGTACTGCCCTAAAGTCTATCTAAACTGGGCACTGGTACTGGCAACACAATACCAATATAAATTTGAGTAGGCAAATTTAGGTTGACAAGTGAAAGTCTATACTTGAGGGACAAACAATACTTTAGGCAGGAGCTGAAGTTTTGGTTCACTCTAAATAACAAACTGGTTTCTAACAATGACCTGTTGAAGAAATACATGCAAAGGTCATTAGAGAAGAGTAGTTCTCTTATTCCCAGGTGCTCTGTACTACTGACAAGTAAGTTAGTATATTTATTTGACAAAACAAATACAAAGAAGAGAACCAAAACAAAAAAGTAACATACTTTATCTTAAATTTATTAACATGAGAAAAGTTCAATTTTATCTTCAAAAGTTAAGACCACAGATTTTTGAAAGTATTTATTTTGGTATATTTCTGACAGCAGACTTATTTTCTGTGACAGTAAATAGTTGTTTTGTGAAATTAGTCTGTCTCACAGCATATATTCCTCTTAGTGGAATCTTCAGCTTTTCTTGAAAAGAAAAAGGATTTTGACTGAAGAATTCATCTGAAAAGGTCAAAATACTGAATTGCACCAAAACTACTCAAAACTCTTCACAGAACAGAGTTGCTTTAAAAAGTAATGTTACTCTGTTCAAGAGAAAAGATGATACAAGGCAGAAGGACATAATGCAAGGGCCTAGACTTTTCAAAGGAGAGGTTTAGGGGGAATGGATGTTGCTTCTGAGCAAACAGTGGTGCTCCGTCAGTCTAACCAATGGTGCCTGTTCTACGTACGGAAATGAGTAAAGGGAAATGAAATTACCCAGATCTAGGGAGAATATTTAACGTAAAATTTTGCACTGAAAGTGTAGGAGTAAGAAAAGAAAAATTAATACTGCTTATAAACCAAAGCGCTTTAAGTTCAAATATAACTACAAAATATTAATCTCAATCTTTGTGAAAAAAGTGCACGGTTTTACGGAATCTCACAAAAGCACCTTTTTATTTTTTTTTATTTTTTTTTCTCATTTGTTTCTTTATTTGTTTATTTTCTTCAATGAACTCTACAGAATTGCACTTGGAATTCGACCTTAAAGTCAAATAATTAACACTGAAATCCTCAGTTTTGTATGATTATTCATTATATTTTTTAGCTAATGTTGGTTGCTTATTTTTATTGTCCTAGTGTAGTAGCGTGTATTAAGATTTAAATAGTTAAATATTCTCTGAATGTCCATCTATACTCTTTTTCAAGGTCATAGGCATTTTCCATAGTTCTCTCCATCACATTTTCCTCTTTATCCCTCAGTTCATCCCGAAGAAGATACTTCTGGAAGTATTTTCCATCCCAGCTCTGAATTTTGTAGCCATAAGAACACAGTTTCTCTGCCTCCATTTCTTATGTGTATATGTAACTTTAATATATGTTAATCTTATCTGTATTCAAACCTTTTCCATTATATTGATTCCTGTAATTTTTGTTACTTTTAAAGGGAGTGTTTCAGTTCTGGATTTCATGGAAAGTAATATCCATTCTATGATTCGATAACTTGTGCATTTCAAACCTATTTTCCTGAGCAAAAATGATGGAGAATATTCTTTTCAGCTCATCAACTGCTATTACGTATTGTTTGGATCACTGATAAACCATGACAGTTTTGGAAAAAAAGTGCTATCACAATGTTGCCAAATTAATATGCTTAATTTACGTAGGTCACACTGAAAGTAATGCCTCCTATTTATTACACAGAAAATGCACCAAATACAAGGAGCACAATAACACTATTTGATAAAGCAAATTCTAAGCTAGAAAACACTATTTTTTAACATAATCACCTACATGAGCTATGCATTTTCACCATCCATGAACAAGAGCCTGCAAGCTGCACTCTTAAAGATATGCACCAGAAGAGGTGACTCACACTCATGGTCACCACTGCTGAAATGCACCACCCACCGCCTCATTGTGCTCACATCCGCTGTCTGATTTTCGCATTCAGCAAGCACCAGTGAATATCAGTGGGTGTAATGTCTTCCACATGGAGGAATTCAATGACACACCTTATCCTTCATATGCACTTCCATAACAGATGCCATTTTGATAAACTGCCCCCCTGCTGCCATTGTCACACAGCAAGAAAACATAGTGGGATATTGGTGGAAAGGTTCACCCTCTAATGGCATACCACCAACATCTGCTTCTCATGTATGGGCCAACATAATAAAATAGGAGGCATTATTTTCAGAACAGCCCTTGTACATCCTTCAGAATGGGGAATGGGTAGCAGTCCAAATATAGGGTTGAAAGATCAATAAGATTACCAGTTATTCACAGAGAACTGGAAAAAGCAATCAGAGAGGATGTGAATTATTATCTGAACCAGTTTGGGTTGAGAAAAAAGAAAGCCCTCCCATAAAATCAGTTTAGAAGAATGAAAAAGAATCCCTTTGGTTAGCACAGTGTCTGAGACAAAACTAAACTGACTTACTGCTGCAAATACACTCCACTACAGGCATGCAGGAAAGCATTAGAGATCCTCGAGAGGAAGTAGTGGGAGATTTCTATGACTTAAAAAAAAAAAATAACAATCCTGTGTTTACTCTTGCTATACTCTCAAGCCTCACTGAAACCTTACCAGTGACAAAAAAGAGGGCTGTTGAAGTGGGGCTTGTGATTTTGGGGTCCTTGGAGGCAATGTCTGTTTTTCCATATGGAGCCATTACTCTCCATGTGCCACTTTCTATTGACCCACGTATGGGAGTGGGTGGAAGGTTGGGGAGAAGTCAGGTACTTC
The DNA here is from genome assembly GCA_013399175.1 of Odontophorus gujanensis. Taxonomy (NCBI): domain Eukaryota; kingdom Metazoa; phylum Chordata; class Aves; order Galliformes; family Odontophoridae; genus Odontophorus; species Odontophorus gujanensis. The sequence goes on from VXAB01008597.1 coordinate 103,114, forward strand.
TTGTGGGCAACAAAGGAGGCCTTTGTAAAGCAACATGTATGCTAAAGTCCTAAGGAAGGTCCTAAGGGATTAAAACCAGAGAAATAAAATATCCTTTGGTTCTTCAAACACAATAGTGGAAACAAACTACTCTTCCTCTACTCAAAATTTAAAACATTTAAAGTTTGCAAATTCCCCAAAATGGCATCCAATTATACTTACAAACAGAGTCCAATTTCTCCTACTCTCTTAACTGCTGATGCTCAGCAGCTGGCTGAGCTGTTTTGCACTCTAGAATCTAGGACAGCTAACAGTCAACAGATTTACTTTGCTGAGAGGATTTGCTGGTAATTTTGTCCAGCTTCAGTCTTGCAATGACAGTCAATATTTTCCAAGTAAACTCATCCATGAATTCAAGTAAAGACCTGATTTAAAGCATTAGGCACTGACACATCCCCTTTTAGTGCTTCAGATACAGTCCTAACTCCACCAAAAGTAAGCACATTTTGATGGAATGTAGTGATCATTTATGTACTGTTAAAGTAATGCAGCCATCTGAGTACCTTAAAATGTTGATGTGCTACTCTCTGAATGCCTTCTCTTTCAATGATTAAAAACTGGCAGTAGTTATTTGCTAGTAAAAGCATATAGAAATCTGACCAGAGCACAGCAAAGCAACAGTGTTGCACTCAGACCATGACTGTCTCAACTATAACTTAGGGCCAAAATCAGTATATCTTTCTTGGGAAGCTAGCTACAAGATAAGGGGGGGAAGGGAATACAGAAAGGACGAAAAGGAAGAAGTAAAGTACTTCAGTCAATCACCCATCAAACTTTTGATGGTACACATGTACCTTTGCGAACCGGAATAACTCACTGAGGTGACATGTGCAGTTCAGTGTTTTCCGGCTAAAGCTGCAATTGTCAGACTTCAGAGTAGGGTGCTACACACAAACTACTGATTCATTGGCCACAGATATCCTCTGCAAGGGTACTTCAGTCAAAACAGATACCGTTCTGTCTAAATAAGCTTAAGACCAAATTAGAATCACTAACTGTCAGTCAGCAGGTAGGTAAAAGTATATGATGCCAGTTAATTAAAGATGGTTCACAATTCTATCTTTCTGACAAAAGACAGAGAAGGCAGGGTCTTTGAAATGTTTGAAATCTTATGTGCTATGATAAACATGTATCAATTGTTGAAAATAGTCCTGATTGATTGATTGGTTAGCTGTTGTAAAATCCGTAACTTCTCTCTCTCATCCAGGTAATGCTCCATTTGAATAAATAAGTTTGAAAATATACCGATGACATTTAATCTGTCCTTTCCAATTGTCTCATATCATGACAATAAAGCACAACAGTTCCCACAACAGGGATCTCTTTGTTGCCATTTAATCTGTGTGAGGTTTCACTTATGCAGAACCGAACCATTCAAATGTTCTCAACTATGACTACTGTCATACTGTGACATACAAATGTCCACTATTGCACGACCTAGGTCATTCTTGTATTAAAGCTGAGGCACGCTACCAGTCATATTTGCAAGTCATACAAACACCTTTCAGACAAAAGTAGCTGCAATTTCTCCTCTAAATAAGTTTTAAGGACTTTTGAAAGAAAGGGATGGTAAAAATAAGTTGCACTCCACCATGCATCACCTCATCCTTCGAGGAGGTTGTGGATGCCCCATCCATGGAGGCATTCAGGGTAAGGTAGGATGTAGCTCTGGGCAGCCTGGTCTAGTGGTTGGCAACCCTGCCGACAGTATGGGTGTTGAAACTTGATGATCTTTGAGCCCCTTTTCAACCCAGGTCATTCTATGATTTTTCTCACAATGCACATAATCTGTGGAAGAAACAAGTGCAACATTTACAGGAGCAAATTACAGAATAATTTCAGAATAGATACTAAGAGTAAATAATATTGTATGTAAATTAAATATTGTAATATATGTTAAGCAAAAGAAGTGTCTTAAATCCATTGGTTTGGAAAGAGATATCTTCGTTGAGGCACTTGTCCATTTACATCAAATTGTTTTGCTACTCTGTCACTGAGATATTTTTTATTATTTCTCCCCCTCTCTCAAAATCTGCTCATTCAAATAGTCTCATTTGACATATCACTGAAATACATTTCTGCTATGGTTTAGAAAGCAGACAGGATTCATTCAGTCAATGAATAATTCAAAGTGGTGACCACGATGTAGTTCTACACAGAACTCCAAAATATGCACCCTGCTGGGCAGAAATTAGTCACAGTCCAGATTTCCAGAATTATACCTTTACACACTTTTCCCAAGAAAAATGAATGCCTCTCCCCTCCTTCTCTTTTTTTCTCTCCTGTCACGAGAGTATTCATACTATTATCCCAATCTCTAAGAAAATCCACTGTGGCTATGCTTCTTGCCTATTTTCTTATTTATACTAAGAGAAGAATATACCATCTTTCTTTATACCAAGAGACGAGCATACCATCTTCCTATGAACATATACTGCTAGAGTTACAAGCACAGATAGGAAACAGCATACTTTTCATGGATAATATAGCTAAATATCAGCCTGAAATAGAGCAATTGTCCTGTGGTGTATATATCAAAATACTCCAAAATTCAAACATTTTCTGAGTCACTAAGTTTATCACATATATATTTCATATATATACATTATATTATAGGACTAGAGGGAATGGTTTCAAGTTGTGCCAGGGGAAATTCATACTGGATGCTAGGAAACACTTCTCTGAAAGAGTGGTCAGGCACTGAAATGGGCTGCCCAGGGAGGTAGTGGAGTCACCAACCCTGGAGGTTTAGATATTGAGTTGAGGGACACGGTGTAGAGAGAACTATTGGTGATAGGTGGACAGTTGGACTGGATGATCTTGTAGGCCTTTTCCAACCTTGGTGATTCGATGATTCTACTTAAAACAGCTTGTGATCAATAAGTTTAAAAAGTTTAAATAAAAGATAGGTTTAATTTATTTTTTCTAGAAAAAAGACTAAATAAGAATACTGCTTTAAATTACAGTACATTTTAATGTTTTATTAGGTATTTTCCTATATTTTCAAGGGTCAGGTTTTAAAGCAGTCTTTCATAAGCAACTAGTTTTAAGACAACCAAGCATAAGTAAGGTCTCAATTCCAGCAAACTAGACAACTGGACCCATAACCAAAGCAATATTTCAATTTCTACATGAGCTGATTTGTTAACACAGGTATTAAGCACACCAAAAGCAAATAGAAATCTGAAATCCAAGCTTTTCTCTTCTTATAGCCCACGCCACTGCACAGTTCCACATACAAGGTATGGCACATTGCATTGGTAGGGAAAATACTACTCCAGAAAAGATTCCTTTTGTCAAGATAAGTTAATGTTCTGATCTTCAGCAAAGATATGCAGTAATTTTGAAAATTCTTTCTTACTGCTTCCTACAAATGGTTAATGCATTACTGTACAAACTCCTTCCAACTACAAGGACAACACTTAGAAGGATTCTTCCAGTGCCATCTTCATCCACAATGATCCTTGTTCTTCAAAATTAAAAAAAATGCTTTCCTGCAAGATTAAAAAAATCCATAATCCATTCAGCACTGACTGCCAAACATGCTCTCGTGACAAGATTTTAGCTAAGGTGATAAATTGGGCATTTTTCCTATGTCACGTGAATTTTTTGCTTATTTGGCATCGTGAAAATGAGAGGATTTATTTTATCATCATTTTCACATATTTTTTACCTTTGCCAAATCCAGTTTTTAGTATGCATTCTAAGCAGATTTAACTTTGGCCTTGAGGGAAAAGAAAATTGAGCAGTCAAGGCATAGCAGAGCAGTCAACATAACAGTGAAATTCAACTTTGGCATAATCTTGCTGGCTGGCAGGAAAGTGTCTGTGCAGAGGCAGCAGAGGTGGAGGTGGCAGGTATTTGGAAGAGCATACAGAAAATTGCCAAAGTAGTTCAGAGATCCCAGCAGCAGCTCCAAAAAATAACAAGAACAGGAGAACCGAACCTGAACAAATAATTTGCTGTGTGTATGCATAAATTTACCTGGAAAATCCATTGCTCACTCTTAATCCCTTGTTAATCTTCAGCATGACATAAGTTTTCAGGCTAGCACTACACAGCACAATGAGTGATGAACAGGGATGCTTCAGCTGGGCAGAAAAAAAACCTCTCAGAATAACAGAAATGTCCTTTTGAACAACACACACTTAAGACACCAAAAAATTTATACTGGATGCAAGCAGCACAAGCACTTCCTGGAATCACTTTTATTTCTCTTAACACAGTATATGCTTTAAGCTTCCCTTACTTGACAAGGGAGCTGAAGTTGGTTCTTCAGTACAGAATAAAAACGCCAATGAAGTAACACAGAGTTGGATCCTTACATTTGTCAGCATGGTTCTAATGAGATTCATAGCTGTGTGTCACACTGTGCTAACTGAGCTCCCAACACAGTGCAGCCACACGAGTTCAGGCAAATGACTGCTTTCCAGGAAATTTTATCTGAATTATCCCTCTGAACTTTGGCTAAAGGATTTTTCTTTAACTTAAACTTGAAGTCCTGGAACATTAAAGAGCATTATGCATCAACTTAATTGAAAACAGTTTTGCCTCAACACATCCTGCATTTGTTCAAGGACTTAGAAAGAGAAAAGCCTGTGCTTTGAAGCACCATGACAACTTAAGATAAATTTCGCATTACTTTTCTAACAGCATATAATTGAAAACATACTTCATCACAGACTGTAACCTTATTCTGGGTAGAAATGTGTCTAATCCACAAGCCTGAACTTCAAAATTCCTAAGTCTTGATCAAATTCTGACTGTGACCCAAACTGTCTTCTCATTCTGTAAGAAGCAAATCCAGTTTTAATATTACTATTATTATTAAAAATAATAATAATAACAATTTTAAAAAAAGGCTCCAAATCATATAGGTCCTATTTTTATACTAGTTTTTCAAAAGGTCTTTTTCATATCTAGGCACCCATATATCTCCTGCTATGGGTGTGAGTGAGGCAGTACATTTTAGAGTGAGGCAGTACATGAGTTGCTCAAGGACACTGAGGAGGGCTCTTGCAGAGCCAGAAATTTGAATCAACATCTCCTGTGCCCTAACCACAAGTCTCTCTTCCTCTCCCTAACAACACAGTGGGTTTCTTTGTTAAGTTTCTTTCTAGTCAGATATAACATAATGAGCCTTTTTCTTTATTCATAGATAATGGCAACACCACATTACGAGATAGGCACTTGTCATTCACAAGGAATGTTCTTTTGCCGCTTGCCCCTAAAACATAAACATCACTTAGCAGACTGTTGTCAGTCAGTGACATTAGGATCTCTGTTTTATAATCTTTTTCCAGCAGTGTCATAATAGAAATTTGTCCTTTATTTCTATTTTTCATGGTACGAGAGGTCGACAAATTGTGGATCCTAGATAGAAAGTATTGATCCTTTTACCATACAACCTCCACCAGATGTGAGAAAAAAGCCTTTTTCACCAAGGAAATGAAGTCAACATCAAGTTTCAAACCCTTGTGAAGGCTTACATACCAGAGTAATAAATCAGGAGCCACTGGCTACCAAAATATGTGAGCAGCCTTACCCACCCCTACAAAACATGAGGAGCAAAACAGCATCAAGTGGAAAACTGAATCACAGTACTGCATTTTCTACTGCCACATTCTCCTTTTAAATCAGAAAGACACATTTGCCATTTCAAGACTCTGTAGACTATGGTTGGATGTCATTCTATGACACAAGAGAATTATAAATATTCACTTTATTTGTGCAGACAAAAGAATGCACGTGGGAAATGCCTGCTATACAGAACTCCATCTTTACTATTTTTGCATTAGACTCTTAAAAAAAAAATAAAAATTAATCCAGTTTCTTTAGGTCCTGTCCTCTTCTCCATGACTTTTTTGATCAATAAGCCTTTGTTTTGCTGTGATGACTTGGCAGCAGAGGACAGCATGACTACAGCTAGTCCTTATCTCATATTTACCTTTAAGCTCTTTGGATCTCAGCAGAGGTTTGAGTCATTTGTTTTCTTTAGGTTTAAAACTCTAAATGATGACCATCCCTTGAGAGTGTGGTCTCCTCAGGAGATCCCAGAGTTCATGGCTTCACCCTCCTGCTGCATTCACCCCAGCTCCAGCCCAGACTGCTCATACTTTGACACTTCCTCACTTCAGAAATTAGCTGACTACCTCCACTCTTTGATAAATCTTCCAGCAAGTCAGTGAAATTCAGGTTATCTATTTTCATGTAGAAAACAGACCTCTCTCTGTCTTTTTAAGGCTTTTTTTTTTCCCTTTTCTTTTCTTTTTTTTTTTTTTTAGTGCGTATAGAGACTCACGATATCTCCATCAGATTCTGCAGTTGCTATCATTAAAAAAAAACAAACAAACAAACAAACAAAAAAAAACAGCTCCAGGCACACATGCACAACAGTGCCTTTGTCAATATAGGGAAACTCTTGGGCTCAGCATTCCTATTACCAGACAGGTCTGTTTACCAACCCCAACTTACCATTTGCTCTGGAGCAAAGTTTCACTGAATTTCAGGGCTCTCTGAGCATATGTAGGAACTGTAGAGTTAAGCTGCAAGAAACTATTTTGGGTCATTTATTTACTTATTTGCACGTGTACAGTCAAAAAGCTGCCATGCAAAGTTCAAGTAAGTCATTAAAATGGCTTCCGAACTGACTGTGAAATACAACACTGACATTCTACTAATTCTTGCCTTTTCCCCTTTTCCAGCAGCGAGTGCTGAAAAGGTGTAAGTGACCAATTTCTGAAACGCTACTTAAATGCTCTGAAATAAATCAAAGCTTTATACCCAAGTAGACATAACCAAACGAAAATTCACTTTCAGCTTCACAATGCAGAATAACGTATTAGTGAGTGACTTATATATTGCTTATGAAAAACGAAAAAATACAAGAAGAAGCCTTTTCACAGTTCAGTAGAAAATTACAATGTTTGAGAAATGAATAAGGAGTCGTGTAATGGCTTTGCAGCTTTTGAACTTTCACGTGTTTCAGATTTTTCTAATGCTTGTGTGGATTAAAGAGATTCACATCTCAATGGTTGGGGCACCTCACGTTTTTTCTGGATCAGGTTTAATGCTTTCCACACTGTAAAAATTTCACTTCATATGAACACACCCTGAATTTAAGGAATTTTTCATATTTAAGTGTGCTTTCCAGTATGTTTCTTTTTATGTTAACCCTGTCAAAGGGCACGGTGTCTGGAGCTTAAGAATCATCAGCTCCTTCAATTTCACACATCAATAACCTGGGCCTTTTCAGCATGCTTTTCTTCCCAGACTGCAAAAATAAATTAACGGGAGGCAAAAAGTCAGGAGACAATAAACTAGAAGACATCCACTTCTGTTTTTTTGTGTGTGTTTGCTTTTTTACTTCTGCATATTATCTCAACCTGGACCTCAGAATAAAATGGAGAACCATGTATTGCGGTAATGTGCAAAGTTCATGGTTTTAAAGCTACAACTACACCCTTTTCATCTCTTCAAAAGCACTTCAAAGCAATGCTGTGGGATCCAAAGAAAGAGAAGAGACTCTGATGTCCCTCCAGCTCATACAGAAAAACACTGTATTTTCTACCCTTTGACAAAGGATTAAGGAGTGACAAAAAGGCACTCCATCCTTTCTAAAAAATGGGTATGCGTGTGCACGGATATGATGTAAACTCCAACGGGCATAGGGAAGGCGTGAATATCATCTAGAATCAAGAAATAATGACAGACTTCATGGAAGCCAGCACATACATCAAGTTTTTATGTCTCAAAAACAAGGGCAACCAGATGTATAAAACATTTGCACACAATAGGAGTGACAGTCCAAGATGTTGGGTCTCTGCAGAACTGAATGCTTGGGGACTGTGCAAAATTAAATCTAATGGGTGAACAGAGAGCGTATTGTTTTTTCTTTCTTTTTTCTTTTTTTTCCTAGTTGCAGACCCACAGAAATAGATAATCTTGGAAAATGCAAGTAAAGGGGGTGTGAGAGTAAAGACGATTGTTGTGTATCGACAGTGAGAGGATGAAGCTTTTTTTGAATGGTACTTGCAGGTATAATCATTCAGAATATCTCCGGAAAAAAGAAGAAAAAAGAAAAAAAGGGGGTAAAGAAAGAAAAGCTCTGATGGCTTTTGCCTGTGTTTATCAAAGCAAAGTTGCATACTTGCTCTGTAAAATAAAGCACATTGTTGCAAAACTGCCCCAAAAATACATTTCATTTCTATCACCAGTTTCTCATTCTTGCAGGAAATGCCAGGTTCTGAAAGTTGATATTGGGTCTTAAAGCTCAATAAAAGTGTATAAAAGATTATACACACTTTTCATCAGAGGAACAACTTCTCTGTCCCAAATCATAGCTTTTAAAAATAGCAACAATATTTGAAAACAATCATATCCTTTTACCTTGTGAATTAATGAATAAAATGCTTTTGTGGAAAGTCTGTTCCACGGGGACATTTATTACAGAATTTCCACTTATGACTGTGCTCAGTTGGTTCCACTGAAGTTTCATTCATCTATGCTACTGTAGCCACCAAAATAGTTTTTAAAAAATCACATTATGGAATGACTTCTCTTCAATAACACATCAGATCCTCATACAATAGCATCAGATGATGCTGTTTTCTCCTAAAGCTTTTCAGACCTGCCAGTGTATCAAAATGTGTAGGAATACCATCTTAAAATATAAACATTTTTCAGGAGGCACAACACATTCAGTGTTCTGGCTGCATAAATCCACTTTTCAGCCTACAGCATGAAGTTGAAGATACAAAAAAGTTTTGGTAATACAAGGTATTAAAAAAAGAACCAGTGAATACATGTTGAGGTCTTACTGTATGTATCATAAACATACAGGGGATGTTTGAGCTGACTCATTAAGGGTGAAACAAAACACAAAACCATATTTATTAAAGTTATTTTTCTCCCTGAGAAAACAGCGTTCTTTTTTTCTCTTCTGTCTCCTCCTGATGTGATTTGTAGTGTTGCAAGCAAGCAATTGCAACAAGCCTAGAGTATAACTGAATTTATTGTCCTCCATCATTATACAGCATTGGAGTGGAGCCAAAGATTCACTGCCTGAGATTTCTTCTAGCTTTCTGTGTTTTAGAAATGGTCAATCCATATAGAAATCTTAAACTATGGAACAGTATTGGTCCAAAATCCTGTCCGGCTACTGACTATTTTGCATGCTCTGAACTACCATTAGAGTCAACAACAATATCACCGAATCACAGAACATGAGGGAGCCAGGACTGTCTACAGCCATCAAAAAGCCAAGGGAGAGAGATGGTTTGAATAAAAGATTTTACTTCTTATGAATTGAAAACTGTAAATGTGGTTGAGTAAAAAAGGCAACAAACTGCTGGCAACATTTGAAACTTTGGAGAACCACTTTGGAGAACCGGACAAGCAGGTGTCGTGCCCCAGTTAGCACAGCTCTCCAGCCAATCCACCAGTCCCAGCTTTCACTTGGATCCATGGTTTAGATTTCAGATTATATACTCTGCTTGAAAACACACAAGCAAGTTGTTCTGCACAGCATTATGTTCGCATCCTGCTCCTTGTGAATGTGTCATAACATGATAATTTGCTTCGTGAGATCAAACATCACCTGCCTGCTTGGGCCCCATGTCTTGCCATTTACTTGCTTGTTCTGAAAGAAATGAGATTGCTCTCATAAAACGGAGGAAAATATTTTGGAAGTCAATGTTTAGTATTTATCTTTTGTTTTGTTCTTGCATTCAGTTAACCTCATACTAAATACAAACTAACACTACAGAGACACCATGGGAGGCTATTTATTTATTTGATATTTACAAGTGTCTCTTCAGTACCACAAGAATATTAGGAATAGTGAGTGTAATGCTAAGAAAGCCAAGGCAAGTCCAACTACAAGTAAAGTGCGCTATTCACTGACTGTTAACAGAAAACACTTGATGCAAACAAGAGGAACTGACTGTAATGGAGCAAATAAGGCACTGATATGCACCAGTATTTTTGCTCCCCCACAAAAAGGATGAGTACACAAGGCACACCTGACTAGAGTTAAGCAAAAACAAGAGGGGAAAAGGGATGCAACCTTACCAGTCATTAGAGAGACAATGAACCTCTGGTCTCACCAGTGACTTATAAACAACTGTAGGTTTGAGTTTCAAAGCTGCAATATGAAAAGCGTAGCACTGCAGGAGATGACTTCGCTAACAATTCAGTTCAGCTGAAATGGTGCATATGTATTCTTGTGCATGCACGCAGGATCTGTGAGAGCCATAATATACTGCCACTATTAGAGGTCACAAACCGGAGATTTACACAAAGATTCATCAGACATGTTTCAGCCATCACCAAAGCAAGTTTGCAGCACAGTGCCTCCTTCGCTTTCAGCCTGGGCTCTCCAAGTAGTGTAACACAGGACAAAATCTATCACCAACAGTCATCTACTACAAGCCATTTTTTCAAATGCTTTCAATTCAGAGGTATCCAAACGTTTTTTAACTAGGAAAGGCGTAATTACTGTGTCTGTCAGGCTTATAACAAAAACACAACAAACTCTAGACACAACTGTAGCATACCTACCTTCAAATTAATATTTGTGTTGGATGTGGATGTGAGAATTGTATTTATGTAACATCAAAGTGTTGTTGTTGTTGTTGTTGTTTGCTAGTTTTTGTTTTGTTTTGTTTTTAAAGGAAGGAATCCATTGTTAACTTCAGTGATGATAACAGAGTAAGTCACTAGAGAGCTACAAAGCATTTCCTTTTAAAGATTGCTTTTTTTCTGCCTCTGCACTTCTGGGCACTATCTTGGTAGGTCAAAACATAACCACCTTATTCCCATAGTCCAGCAGACTGTCACTGCCTGGATTCACTCTTTTTTTTGTTTGTTTGTTTCACTTGCCGATTCATTTCATCAAAACAAAAGATATTTTGTGATGAAAACAGAAGTATATGAAAACAAAAGCTATGGAGACAAACCCCAACTCAACCTTATCTACTCAGTAGAAAAGTATTACTTCCCTGCATTTTCTCATACTCAAGGGCAAATTTATGTACGTTGCTTAAACATTTAAGTGTTCAAAGAATGTTCAGAGGAAAAGAGGAAAGAAAATTTAAAAATAGAAATACTACACTTCAAAGTGAGAAGAGAGAAAAAGATATGTTCAGTTGAAAATACCAAGACCAGATACCTGGTCCCACTGAATGCCAAGATAGAACAGCCATTGGTTGCAGTAGTGTCATGACCTCTGTCAAGATTTAAGTCTGGATTCACTTTTGAAGGAGGTGTGGCCTAAGAGCCAGAGGGAAGAATTAACAATAAGAAAAAAAATGTCTCTCTTTCTTAAACAGCCATCAGGCATTTCATTTTACATCACTGGTGACTACAAAAAGTGACAAGTGGTTATGAAATCTGCCTATCTAGTTATACACTTATTTTCACCACAGGGCTCCCCTTTTTGTTATATCTGCATTATAGAGCATCATTCATTGGAGGTGGTCGTGAATGGGATGACCAGGATTAATATGATGGTTATGCTGTGTTGAAACTGTATGAATTTTATGACAAGATGCTTTCACCATAAATAAGCCAGCACCAAACATCTGGAGGCACAGTTCTGGCATTATTCTGAGGTAACTGTGATTATAGCCTATAATGTGTGCTTCAGTACTGAATTTGTGTGAACTTGCCTATGTCTTTTAAACACACACACTCATTATATGTACACAGTATTTCTAAGTATATATGTGCACACACGCAGAAAAAACATGAATGTGGGAACCACAATAACGCTGCTCCTGGCTGAAGGTAATGTTACAGAATTTGTTTCCATATTAGTGGATCACAGGAAAAAAAATCTTGTAAGGATTATTTTAATTTGTAAAACATCTGTATTCCCTCCTGTATTGCAATAGAAGGAATGTGCCAACTGCTACTTTTTAAGAAATATAATACACTTCCTCTTACTTTGGGTTTGAAATTGGAACCAAAACAAATTTGCTGCAGTAAAACTGATCTTTACGGTTCTGGTAGGAGGTGAAGGCTGAGAGTGAGCTCACTCCTCGTGGCCATTATCCCTTCATGGGAATCTAGATGTGCCCTTCTATATCCTGTATCCTCTCCTCTTCCCAGAAAACCAGAAAGCTGCAATGACATCACAAAATACACAAAGAGCACAACCAGCCAAGACTCCTGGGTGAGAAATACTGACTACCACAAGCAACTCAAATAGTGGCAAGATTCCCTCACATGGAAGAAGAAAATATTGTCTGCTTATGCTGCTAGTAAATCAGCACTCGCTTAGCCACCCTAGAGCATGAAACACTGCACAACAGATCTTTCAAGCTCACAGAAGAGGTCATGGTACAAGAATGTTGAACAATGCAACACAATCTTTTGTAGGTAAGTAACTTCTAGGTGGGAGGTGTGAGTTGTTACAACAATAGAAACCTCAGAGGAGACAATCAGAAAATTCTTAACATGTTTTTCAAAAGAATGTACACAATTGACTGTATTTTCAACAGATATATATTTCAAACTCCTCTGGTGCCCTGATTATTATGCTTTATAAACACATACACAGAAAAAGCTAGATTTTGTTTCTGTTTCATTAATTCCGCATTTCTGCTACTCATAATTATCCTAGGCATTATGATCAGACTATTCACACATTAATTTATTTGGAATAATTTCCATTAAGGAGATTTGCACAATAGTAACCTAATGTTGAGTAAAATTTCTGGTGCACTGCATTTTTCATATTTAATATGTCACTTGACAGTTTGTTAAAACTGACTGACTTGATGTTTGTTATAAATGTTCACTGTGCTGAAATCCCAAACAAACATCAGGGATAGAATTCTTTTCCATAAAGAACATGCTTAATATTGTTTCTTGCCCTCCTCTGGGCTCTTTCTTAGCATGAACATGCCAAAATGAGATGACAATCATTTCTCTAAAAAAGAGGTTTCCACTGAAACAAATCTAATACTGTACGGTAGTTTTGATTTGCTGAAGTCCAGGTTAGCTGATGTTGCAAGTCATCTGGATGAAACTATGACTGGCTACATACAATGAGGCTGAGAACTTCAACAGACAATTGTACACAAAGCCTGGCTGTTGCCTACATTCACAAAAGAAAACCCTTCTGTGACCTGATTCTTCTCTCTCATCAGTAGAACAGGTTTCACAGGGAATGCAATTGGGAGCATGAGGGGACACAGCAGAAAACACAGCATCAAGGGAAAACTGGAAGACATGACACAGTGAAAATGCTAGCCCAGGTGGGAAGTCACAACCACCAACAGCACCCCACAAGAAAGCAGATCAAGAGATAGGGCTTTGATCAAGAGAATACTGGAGGAGTGGTTCCTGCTTTGGGAAGCAGGACCTGCATCACAGTTACACTTTCTAGAGCTACATCCGTATAGACAGGGAGAATACATCCAAGAGAAGTAACTACTGGGTTACAATACTACCTGTCTTCACTTTTGTGCCCCTACAAGGCTGTCAGGAAGAAACAGGGAAGAGCCTATGTGCTCCAGTAATAAATGACAAACAGGAAAAGAGACACAGGAAATTCAAATCTGCACAAAATAAATGCTTTTGCCTAGACCACAGAATGTGTTCAGATGTATACCTCCATGTTTAACTGCTTCATCTTCAGCCCATCCAGAGAAACTTCAGAGGCTGAGGCAGGGAGGCAGGAAACTCCAGGGGTAATTCTGGCCATTCAGACAGACCTGCTCAGAGAATGTGTCTCATTCATCCAGGTACTTCACATGAAACTCCAATGAGCTCACACTTTTCAGCAATGAGTCACACACTCATTTGGCAAATACAAAGACTTCAGAGTTCCTCTCCCCCATTCCCAGCTTCTGAAAAGTCACAATTCTTTGAGTGTGATGGCAGGAGGTGTTGCCATGAAAACCGTTTTAAAATCATAAGCACTAAATTGTAACTCCTTTGCATGGTAGAGGATCACACAGGCGGTATTGCGGTTTAAACGAAGATAATTTATAATTAGTGATAATAACAAAGGAAATATTCATAATTACATCAAAGAAATCTTCACTGAGTATTGTTTTTATTTGCTTCCAGAGGGAACATAGAATTCTCTGAAAAAGCACAACTATTTTAAGCAGATGCAGATAAATAAAAAAGAGCTATCAAGAGAATCCAACTTCAAACCGAAGCTGGAATAATACTCCAAAATGCACAAGAAGTTATCTAATCAATCAGCTTAAAGGACAGTTGTCAGCTCTCTGCCAGCAGGCAGAGCTGCTATGTCTGCAGTGCGTGCGCATCTTTTCAGATGAACGTGGCACACTACAGTACATCCTGGGTGTCTGCCTCTGTGTACAGGAGGCACAGTCTGGGGATTCATTTCATTCAGCAACATAAACACAGGACTAATTTTCTGAACTGTAGATAGCTAAAAATAGCCAAGAGTGATGTTATGCAATAAAACCTAGTGTATGTTTCCCCTTTCCAGATGAGAGAATTTGACATAGCCTCAAATAAGAAAAAAAAAAATAAAAAAAAAAGGCAATGCTCTGACCAGGGTACAAACTAAATTCATTTCATTCCCTTCTACAGAGAAGGAATTTGAATCTCGTTATATACGTTAAAGATGCATGCCCTCTGACATATCATTTCAACAACTTAAATAGTAAATGATCAAAAATTCACAGTGCTTCTGCCCTTCTCTGGAAAAAAAATAGGTCAAAAATGAATGGAAACAAACTGTCTTTGCTCCTTTTTAGGCATTTGAGAGAGGAAAAAACAAGGGAGATAAATCTGCATAATACTGAACCGAATCTCTTTAATTCCAGTCAGCTTTTATCATTCAATCACTGAGTCTGTATGTGGAAAAATTCATGCTAATTCCCCCTAGCAACAGCCTCAGCCTATCAGGACAAGCCATGCACCATGCAGCTGCCAGCCAGCAAGAATAACTCTAAGTAGGTCAGGCCTGCATTTCTAAAAATGCCACGGTCTAGTAACCCCACTGTCCCGTCTGTCTGCCCTGCCCCATAATAACCTCAATTGCTTGGTGACACAATGACATACTGCCCTGTTAGAGCGCAATCAAATCACGCTGCATTATTCTGCTGCAAGCATCGCTGCTGGAGGAAGGAGCCGTCGAGGGGCAGCATTAATCAGGCGGCCATTCATGTCCACCAGCACTTCACTCTGGAGATGGGGCCTGCATTAATGACCAGCTGTTGGAAGGAACACAAACAAAGTAACGCCTTCCACCCTGCCGGCTGCGCAGAATACGCCATTCTGTTCAGGCAGGTTGTGCTCATTGACAGGGGACGCGATGTAAATTAAACAGCCCCAGACAATGCCGGCTTTTGTAAGCTCCTACTAATTAAAGTAAGTATATTTAAATTACACTACACACAATTCAAAGAGCTATTGGTTTAATATACAGAGTTATCTCCTCCTACAAATTTGTGTTCACGGTCGGAAGAAAAAAACAGTACCCACAACCACTGTTTCCATAATACAATCTACCTATCCTGGTAAATTAAGGAGCGGCACAAAGAGCACAACTGCAGCTGACTTGTGCTGGGACCAGGGAACCACGCCAGGCTGCCAAAAACAGGCAGCAATGCACACTGCCTGGTGAAGGGCTGTCGATAAAAGCTGTATAAACATCTCTAGCCACAGTACGGGGAAAGGCTGGTTGGAGCAGAGTAAGCCCTCTGCAATCTTACCGCTTAAGCGCTGCAGAGCCGCCAGCCCAGACCAGAAAACAACATTAGGGGTCAGAAAGCTCCAGGCATGTCCCTGTGGAGCAGGCAGCCCCGCACTGCAGCATTCCCAGTGCACCCCCAGGACCACATTTGGCTGCAAGATGTTGCGCTAAGCCTTTTTTGCACTCTCTCTTACCCAGAGAAGGCTTAATATAAACCACACCTGACCACAGAAGGTCTGCACTGGGGTGGTATTTCAGCATCAAATCTGCAACACCGGAGCCGAGTTTTGCTTTGTGTTTAATTTTACGCATGCTTTTAAACACCTCCGTGCGGCTGGCTGGTCGCTCCCTCCCATGCCTCATGGCATGCAGCTGCCTGTGCAAGATGGAGCTGGGAATGACATTTTCTAGGACAGATGGCTTGTCTGCATTTCTTCCGAAGGATTCACACTTCCACTCAATGAATGCGTGCCCTCTGACAAACTGATAATTCAGTCTTCGCTTTTGCAGAGTGCAGCCAGTCTCATACATGTAATCCATCCAGCTTGGATTTACGAATGCAACCAATTCATTAATCCATTTCGCTCTCTTGTTCAAAGCAGTCTCAAGAACCAGGTTATGACTGCCTGCCTTTGCTTTGTGGCACACATCGCGCAGCTATTCCTGGAGAGATACAGTCCCTGACGTAACCACAGGCTCCTAATTACAAGCTGCTGACATTTTGCAGCTTTGAAGCTATGAGCTAAGAGCCACTCTTCCTCCTGCTCGCTTGCTTTACAACTCCCTGAGTTAGAAGCACAGTAGTTTCAGAAAGGTGCAGGAGTGGTATACGAGTGTATACCACTTTTCAGAGCCTGCTGTATTTCCAAGGTTATTTTTCTTTAAGAAAACACAAAACTACAGTATGGAAGTAATAAGACTCCTTTGCCCCCAGCACAAGAATGTTACCTAACAGCTGGCTAAATATAATCCAACACACAGGGCAGCCTTTGTAGACAGGGTAACAAACAGTGGAAGGGCCAGACAGGCATTTTGCAGGGTAGCTCACCATGACTATTGGGAAATCCCCTCGTATGCATTTTAGGATGACATTATGGTCTACAGATTTGTATAAAAGGGGAAAAAATGGAAAAAGAGAAACCTCTTTCTCAGTAGGCAGCTGCTGAAAGCCATGCCAAGCCCCACTAGCTGACTGCAGTACTTGTTTTCCCTATTTTTGCATTGTTCAGATACAGGCAACCCGAGCTGCCAGCTGAACTTGGTATGCCAAGCACTGTGACAAGATTCCCTGTTCTAAAAACACAGACTCCTCAATGCATGTGCAGAAATGTAAATCAAATAGATAAACAAGAAGAACCCAAACCAATCAAATGACAATGACAAAAAAAATATGAAAAAAGGTACATTTCATAAACATTTACTGCCAAATGCTGTCTCTTTTCAATAGCTGAATAATCATTTTTAATTAGAGGCTGATTTTAAAATTCCGAAAAAATAATAGAAATATAATGCTGACTATAAATGCTCAGTTGAGCATTTAGCCATCTGATAACTGTAGTAGCCAGCTGGCCTAGAAGTCATCTGGGATGCATTTATTTTGATTAGATTGATCACATTTCAATTTACAACATAGATTTTTTTTGCCATACTGAATGTAGCTGTGTTTATAAAGATTTTAAGATGGAGAAAACAACCCTCCCTCCCCCTTGGCTTTTCTCAACACAGTGCAGAAGACTCAGTGCTCCAAGGTTTTAAATGGAAAGGATCTGCTTTCACATTTCTTAACAGAATTTTGCCTACATCTGCATTCCCAATGTGCCACCTCACTGAGGAATTGCGTGTAGAGCTGAAAATACAAGCTGCAATCAAATCTAACCATCAAAGTGACAAGCTTCCTCTAAATTGGTCAGAAATGTCTTTCTTTCATGCCTGTACATGCTCCCACACGCATAAGCACACACACATACATAAGCACATACATACACAGCATGGCCGCTGTTTTCCCTGGGGATATTGCTGCAGCCACCTAGCTCATCACTTCCCTCCCTGACAGCATCAGGAGTGTTCGAACTACAATTTACAGTGCCTCCGTCCATACATTGCTTTCATAATCATGCCATCCTCTCCACATTGAGAATGTACAGAATCAGACAAACAGCACGCAGCGTTTCTTCTTCCACTGCATTTGCATGCACTCTCTCGCTCGCTCTTCCTCCCATGGCTTTGCCTTAGCAGGCAGATACGACCAATACCTTGTTTATCCATTTCCAGCACAACGCTGAGGTGCAACCCGACTGCAGCTCTGTGGCTTTCACCATCTTAATCCTCTGGAGCAGCAGAGGCTGGATTCTTGCTGCTGATGCCCTTGTTGAGCACTGGATTACTTTTCATCATATTTCTTTAAGCTTTTACCCACTCCACCCTAGATTAACATCCCTCCTTTCTCCCTCCACCAAAAAAAAGAAAACCCCCAAACCACGCTACATCACAACCCTTTGCTTCCAGAACCAACAGCAAAATTGCGGCTCCATCGCTTCTCTTCCTTAGCGATGTGCAGACGAGGGAGACTCGCATCAGCCAAGCTGGGGTGAAGCGCAGACAGTGAGGCTGCAGCAGTAGCAGAACTAGCAGCAGCCACCCAGGTAGATGCGAAAAAAACAGGCTGTGTCGCAGTGCTGTAGCTGTGAGGAAAGAATCTTGCTTCTTCTGAACAGTGCAGCTTCGTGCCTGCAGGAACGGAGAAGAGGGAAGACCCAGAATTAAAAATAGAAGCCAAAATAGTTAAGATGAAATGATGACTATAATAAAGGGCTGTAACTTTATTTTCTGGGCTTTGGGGTTTTCCTGGGGGGTATCTTCCCCCCCCCCTCCCCAAAGTCTCCAGTGTTGCTGGATGTTACTGTCCAAGAGCGGAGTCACAAAGGCTCACCCTCCAAAGCGCAGCGAGACCAGCATCACATGAGAAACCACATGACGCACCCAAATCGGATGCTGATGCGGTCCACTATTTCACTCGGGGGGGGGGAAATCTCGACCGAAACATGTCCCTCTCTAGCGGTTAGAAAGAATTTCCCTTTAAAAGGAAAAAAAAAAAAA
>VXAB01008597.1:121957-156078 GCA_013399175.1 Odontophorus gujanensis
AAAAAAAAAAAACCAACCACAAAAATAAATATCTCCCTATCTCTTGTCTTCGACACGAGTGCTTTGCGAGGCAGGAGAATGCTGTTCCGCAGACACTAGCTGGATGGCAGCAATATTACTTCCAGGCTACGTTATGCAAAGCTGATTCCACTTAAGTGAATTCCTGAAAAGCATACTCCATGTCTTCATAACATGAACAGGCTCCGAAAACCAGCTCCATTATCGTTCCCCACAATCTGTGCCCGAACCTGCGTTCTGAATAATTTATTGGAGACTAAAAAGCTGTTTGCCAAGACCACTCCTTTTCCCACTCAGCCTCACACTCAAGACCGACTATGGTGAGGAACAGAGGGGCATTCATCGTTTCCACAACCAGTGATTTTAGAAAAAGTGCTGTCCCACAAAATAATCACAGAAAAAGCAAGAAAGGTTTTTTCCTCATTTGGTTTTGTCCTCATTTATGGACACGAAGGGTTTCACCTGGTTAGTAGACAGTCACAGCGCTTTTCTAGCATTGCTGACTCCGTAGCTTTCAAGTCCAAGTCAATAAGCAAACGCTATTGCCTGCCAATCCCTGGAGAGGTGTTGTGCCATGCTGTTAAGTGCAGTTAAAGCTGGACACGCCAGGCAGTCCCCAGTAGGAGCATGCAGCTCTGCAGTGCAGTGCTCTGTCAGGGCACTGAGCAGTTAACATCCTTGGCTGCTTCACCATCTTGCCTATGATGATCGATGGAATTGCTGCTGCATAGAGTTCTCATTCAACAAAAACAGCTAGTGGTTTGTAGCTTGTTTGGCTCCTAACATTTGTTCAAATGACAGAGCAGGTGGCACAGAGTCCTCCATCTCCTTTGTTTGCAAATGCCGGGCACCACCTTGCAACACTATGCTCCCAGCACTCTACACTGAAACTGTACACAGTGTCAGAGAAACGGAAAATGATAGCTGCCGTGAGTCCACACAGCTGTCTCACACAGGATCCCATTGTGAGCTCTGAAGTTTATGAGATGGAGATCAAGCACAGAATTCCCCAGAAGAGAGATGCCTGGCACTCAGGTGGAAAAGTGTGACAAGAGCAGAATCCAATGCTCTTTTGTGCTGATTTCAACCTTACCAACTGCTCACACAATAGCAGATTGCAAAAAATTTGCACAAGGCAGTTGATTCTTGCTCTCATTGGCTCCTACCAGAAAGGGATTTTTCAATGGGTTGAACCTATGACCTAAATTAGACATACAATTTAGTTACAGCATTTGCTCTCAGCAGTATGCTGATGTTGAGGAGAGTCCCACAACCATATATATAGAAATAAAAGGTTTCCATAGCCATTCCAGAGCATTTTCACGTGGTGTAATAGTATCAGTACAGTCAAGTCTTTGCTGGAAAGCAGATACTGCCAGACCCAAACTCATACTATAGTTAATGGATACAGTACTGCATTTCTGATGCAGTGTCAGCTAATCTGGAGAATAAAGGCTTCAGATGGTGTTTTCCCAGTCTGAAAGATAAACATTACCAACATAACCAAGGCAGGGACTGAGTGCAGCAAAACAAGTACCTTCAGAGCTTCACATTACAAGGTAAGAACTGTCCTGTTGACCACACTCATTGCTCTTAAACTATAGCAATTATACCAAAACCAGCAGGTCGAGCAAGGTGATTCTGCCCCTCTACTCTGCTCTTGTGAGACTCCATCTGGAGTACTGCATCCAATTCTAGGGACCCCAACACAAGGAGGACATGGAGCTGTTGGACTGGAACCAAAGGAGGGCTATGAACGTGATCACAGGGCTGGAGCAGCAGCCCTATGAGGACAGGCTGAGAGAGCCATGGATCTTCAGTATGGAAAAGGTTTAGAGGGGACCTTACAGTGGCCTTCCAGTACTTGAAGGGTGTCTACAGGAAAACTGAGGAGAGACTTTTGATAAGGGAATTTAGGAGCAGGACAAGGGGAAATGGTTTTAAACTGGAAGAGGGTACATTTAGACTAGATATTAAGAAGAAATTTTTTACTATGAGGGTGGTGTGACATTTTAACAGGTTGCCCAGCAACATTCTGGTTGCATTCAAGGCCAGGCTGTATGGAGCTTTGAGCAACCCAGCCTAGTAGGAGTTCTCCCTGCCTACAGCAGGGGAGTTGAAAGTAGATGTTCTTAAAGGTCCCTTCCAACCTAAATCATTATATGATTCCATGACAGTATGCCTGAGAGTCAATTCTTGTCCATTTTCATTAGTTTCTAAGACAGAATCACAGGATGGCTTGGGTTGGAAGGGACCTCAAAACACATGATCTTTGCAAGGACTTTGTGAGCTTATCATTTTTTCCATTTAATATCAGTAGCTCGTTTATCCATTTTGACTTAGAATCACAGATACGTTGGTTAGAAGGGTGCTCTGGAGGTCAGTCAGTGAGCTCTCTGCTTGAGGGATAGCTACTGCCAACATTATATCAGGTCAGCTATGATTTCTGCAAGCCAAGTCCTGAAAACCCTCAGGGATGGAGACTACTTAACCTCTCTGGTTAGTCTCTTCCAGTGCTGCACCTCCTTCCCTGGGAAAATAGATCTGCAGGAAAAACATGTTCTTTCTGTATTTCTTCAAAACAGAATCTTCACTGCAATACAAGTGGGAAATACTGAGTTGCATACACTTCCTAGATTTAACACTGAAGCAGGAGAGGAGAAGTGAAGGAGTCAAGGAATGAAGAGACTTTTCATTTCTTAATCATTTAGCCAAGTTCCACTCAAATTAGTACCATCTCCAGATTGCCATCATATGAAGATTGTTTTGATATCCCGGCGCTTCCAGCTTAAGTATTAACCTAACAGCTAAGACAGCAACAAAAGCCATGACAAAAATTCTCATCCTCTCCCATGTATGACAGCTATGAGAAGCAGGAGAAAAAACAGAGTCCAGATGTATGCAAAACCTGAGCTACCCTGAGAACTCAGAATCAAGGTTGAACCAGCAGAAGCTGTAGTACGCTGGTTTACTCAGGATAAAAAATACAGGATGCATTTTTTAAAAAGACCTGAAAAAGGGTCCCTACAGAATTTATAAATGTAAAAAGTTTGTGAAAATCTTCCTATGTAGGTACACAATGTATGTATCTTTAAATATAATCTAGAGATACACATCTACATTGAATGCAAATGAGGAGAAAGGGGAAGAAGAAAAAAGACAAGAATTACAATGAGAAATACAAGTCATCATTTCTTTAAAAATGTAAAAGACTTATATGAAGAAAAGCTCCTTGTGTGAGACTTCATTAAGCGTATAGAGCTGAAAAATCTAATTCTTAGACTGAGATCCCTTCGGATAAACTCTAGGTTAAATTCATTGATAACAGCATGTGTAACAAACCCTCCAAATCTCTAAAATAGGCACCTTCCTCTCTGTGATGCTGTTAAATCTTGAAGTAATTCATAGGCAGACTAAAATTACCTGTCTAAAATAACTCTCACAATTGACTTCCACAGAACATACTCTCCCCTTCAGTACAGGGAACGGAAAAGAAGGAAGCTGTCCACACTGAATAGCCGAGGCGGGAAGTTTTGAATGGCACCACTGGTGCCAGGGGAAGATAAGGGCTTAAGATCTGGGCTTATTTTGGATGCTACTTTGACACAAATAATCGACAGAATTTTTCCCTACAGCAGTTTGGTGCCAGCATTTGAGGATCTGTTCTCAAACATTTCATCACTCTGCTTTGTATTAGTGCAGATTCATGCTGACTTAACGATGCACTAGTTACCTTGGATTTGATGCAGTTGTCCACAGGGACAATCTTAGTAGTGAAAGTCAGCATTAGAGTAGACTCTAGATTGACAATCAGAATTAGATTAATATGCAAGCAGCCCAAAATAAGAACAGTTCATGACCTCAGAGACTTGGACAAGCTTGAGAAGTGAAAAGTGCAACACTTCATTTGATGCAATTCCAGATATGCCTACAGAACAGGAGAGGAACTCATTAAGATTAACCCTGCAAAGTAGAAGTTGGAGTTTCTGGCAAACAAAAAGCTGGACATGATCCAGCAGGGTGCTCTTGCAGACCAGAAGGCCAATTGCATACTGGGCTGCATCAAAAGCGGAAGGGCCAGCATGGAGAGGGAAGTTATTTGTCCCCCTCTGCTCTGCTCTCATGAGGCTCTGCCTGGAGTACTGCATCCAAGTCCAAAGACCCCAGCACAAAAAAGATGTGGAGCTGTTAGAGCGGGTCCACAGGAGGGGCAAAAAGCTGATCAGAGGGCTGGAACAGCTCTTGCATGGAGACAGACTGAGGTAACTGGGCTTGTTCAGCTTAGAGAAGAGAAGACTCTGGGGAGACGTAATTGCAGCCTTCCAGTACTTGAGGGGAGCCTGCCTTTTCACGTGGAGAGACAGTGATAGGATGGGGGGGAATAGTTTTAAATTAAAAGAGGGGAGATTTATATTAGATTCTTGGAAGAAATTTTTTTCTTCAGACAGTGGTGAGATGCTGGCACATGCTGCTCAGAGTAGTTGTAGATGCCCCATTCCTGGAAGTGCTCATGGCCAGGCTGGATGGGACCCTGGGTAGCCCCTGATCTAGTGGGTGGCAACTGTATCTGTGGCAGAGTGATTGGAACTAGATGGTCTGTAAGGTCCCTTCCAACTGAAGCTATTCAATGGTCCTTAAAGGCTACTGAATGCTGTGGAATGTTTTTCAGGCATTTTGCAAACATATTTGGTATGCTTCTTTTTAAGGCTAATTATCTGCTTGGTAGAGTACTCCACTATAATGTAGATCCGTATGAGTTTAAGATTCATTGAATTTCACTGAAAATGAAACACTGGATCCCAACTGAGAGACAGTTGCACTTCTAAATGGATTGAGACCTAAAGTGTTACCACCAGACAGCGTTAATACTCAAATGAAGAAAGTTACCCATTTACCCTTAGGGCACCCACTTCACTCTTTGTGAGAAGTCCCTTCTAGGACTCACATCCTTAAATCAAAGCAAGAAGAGCTTCACATTGGTTAAGTACAGCACTGGCACTGCATAAACTGGGTTAAAGTAAAAGGACTTAACACAAACGAGAATCCGGCCAATGGTTTCACAAAGCATTAATTTCATATGTATTGCACCCAAAAACTGCCACCACTGTGTAGGACTAAGTGTACCCAGGAGGCAGGAAGTGAAAAACCAAAATACTGTTACTTCAATTGAAACAGAAGGTCACCATAATGTGCATACCAGTAAAACAGTGCTGCTAATTTTGACAGAAAAATACAAATGCTAAATTCTGCAAGGAATGGTCCATTTGATGATTCTCAGCAAGTATTAGGGCTTGGGGTTTGTTTTTCAATTCAACTCGTCAGAATCTGCAGATGGAGAAAACATTATCATTAGGCTTGAGGTTTCAAACCAAAAGCCAGGCAAGACTTGATGTTTCACTGAATTCAACCTCAAACTGAAACTCAAATGTGCAAACTTTATGGACTCGAACCAGAACAAATACTTGCTAGCCCCATGTGAACAGAGCCCACAGAGCTACACAAAGGTTTAAGTACTGAGCCACGGTGGCTACAGGCCAAGGCATGAAATACTCCATGCTCTTTTGAAGTGCCCTACCAAATACTGGTAGAGTTTTAGTGACCACAGAGTATGTCTAGACACACACTGCCATGGCTTAGAGATGCTCAAGTCAACTTTAACTGAGAAGCATTTTCTCTGCAGTTCACAGAGATGTAGAGTAAATTATCCCACAGTTTTGTGTGGCCACAGTTAAATTTCTTGACTGACTAATTCTAATTGACAGACCTCTTCAAACTCATCTTCTGATGGTACCTGGAATACCAATCTGGCTACACTCTCATACACAAAAATATGTTTTGGTGTTCCATTCAAGTAAGAGATAGGTACAAATACATCTTCTGGTAATTTCCAGTAGCATATGCCAGGATCTGTCCAGACTACCGTAGCAAATGCATTTTAAAAAAATAGGGAAAGGTTTCTTCTGCATTTTCATCACAGACCTTCATCACAAGAAACTGCTGAAGTAGACAATAAATGTCTTATTTTCATATGGAATCAGGTTTTAATTCACGGAGTATTAAACACTACTCCTTGAAAAAATTCCTCTGTTATTTCTGGGATGTATGACAGACAGGTTAATGCAATTATCCTACATCTCAAAGTTCAGCTATTTCACATAATAGCACTGAGCACATATATTTGTATTTGTGAGCTGTTTAATCATAATATTCTGTTCCTAGTGTTAATACCTGCTACTTTAAAATGGAAGTTCACCTAGTACAAATATTATGTCCTTTGCCTAAACTTCATGATTCCACAAGTGTTATTGGGTAAATTTATGTGGAATATGCAAAGATAAGAAGCAGGAAATAGATCCAGATAGAGTTAAAAACGCTATCTTTATACATTTGAATGATGTTTTCACAAGATGTGACCACATTTCATCGTTAGAAAATACATCTGAGCACTTTAAGCACTCTAAGCACTCTGCATTTTAAGTCCTGTGCTTTTGGATCCCTGTAAACTGTTCATGTGATAAAGACTTTGGTGACAGTCCTGGAGGAGAACACAAATGTAGGAATTCAACAGAGCAGAATGTTGATCTAAGTGCATCAAAATGATAATCGCTCAAAAATATATACATGTTTTTCCCTGCATTTATAGAAGTTTCCTAAGGTTAATATTTCCATTATTGTTTTGACATACTAAAAATTGTTCCCTCCGTTTCACTTAGCCCCGGGGCTAAACTGCTCTTATGGTTCAAAAGCAACTGCCATGATGCATATTCCAGTGTGAAAGGGGTCAGGTTGTAAGATCCTGTAGGGTACTGTAATTATTGTAAGGATGTAAAAAGAAAATAAAATTTGTGTAGAGAATTTGGAACTACATTAAAGCACACATAATGAACAAACAACTTACAGTAAAATATTAACATTTTATCTTGCTTTGTTCAACTGCCAATCTTGTTATTGTTCCCTCCCAATTTCCTGAAAGTGTACAATAACACTGATTTGACATAGCTATGGAATATTTAATAGGTACAAAACACATCACGTGACCTACACTACCAAGAACAGAACCACGGAATTGGACTCCAAGTCATCTATTAGATTTGTACTCCTTTTATGTCACAGTTTCACTTTGACTCCAAAACTCAAATGCCTTTTTGAGAAAACCTGCACTTCAGGAAAAGAATCTAGTCTGAACACACAAATACATAGTACAAATAACCTGATTTCCTTATAAAGTTGTAGAGCTACCTGCATTGGCTTTGCGGACACAGAACACTATGAAAGACGATGCAAATATCAGAAGACAAGCAAGTTGTGCAGTTTTAGTTCTTCATATAAATAAATCTCTAAATCCTACTGTGTTATACAAACCCAAGAAAAACTGTGTGATGAACAGGCTGCTTAGAGCTCAGTGAGAACTGAGCATGCAGTGGCTAGAAGTCTATGAAGGGTACAGAACTGCATGTCAAACTAGTATCATACCCATAAAAAATTAAATAACCAATGGAGTTTTGTGATTATAAATCATACTACAGAGGGAAAAGCAAACAGAAACACATCACAATCAACTCCTTAGTGAAACTGCTGATAAGGCAGTTAATGTTTGGTCTTGGGCAAGGGACTGATTTCCTTTGTTGGCTGCCCAGTTTTAGAAGGGTATTTTACATGAAACACACTGTAAGTTCAAAGTGGAAGAACTATGTTTTTTCACCTGTGAGTAGTTTTAGCTTAGACTTCAGCATTACTGTCAGGAAGTCAGTTTTTCCACGCTTGTTACTGTAAACAAAGATGGTATGGCAAGTCTCCAAAAGTTAAGGTTAAGGACCAAACTGCAGGAGTGACAAGCTGCTTGCAGAGACTGAAGGCACTGCATCAAAGTGAGAATAATCACACATTTAAACTGTATTTATCGTGTTTATTACTCTGTTGTTTGGAGAACACAACAAACACATTCAAATACACCTTGGTGTTCATATATGCAGCGCACATATCTAGCTGAAATGGCAGGTGAATAGGTAGGGGAAAAAAACAAGAGGACTACTTATTATTAGTGCTGCTTCCCACTCTGTCTTTTAATGGCCGCTTATACCTATCAAATCTCAGTCTTAAGTTCTGCTTGGTTTTATTTTACCTTTCTTTGTAAACTTACAGCAAAGTAACATTTGACACTTCTAAGAAGAGTTCTCCTGAAACAATAACATTTCTACCGATGTTTTCTTTGTAAAACATTACCACTTCCAAGACCAATAGCCAGAATAAAAAATTTGAGAAGCAATTATCTTGTACATTTTGCTGCTCCTGAGGTACAAATCCAAATTTACCAATGCTGTAATTTTTTAAAATTATTATTTTTCAGATCTGAATCTCCTTTGGAAAGTAGAAGTGTTGTTTTACCCTGGGGTGGGGGAAGCAGAATCCATCCCTTCTGCCCTTGTGTGAGGCTTTGAACAAGTATGCCCACTTTCTAAATATGCATTTTCTGCTCCAGGACCCTGTCCTGCGGTTCTGCATCAACAACTGAATTGATAGGATGCTGTGCCATACAGCACCATGCAGCAGTACCATGCAATCTCACAACGAAAATGCTGAACTGATGGAGACTGCACTACTGCATCTTTATGTCAGCACTGTGTCTGTAAAACAGGGATAACATGTGCCCTTCATCTCATGGGAATGCAACAAAGACTAATCAGATTGAGGATCAGTAAGATAATACACATTAACTGATGACAAAATATGTTTCTCTTTGGAGCAGAGACCTAAAAACACAGTTAAAAAACAAACAAACAAAAAAGCACCCTAAAATTTGATGTATTTAGGCTCATTTACAAAGCACTTACATTCCACCATCTTCAATATGACACATGCAGATCCATTAATAGTCTTTGCTAGTTAAGACTTGTTCTCTCAATGAGGACTACAGTATGCGGAGTACAGATGTTATACTGGCTAAGCAACATGAAAGCCTCAGCTGTGTGTCATTCCTTCGTGAAATGCAGATATATTTAATTGTTAACAAATTGTGAGTAATTGTCAACAAATGATGAGAAACTGAGGTGCTCTAAAAATAATTATGGCCCACTGGAGTAGTGTTTCCTGGTCTTACATCTAACATCAAGAAAATATTTGAAATGTCTTGTGCTCTAAACTGCCATTTTAAAGTTGATTCAATTCCTTCAACTCATACAGCTATAACTAGATTCAGCTTTGGAATCTTTGCTTTCTTTCATCATTAGCGTCCTATCCTGTGTTTTCAAGCATTTCAAAACATTACAAAACAAATCCTTCTGAATTACCAGCAAAATATATGAAAACATAATCTGTAAACCGGAATAGAAAAATAGACTTGAACCAAACAAGCAGGCTTTGTTTTGCTAGTATCGTTAAGTACTCCCATGTTGAACAGTATAGGACATTGCTAAAATACATTTTAATCAAGATAATCTCTACTGTGTGTTTAACAATAAATGAAGCTGTTTACTCACCCATGCTATCAGTCCACATACCCTCCTTATTGCTAATGAAGACCAACCGTCCAGATTTAGCACAGAGGAATTCCTTTCATAAACACAAATTCTCCTTAGCTCTGTGTTTGACAAAGTAACCTCCACCTGTAAGCTTATCCTTGAAACAATGAGATCTGTGACCATTGCTAATAAACCTTCTTTTGGTAAGCCTGAATGAGGCTTGTAGAATGTAAGATCTGTATAAAAAACAATGCAGGTTAGAAAGCTTTCACCATCCTCAGGCTCCTTGTGACAGCCTGGCCTCACTGCTTTGCAGTGATCACTCCCCCCAGGATATGAACCAAAACCTGGTTGTACACATAACTTGACCAAAAACAAGCACAAAGTAAATTCTTGTAAGAATAAAATGAGAACAACAGGGCACCTGTAGTGTGTCCTTTGTTTCATGCATTACGGTTATGATTCTCTGGCCACAGGTCCTGAATTACAGCTTTCTATCCCAAACTATAGAGGATGACCTCCATAAAAGTGGGATTGTTTTTATTCCTAACCTATTCTTTCTTGAAGAATATCTTCACTGCATTACTGAAATAAAGAGCCTAATTGTGGTTGTACTTTTCCAACAAGGCATACTCAGCATACCTTCTCCCATTTCCCCTTATTTCAACAAAACACTTCTTCAGATGTAAGTGGATTTTAACTTCATGTAAGGTAAAAACTATATAAGCGCAATGAAGTGTATTTTTGTTTATACTGAAAGTAACTGTCAAGTTGTTGTTGCACTGCTGCCAAACTTGATTTCTTTAAGAGAAAATACCACTCTGCTTCCCAACTTCTGACAAAATGAAGAGACCTGTGATATGAAATCTTTCAAACAAGAAATTCTTGTAGATACTAGCTTGGGAAAGACACAATTGTCTCAAAATCAGTAACAGTTACAGATTCTTTCCCTTCCTAGAACTACTGCTTTGACAGCTCTTTTACCATTATTATTTTTATTTTTAAACAAATGGGGAGAACAAGTGGTATGCTCACATTCAGTCTGCCCACAGCAGGCCATCCTGTAGTTGAGCTCTCAATCAGACCATAGTGTCCTAATGCCAGCTCCTTGTGTTAAGGTAACCAATTTAAAATTAGTAGTTCAGGTGTTGAGAGTCTGACTATAAGGTGCAACAACTTTCAAATACATACACATATGCATGAAAGTAGCATGGATGTTCACCTGCTTGTATATCCTTTAGCTAACCCGAGAATCATCCACATCCACAGAGTTCTACCTTCTTGCCTCAGTTTCCCGTGGTTCCAAAGTGTAAGCAAAGGTTATTCTAAGATGACAGCGAATGTTGCACAGACCCTTCTCCAAGCATGAGCTTCTCATTGCTGATAGGACAAAATGACTTGTGTCTACAGAAACATGATTTACTGCCCTCTCAGTATCACATGACAATAATCAATTTTAACTGCAAAAAACATATCCAGCAGTTCTTTTGCTTTAGCTCTTCAAAAATAAATACATTTTTATTCTCTTGGATTACAGTTTCATGTAAAAGGAGAAAATGCCCCAAGAAAGACTGTCATCTGCATCATCCTCACAAAAGTTCTGTACAGAGATATCTTAAACTTCAATGTCAGTGGGGCTGGTAAATACAACCCAGATAATTTGGAAAAATAATAACAACAAACAAATGAGAAATAACAGGAGCACTAAGAAGCATGGTACTGTGACTTGGATAAACACAAATAGCTAAATACATTTCCTGTTGGCCCACATATTAAACATTTTAGTGAAGAGGTAATTGTACACTACTCTTAAGATACTAAAAATGGAGAACTAAACTGTCTTAAATTTCTCTGAAAAAAAAGTAGAAGAAATAAGCCAGTGCATTTTTATAAATCAGTTACTTCAAATCTGCTGTTAGAGACAGTTTTATTCACTGATCACACTTGCTAAATATAATTCAGGTTGTCTGAGCACCTTGAGAATGCATTCACCCACATTTCTCACATTTGGGTTCCTTTTAGATTAAGGCTTTCTGCTGAATTTGCTTGGTTTCCAATCACATTTCAGGAACAGACATTGCTTTAATGTTCAAACCTTTATATTATTAAACTCACGATTAACAACAATTCTTTAATCTTAAAGAATTTAGGAAAGGACATCATAAAACATGACTATTACTCAAGAAACTGAGGTTTGTAAAGCTTCAAAAGAATGAGGTAATCAGAGCAAGGTAACAAGAAGCAATTATTTTAAAAATGACTGTTCCAGGAAAATGTAAAGGACAAGCATTCTCTGCTTGGAAAATAGAAACCAGAGGGACACTGCACAGAGATAAAAATACCACGTTTTATGCAGGAGACAGCAAAATCCTTCAACAACTGCATGCATTTACAGTTTGCATGTCTACGACCCAGCCTGTTTCTCAGAAAATCAGTGTATCTTCATGAATAAACAAGTATTATAGTGAGTAAAATATAGATCTTCCACTAGCATATGACTATTCTTTTTTTCTTTTTTTTTTTTTTTTTTTTTATTTGGAGGTTCAGCCAAAGTTCAAACATACTGAGACATCCTAGCCTGTTTTGTGCAGAGGGTGAATGCTGGGAGGCAAAGGCCATTCGTGCCCACTCAGCTTCCTTTAGCTGCATCAACAAGGGCTGAACTGGACCCACTTGCTACAGGAACTGTAGCAAATAACTGCACCTACAAAGTACATTTATCCTAAATTGTCATCGTCATCTGAAATCAACACACACCCTTGTATGCATGCAAAATTTATACTATCTTGTATAAAGCAAATATGTCTTTATACTCACTTCTTGTTTTATAATACGTCCACTCAAAGGGCTCTTTTTTGAGATCAAAAATCAATTGAAATTGTACATACGGAGGGAAAGAAAAAAATGCCTGAATTAATTCTACCCAAGAAAAGATTTTAGAAAAGGATACATGGGTTGCTGCTGAATGAGAGGAAGTACAGCATTCAGCTGTAATTTGAATCTATACTATATTTAATGAAACCGCAATGTGTTCTCTTGTCCTAGAGAAACAGCATTCTACCTTACCAAGTCTGAATAATTTGTATAAAATTGATTGTTGCAGTTCTTAGTAAGAGCTCTAATTGCATTCCTGGTGTAACTTAAAATGATAACCTTATCTTAATTAGTAGCATGCTACAGAAATGCTTCTGAAAGCTGTGGAGGATTAACCTGCATTTTTAAACAGAGGCCCCAGGGCTCTTTTTTTTTTTTTGCTTTTTTTTTTTGCTTTTTCTTAAATTTCATCTCAAACATACCAGTTAGTGCTAACTTGTCATAAAATAAAAAGTAAAATAATCACACGGAGAGAAAATAACCCTTCTGTCACCTCCTCTGGTCAGTGCAAATTTCCATGCATAGGCCGATTTCCGTGCACAAGTGTATGCACATGCATGCCTACTACTTGTGGGGCTCCTCCACTCGCAGACCAAAAAATGTGCTTACAAAAAACATACTTTTCTTATATGACCCCAGCACACGGCACGTTCACCTCATCTCATGGCGAATTATCCATGCTACCACAGAGACCTGTACAGGACAGGAGTGGTACAAGCAGGCAGGGATTGGGGAAAAGGGAACTCCGCCCTTTTGATGGCAGGGGGAAGACTCACACTGATGCATCACCCAACTCTGGTAGCCACGGTGGAAGAAAAAAAAAACCGAACACAATTTAATATTAATTTAAAATTAAAACAAACAAAGCTACCACCACCATCAACAAAAATACTCAAACATGCCACCATCTCAAAAGAAGACTAACCCAAAACATTTACACAATGTGCTGCAAACAACCTACCAAAAAGATCTCTGATGACAGAACCAGAAGTAACTCCAGGTCTGCCACTACAACCACCTGCAGAGCTCATCAGCCAGCCAGACGTAGATGTGCCTTCTAGAAGCACGCACTTCACAACGTGGTGAAGGAATACTGCTGTACTGTCAAGATGGAAAAAGGAATCCTAGGAAAGTCTGGCATCCAGTTACTAAAAGCTCTTCATGCAAATCCTCCTTTTTCTTGGGTGAGTTTTCATTTGTTTGTTTTCTTGCTACATTTAAGCATATCTTTATTGTTGTTCTGTCAAAAAATCACTCTGCTTTTTAGCTTAATAAACAATTATTAATCAGTTTTACTGGGATACTAATGAGCCCAGCAGTAGCTGTATAGTATGTCTGCCCTCAGAAAGCAATACTGGAACTGGCAGTTTGAACAATTTTTTTTGTGACTAATCTATTTCAAATTAATTTTTATTCCTAGTCACTTCACACTAAAAAAAATACACTTGCTTTCTAACCAAGGTCACTAGCTATATGGCAGACCCCATAGGGCACAAACCACTCTGAAAGCATTCATGTGCACTGGCCTACAGCACTGCAGGATTCTACATGCCCTGATGGAGCTCCTAGGTGCTACTTCTATATACAAAAGCAATTAGGTGCTGTTTCAGAATTGCTATAGTGATTCTACTTAAAAATGGACATACATAAATTGATAGGCATCCATATGTATGAGGCTATCCCTGCACACATCCCTCCATGGTCCCTTGAAATTCCATTTGAATGGAATTCATGAGGAAAATGGTTAAACTCTCCCAGAAATGATGAGATCTGCCCCTTTCCTCCCAACTGCCTCAAAGTGTAGCATTTTCCTCTTGGTAACAATGTGCTTTTGTAAGCATTCCTCGATCATTTTGTTACATGCTTTAAAGAGAATGCCCTCAAAGCAGGAGCCCTTTTGCTTTTTGCTCAGTAGAGCTGACAGATACCTACTGAAGATGTCTTGCATCACGCTAAGCAGATAGGCTTTTGATAGGAGACTTTGATTCTCACTTCATCATTTTCTTTAGATTTTACTGATGGTATGGAATGGAAAGAGAGGGACTGAATGAAAATCATCAGTTATCCAAGACTGCCTGCCTCATGTTTCTGCTTATGGCAATGCACCTTATAGCAATCAACCTTGCCTCCGGTGTGATCCCAGCCAGTCTGTTAGCTAGTCCTTATAAATCCATCCATCACCACTCTGAAAGTCACCGCCTTCCTTTTACCAAAGATAATGTGTGTTATTGGGACCACACCACCACACATGAAGTCATTAAAGAAAGATAGGCCACAATTTATGGCCGAGTCTGCGGACAGCAGAGCATTATTTTAACCATAAAATCACAATCTGCAAGGAGAGTGGCCAAGCCAGAGGAGCCATTAAAGACTTATAATTAGCATCAATCAATGTGACACTACTGTTGACATCTTTATTACTTTAAATACACTAATCAAATACTTCTGCATTGAGATAGAAAGATTGATAGGCAGACAGACACAGGGAACATCTCTACAGAGAGCAATTTTAAATTAGCTATTCAAAAGGTAACAAAAAAATAAGCACACCAGCATAATTGCATGGAAATGCAGTGCACTGACTAAAGCTGTTTTCAACTGAGATTCTGGACTTGAGATGGTCAAGTCTGTGTATGAGATACCTCAAATCTGCCCTGAAAAAAATCTCTTATTCACACATCTCAGCCAAGCAGTGGGCTCCTCACTCTTCTAAGCTGAATCAACAAACATCCCGCAGACAATCTTTGCTTTAGGGCATTTTGTGTTAGAAAAATAATGGCTCAGCAACTCTTTATAGCACCACTCCACTCTACTTTTCTACACACAGGAAGTCTGATAGAAGAATATCATGGTATTATTTGCATACCTACACTGTGACTATAAATATTATCTAATTGCATCCACATTCAATTTCATGCCACACAGACACTAAAATATTCTATTACTATTACCGCTCATATAAACATTTCACTATTAATAACCAAGATGCTGTTTCACTTCTCCAACTCCTCCCAGGCCATATGCTATTGTACCTTAATGAAAACACTTTTGAGGAGCAGTTCCCCTCTCTGTTGGGACATCAGTTTTGACATTCACGAAATGAGAGTTCTTCAAGCAGCACTGGGAATCTACTAAATCTATGCATACCCTTTTCAGAAAACATTATATGGAAGGAATCAAATGACGGTGCTCCCACATTAGATTAAGTTAGGAATCACTGTTTATCTTCTTTTGTTTTAATTGGTAATAACAATATTTTTTAAAAATGCCATTATACAGCAAAGAAGATTCATATTTACTAGGTCCTACTTAGGTAGAATTACCACCTTACTGCAGTAGAGAAGCTTGAAAAAACACGGCCTGTTTCCCTTCTCCATTAAAAGCAAAAAGCATCACTTTTAGTTAAAAATAAAAAAAATCTACCATACATGTAACACTAGAGGCCATATGCTGCGCTTATCCTGGACAGAATCTTCCTTCCAAGAGGTCGGTGGCAGCCTGCCAACCATTTCACCCATACCCTGGGCATAAGGATAAACAAACTTGTGGAGAGCACTGAAAAACAGCAGCAGCTTCCCTGTGCTGGAGGCTCCAGGTGCTACAAGATGGCTGAAGGCTTCAGCAAGTGACTTCACTCAGCCATCTCTGCCCAGACACAGGGAGTAGCACAGGACAATGAGAAAGCCTTCAGAGCACTAAGTAATGGGAAAAATGCAGTGATTTGTCTATTGAAAATCCAATTAGCCTAAGCCAATATTTATCAGATCACTCTCCTTAAAACATTTTACTTCAATTTTAAGTGAGTTACACTAATTTGGATTGGACTATCCTTCTCTAATGAAACTGCCAAACCTTTCAGACGCTTTAATTCATTTCTAAATACAGTGGAGCCCTATAAAACAAGCACAAAGAGACTGCTGAATGCCTGTGGGGCTCCACTGCATTAAAACAAGCCAACCTATCAAGTGACAGAACTTAATGAAAGCTTTTAAGTGGTGTCGGGAGGAAATTCAGACAGAGTACCAAGAGGACAGATCCCCAACTGGGCAGCAAGCCATCTGTCGGCCAGGACTCTCCCACAGCACACTAAAAAAACTCTTGCATCAGAGGCCTGCCCAGCTCCCACGTCCACTTGAGATGTTCCCAGTCACCCTCACTCCTTGCCCTTAACTGACTCAGTGGGAACACACATCCCGGCCATCCCGTAATCTGAGTGGTGGATTGCGAAAGATCCTACAATTCAATTATTTATATTTATTTTTTGAGGTTGACCTTATCACTTGTGAAGAACAGCACAAGCAATCAGTCACAGAAGGCTCACTAGCTCTGAGTCAGTGGTGGGGCTCGCTGTATCAAAGGCCATGATGTGTCCTGTAAGAAAGCAGCTAGCAGTAAACAGGAGTCGCACAAAGGGGAAATGACAGCCATCAGGGTGCAGCCGCTTCCTGCTCTGAGCATTTGGCCACTGCCAAAACAAAAACAATGCTTAAATCTGTGCAAACATCCTCAGTGACAAAGGGGAAGCATATAGCTCATAGAATAATATTGTTCACAAATATCAAGCTCGCTCAGCATCCAAGTCCAAGAGAGCCTGATGCTGTAATTTCCAGACAGATAAATCTACGTAATAACTAACGCAAGCTCTGGATATTGTGCTCTCACCACTATACACCAAGCTGAACATCAGTGTATTTAGATCCTCTGAACTAATTCATGTGAGCATAAGACTTGGACATTTGAACAATAAACTACAATTTGGCAAATGATTTTGCCTAAATCTGAGAGAAGGGCCCAGAGAGCCACAAGAGGTGCTCTGGAATTGAAAGGGAAACTTGAAAAGAGATGGATGGACAACATGGTGGGACACAAAAAACTGACAGGAAAGACAGGTATGTGTAAAGAGCAGATAGAGATAGGAGAAGGAAAGGCAGAGAGGGCAAAGCAGTCAAGGATCCCACATTACCTTCACAAACGGCTCATTCCTTTTTTACTTACGTGACGCTTACGTACCTGAGCACATAACAGTAGGTTTGCTGATTGAACTGGCCTTGTCACTGAGCATACACATAGCTCCCCTTGAAGCTATTCTGGGACTGAATGCAGCCAGCCCAGAATCCCTCTTTCTCTAGAAAAGATAAGGCTTTAGCATAAACCTTGATGAGATTCAGCACTTTGTCTATTCCTCCTCTTTACTTGAGGACACTGAGTTAATCCATCAGTCCTATTTCTATTTTTTTTTCTTTTTTTTGTCACTTGACTATGGGTGGCTCAAGATGCTTTTAACAGTGCCGAAAAAATGCAAGGCAATTTATGTGATGAGTTTTCTAGTTAAACCTGTCTGATTGCTGACCTGACAAATGGGGAAAACATACGAGAAAAGTATTTCTTGAGCGGCACCATCTTCTTTTCACTCCTTTTCTCATTGCTGCCTTCCTCCCTCCATGTCACTCCACATTGCAACACACATCATTACTGCTAGAGCACTATGATAAATGTATGCAGCTACTGCATGGGTCTTTTACAATCGTCTGAGCCAACGGTATTAATCATGAGCTGGGATTTGGAAATCATAACCAGGAGACAGCCGTCGCGACAGCTCTACATCGTAATGACAAAATATGCAGAGCAATGTGGAAAAGAACGCGCTCTCTGTCATTTGGTCTCTGTGCAACTGAGAGGCATGGTAATAAGCATGTTCATTTCAGTGCTCTTTATTGTAACAATAGTTTTCTTGCTCCAATGGATTTTTTTTTTTTATTCCACTCCATTCCTTAGAGTATCAGTATTAATCAAGGCACTGCTACTTAGCACTGTCAAAGAAATAGCACATCCCGACTGAGCCTGTTCATGCTGTAGTCACTGCTGAATGCTTAACAATTTGATGTGTCCATACAATCACATATGGCTACATATGTGTGTGTATGCAGTTGTTTCTGTGTTCTTGATCAAACAGCACAAACGTGCTGGAGGAGAGCAAGTATTCCTTTTACTTACAACATTTAATGCAATACACTGAGCAGGATCCTCAATAAGATAAGCTTCCTTTGAGCAATACACGGGCTACAAAGATTATGGTAACTCAAAATGTGTGTGCTGGATTTTTATCACTTGGGACAATTGCAGAAAAAGCAATCTTTGAGCAAGGCTCCTTTTAAGCCAGGGCACGAAGCACATGTGTGAACACCAAGCACAGATATAAGACATAGCAAAAATGGTATCAGAGCCTCAGCTCAGACTAAGTCCAGAGGTACAAGTGGCCAAACCCCACCCCTGCAATCTACCAGCACTACCCCAAACCTGCTGAAGCTGCATCCCCACTGCCTTTGCCTGGGCCAGCCCCGGTCCCGCCGCAGTGACCTGGGAGAGTTCAGCGCCAGGAAGGCTCTGGCAGCCTCTGCTTGTCCTTGCGTTACCCTGTGGGTGTGCCAAGTGATGATGACAGCCCCGCTGGCTTTGAACTGCCTGACAAAGCACGAGGGCTGACTTCAGCCAGCTTCTGCACAGGGCTGAGCCAGCCCAGTGTGCACCACAAAAATCCAGGGGAGCTTGGTGATGGACAACCAGTGCATTGGAGCAATGCCTCGGCCAGCCAGCTCAAGAAACTGCTTGCGGCTTCCTTTAAGGGCCATGGGAGAGCTTTACATAGTTTCATGTCTAGAACGTAAAGTACTGATATCTAAGACAAACCCAAATTTTAATCACAGAATGTGTTTGATATTTGGTTAAAAGTTGCTAAAGTAAACTTTCCCAGAAAACATGACAAATGTTGTGCAGCACAGTGTCACTGAAGGCAACATATATGCTTTCAGACAGTGCAAAACATATATCTTACAAAAAAGTATCCTCTCAAGGGATGTAAATACCTTAATTCCATGTAGTTTCCAAACAGTTGTTTCAATACAAGCTCTTTTACGGATTATTTTATACTCATAGGAGTCACTGTAATGCTTACTGATTAGAGGCAGAAAGTCAACTCTCCAAATTTCTCTTTTGTGCCAGCTCTGGTTATTCAGGTCCAATGTGCTTGGCATTAGGAGCAGTGTCAACAATTTCCCAAATAAACTGCAGCGCCAGTTCTTTTGTCTGTATCATACTCTTATAAGTACCCTGAAAAGAGTAAATGTGGCTTATTGATTTAATGTTGCTAGTGCCAAGACCTCTGCTGCTGGATAAAAATAAAACTCCCAAACCCTAGGCGTCTTCATTTCAGCATCTGGAAAACATGTGCATTAGGAAGTTTTGACATATTCCAAAAACGATACACAAACATTGCCAAGTTCTTTTACTGGCCTACAGAAAAAGTCAGCAAAGCCAAAAAAAGGCTTATTTTATATTCCAACTATCACGTGCAACTCAGGCTTTGAATACTTAATAGTAAACAAAACTCCAACTGTACTTCTATTTCTTTGCACAACAACAAATTCCAGTAACTATCAATAATAAAGTATCTATCGTTTGTCATATCTATTTCTAAAATGCCAATTACACATACAATAGCATGAAACTCAAAATCGAAGCTGCTCAGGACACACAAAAACCCATGGGCTAGATGTGCCTGAAAGTAGTGAGATAGCTTTGCTGAGCTCTCCTTGCCACGCCAGTCACTTCTATTTGGGAAGAGGCTGATGTGGGGGAAAAAGGATCTGAGCTCTGCAAAAATAAAAAGATAAAAGAGGTGCTGATGTTTTGAAGGGGAATGATAAGACTTAGGATTTGTTTGTTGTCTTTTCAAAATGCTATTTTAAATTATTTTCTCTTCTTCTAGGAGTAGTTTATTTGGACTGGGTTAGTTTTTTTTCTTCCTGAAACAACAAAACTGCATTTGCTTGACAATGGAGTAACTGCTCCCACCAACTAACAAAGCATCACTGCAAATTTTTGCTATCTTACTGTTAAAAACAGAGGCTGCATGTTGCTATGGGCAGGCTTTAAAAAAAAAAATAAATATATTCTAGTGGTGTCATATTAAAGACACAGTGCCTGATTGTTGCAGGAAGAACTTGTTATGTACAGCTAAACCCATTCAGGCAAAAGTAGTCTGTGAGATCTGAAGCACTTTAAGACCTGGTGGTTAGTGGTGTTGCTGAGAAAGTTGTGGTTCCTAGCTGCTGGCTGCTCCATTTCCATGTGCTCAGCCACACAGTCTGTTTGCTCAGCTTCAGGCTATATTACATGCACATAGCTGTGATACTTAAATGCTGCATGAAAAGAGGGAACACAGAAAACACAACACATGACTGTGCTGTAGAAGTTCATTGATGGTGAAGGGATAAGGACCCACACTGACCACCTCCTGCAAGGACTTGGGAGAACATATCAGCCTGGAGATCACCACTCTCTTCTTAAGAAATCTCATACAGATACTGAGGAGAAGGAAGAAATACTAGTGACACTCCATGGGGATGCTACAAAGATCACCTCTCCCACACGTCTGCTATAGCAGCCTCCATGCAGCTCCTCCACAGAGGACAACAGAGTCATCACTGTAACTCATTGCACAGGTTCATCTTTGCTTCCACCACAAGCAGACCAGAAAGCAAATAAACAAAACTTCATTACAGCAGCTTCTAAATAGTGGCAGCAATGCCTGCAGGCACCCCACAAGAACAAGCTGAGCAACACAGTTCCTCTGGCAGGAGACGGACCCCAGGTAATTAAGCTAGGTCACTGTGGGGTTTTCAAAATTCAAGCACCCATCTCGTTATACTTGCGGAACAGAGAGAGGGTCTTGTCTCAGTATGTCATTTAGTGGTAGTAATTGGCTCATGACATTTCCATTCCTTTTATGAGCAGTTGCTGGATTGTCACAGACACTTATAAGTGGTCTCATGGCTACAGCAATTCTATCAGTAAGTGGCTGCATGTAGAAATTTTGTACTATCCAGTTCAGAGAAAAGAAGTCACATTTGGCATCCAGAGACCTAAGTCCAAACAATCCATGAAAGCAGTCCTACCTCTTAGCTAGGGAGAAAAAAAATCTTGAAAAACTGATGTTAACAGAAAGCAGTTCGAAAAAAATAAATAAATAAGCAAACAAAAACAGCAACAAATCCTACTCCAAACTCAAGAGGAATGGACTAACTCTGGCTGAAATTGTCTTCCAAAAACCTTTCTGTCACAGCTCTAAAAACTTCCTTTATAAACACAACCCTTCATCACAAATGCTTCACTCTAATTGGCAGGGATCTTTTGTAGTTGTTCACAGGCAGTTTTTACAGCAGTATTTAAACCTCTGACCTTGGCCTGGGAAAGAATATAGACCATACCCATCCAAGTAGGCTATAAACTGCTAGCCAATTTTACAGCTTTTAAGCCCTATTAGACTCCCTTATAAAGTTTAAAACCCTTCTAAGGAATTTATCCCTCTGATTGTACTTGTACAATGCACAAAAGGTACAAAGATTTGCCTTCGAAAGCATTTGGTTCTGTAATCAGTCACCTTGCAAGTTCTCTACCTATCAGTTTAGCAATGGGACAACCCAAAGAAGAGTAAAATAAAAATCCCAGAATATTAGCAGTAATAAATTTAGGGATTACACTGGGTTTTGACTTGTCAATATACTGCTTTCTTAGCCCTATCCATCGATAACTTGTGAAGAATGCAAGAATATGACAGGTTGTCAGAGATTCTTTAAATATACTGAGTACTCTGCTGGCTAGAGAGATTACATTGGTGGACATAAGAATTCATCTGAAATCATACACTGCATCACATAAATACCCCAAAAAATCTATGCATGGTTCAATATTCAATGAGCTCAGTAATTTAAAAAAAAGTCTGTTTGGATCCCTTTGAGAAAGGAAAGTGAATTTCCCTGATTTTGCTGGGGCTTGGGAAGGAGAAAGAGGCTTCTATGACAGAATGATGGTGGCTATGCTGAAAATCAGAGTTGCATAGCTGAGAATTTGCTCTATCAAATACTGTCATTTTGCTTTTTGTATCTGTTG
Organism: Odontophorus gujanensis; assembly: GCA_013399175.1. NCBI lineage: Eukaryota > Metazoa > Chordata > Aves > Galliformes > Odontophoridae > Odontophorus > Odontophorus gujanensis. Next base: position 144,256 of record VXAB01008597.1, read on the forward strand.
TAGTTTCCATGGAAATAAACAGGAGGCGTTTTTGGAATGACCTACATACAAAAATCCAGTCCACCACTGAATTCAACAGTTCCAGTATGCATACTCACACCTTAAGTGAAAGTCCTGATCTATTTGTTTAACTGGATCTCAGTTAGTTTTAATATTTGACAAGCAACCCTCATCCAACAGGAGTGCATCAACAGGCTTTCAATAGCAGATAAACATTTTCCTATCTTCTAAGAATTCTGGATCAATAAATAAATGTAAATTACACACCTGTAAGTAGAAGGAATGAACTGTAAGTCAGTAATGGGATAAAAATTCACAGCATGAAATCTCTCCAGCCCTATATACTTCAAATGTTAATAGACAGTGAATATATTATTCCCATAGCTGTTAAGTATAAGGTGTCTCTTACTGAAACCATGCTACAGTTATCATAGGTACTGGCACTGGAATGATATTGCACATAATGGAATGAATATGCTTAGACTTATTTATTATTACTAATGATATAATAATGTTAAACCTAATAACATGCTCTTAACAATAAATCTAATATTATTCCTAAAGAAGGTAAAAGAGAAAATAAAGGGGGAACTGTAGCACAAACAACTCATAAAGAGGAAATCCAATCAAAAGCTCACAAACCCATTAAACTACAAGACCAGCAAACTAGAGAGCAATCCATACCTTGGAAAGAGTATCCTAATCACCCTGAATTGCTCTCTTGACTTTTACAGTGTTGCTAGGGAAAAGAATTGAGGCAATTTTTCAGGTTTTACCTGGGACCGATGGATTACACACAAGTCCTATTACAAGTACACTTTACTACTTTCAAAAATTAACACAGAAATAGGTGATGCAGATCACTGGGGCCATCCAAACCTTTTTCAAAGAGAAGTCACACATGGAGAAAAAAAAAATTACGCCCTGGCTTGTCTGTATGAACTGCCAGATTGCTGGGACTTCTTGTGGAGTTCACGACAGGTTTGCTCTGAATTTCTGCTTCGATTCTTTTGTGGTAGTATTAGTTACCATCTAGTCACTTGGGCTTTTATGTTTATTTACAAATACAGAGAATTGTATTGACACGCGTGTTTTTATTTATACTTACAATAAGTGATATTTTGCTGTCCTTCTTTGAACAAGAAGCATATTTTTCCTGCATGCCACTCAACTGTTTCATTACTACATTAGTGACTTAGTGCTGCGGCTTGCTGTCCGCACTAAGAGATGTACTACTACAACAGAAGATATGCTAATAGAAGATGACTTAAGACTATCAGCAGTTTCCAGATAATTTTTGTTAATAAATTATGCACTCCAGAAACTTTGGAATTAGCTTTAATGCAAGAATTATTTACTTGTATAGAAATATCAGGCCTTCCCAGGCTGATCTTTTTAGTTTAAAACACATGTAAGATTACATGCAGAATTTCTTTCTGATCTGTAGCTTGGATCAAAGATGAAGCAGTAGGGCTGCTGCTCAGGTGTTATGTCTTTAAATCTTTGGGACTGATGAAAAGTACGTGCTTGCTAGTCTGATGTTTTTAATAATTGTCAAGCACAGTGCCATTGGGCTTATATACATCTTAATGAGAAATTACTAAAACAGGAACTCTGTTCCTGCTTCTTAATCTGTTGTACTCGCATCAAAGCCAGACACTGTATAAACAGGAAACTGGAATCAGTCTGATAATGTATTACCCACAGGACTGAAAATTTAAAGAAGACTGGATACACAGACAGAACTACACATTTTTGCCATTTTTCTTTTAAAGAAATTGTTCAGCAGCATATCATCCTCCATGATAGCAGGAACTATACAATTTTCCAAGAAAGCTAAGTGAAGTTAAATAAAGATCTAAAACCAAGCTTCAGTCATACTAAACAACATCGATTCATTTCTAATTTCAGCCTTGTTACAAGAGTAAACTTGAAAAATGTCAGAAGAAACATAAGCCCCATTTCTTAACAGACTTTGCTGCATCAGCTTTGTCTTTTTTTTTTTTAATTGTTTTTAATTTTGCTAACATTAACATTAGCAAATTAATTTTAGAAACAACAAACACTTCAGCTCCAGCTTGAAAAACAGTCTATGGGAAAATTACTGGGCACAACCAAGCACAATGCCTATAGTTTCTGAAGTTCATGTTACTGGGCTTACTGGGCTGCCAACAGAGTACAATGTGTACCTGTCATTAATAATTACGGTATTCCTTAGAATACTAAGGAAATTCCCCTAAAGGTGCTAAGTTAAGATGTCATTACTAGAATGGATAGGGCAAATACTGAAAAGGATATAGAGTTGTGTAACACTCATGCTTGTCACTTTTTAAAGGATAAAATAAAATATGTTGGAGAAGTAACAAATGCAACCTCTGTGGAGGACAGGTGCTACAAGGGCTGCTCTGAAATCAGTGCCTCCTATTTTATTACGGTGGCCCACAACATTGGAGGTGGCTGGTGGAGATATGGCAGTAGAGGTTGAACTATCCTGCTAATATTCCACTACGTTTTGTTGCCTTGCAACAAATGGCAGCAGTGAGGCAGTCTGACATAATGGCGTCCAACATGAAAGCACACACGAAGCAATAGTATGCAACTGAATTCCTCTGTGCAGAAAAAAACTGTGCCCACTGACATTCACTCATGCTTGCTGAACTTTCATGGAGACCAAACATTGGATGCCAGCACAGTGAGGCAGTATGTGGTGTGTTCCAGCAGTGGTGACAACTACCTGAAAGACAAGCCATGTTGCAGATGGCCATGCAGATTTTTTTTATGGCTGATGAAAATGCATGGCTAATAGTGGTGACTGTGATTAAAATTAGCGTTAGTAACTGTGAATTTGCTCTTTCAAATAACTTTGAGCAGACCACTAACAAACTTCTGGGCTGAGGTGGGTTTTTTTTTGTTTTGTTTTGTTTTATTTTTCCCTTCTCAATTGATTATTACAAACTATTCAGACAGATAGCAAACAAACAATATGTAGAATATGATTCCCACCACTATTTGCAGGGTCAGCTCATTAGAAAACAAGAAGCTGAATCTTTCCTTTCATGTTAGAAGGCCAAGTCAACCAAGATTTTCAGACTAATTTTCCTGTATAGCAAAGGTGGAATGGACTTAAATCAAAGAGCCACGATACCTAGCCTAAAACACTCACAGCAACATTCACCACAAAATCAGCAAATAAAAGGTGTTTTTTCCAACCAATAAAACACATGTTGGCACTGAAATTAAGCAAAAAATGCATTATCTGTTCTACCTCTATTCCAAACTAAATATGAGAACTACTACTGTGCTTGTGTATTTATGTTACTTGGTCAAACAGAGTCCTGCTTACTACTGTTCCAGATTTAGGATGTAGCACGTCAGAGGCTTGAGAGTAAGAAAATAGGAAAAAAATTCCTCCAAATATCTCCATCAGTCTCCAGCTACCTTTGTCGACATATTGAGTCATGTCCTTTCTTTTCACAGTAGGACATGTTGGACTATCCTTAATTACAGTATCCCCAGATTTCACTGCTCAAAAATTTCAGGATGAGTCTCAATAATGAAAGATAAAATAATTTCAGTATGTCTTCAGTTGTATGACAGACAGGAGTAGGAAGAAATTCTGTTTTCTAACTTTTCTTAAGCACGAAGATTACTCAGTTTTTATCTTGAGCATTTGTTCTAATCACATCAGTATTTTAAAATGCATCTAAAAATTGAGAAGAAATCTATTCCATAACATTGCCAATGCACTAGTAAAAATAAAGAAATAAACTCAGCCTGGTTACAGAGAAAAGTATGAGAGGGAATGTAATATTTGATGCAAAACTTATATGAAGGTTTAGAATAGTATATAAGTTCACTGTATTATTTTTTACTTCTGGTGCATTTAGACACACATATCCTGCATTTTCTCAGAGAACTGACCAGTCACTTATAAACGTATTGTAGGTACTATTATGAGAGTAGGTATATTATAATAGGTACTATTCAAAAGAGCTTGGTTCGAATTACTGGATTCCCTCCCAGGGCCATGACAGCATCTCAGACATATGGATAACCATGTGGTTGATCATTTACTTGTGTATCCTTTGTTTTTGCTCTTATAAGATTGTAAGTACACTGTGTAATTGAAAACTCCTAATGCTTCCAGTCAGAGCAAACTACAGCCTTGTACTTATTTGTTGCCTTTGTATCTATTTCCTTTCTCTCCTCATATTAACTGATTAGCATGATGGAAAAGTCAAAAGCAATTTAACTGACTAAAATCACCTAACTACTCAGTTTAACAGGTAATGTGTGTTAAAATAAGTTCTTTTTCAACCTTAGAAATCACAACTTTTCTATCATTACACATTGCCTTTTGGTCCCTTCCTAGTTCAGAAATCTGGACAGGCTATTAAAAATATGATCAAGGACCAGAGCGACAAGTGATTTTCATTGTTAAAAGGAGTTATGCCAATAATGCTCTATGAGCAACAAGTGTATTCAAGTTATGCTATTTTTTTTTGTTCAACTCCTCTTGGTCTTATTGGTTAAATATTACTGCTATTCAATAACAGTGCATTTTCACTGGTATTGACGGAAGAACAGTTTTCAGACCTTATCATATGCTGTATTCAAATCTGTGAAGGGCTATCTGCATCGCATATACTGTGCTAGGCAGGATTCCTTCCTTTCAGTGCTTCAAATATTACACATCGACAACAGTTGCAAAACTCCCCTCGGGGTCTAAGGTATTTTACTGCCAAGATCAACTCTCAGATGCATAATTAGCCCTTAGTATGAACCAGTGTCATAGCTCCTCCTTCATTTTCCTTTCTAATATCTGTTTTGTATTTCCATATAATTAAAGAGGCTTTTAAAAATCATTTGAAGAAATGGGAAAGTGGACAGAAATATCCCATGTAAGAACTGAATTTCAGGTTGAACTAATAGTACTTTTGTACAAATGTAAGTTGACCACAAAATACAGAATAATGTATTATTATGTAATTTTTTTTTGTAGAATAAAATATCAGTGTAGTACATACGGTAGTACGCTGTTCAGCAACAAATATAATGCACATACAATGTGTGTATAATTAACAAAAACAGGCTGTGCATTGAGAATATCAGTTACCAAGACATAATAAGATCTAAACAATTTTTCAGGAAATTTCTACAATGTTATCTTTTGTAAGCAGGCAAATTATTTTTTTATTATTTAAATCTCAGTCATTAACAGCAATAAGTCACTGACATAAAACTCTATTTTATAACTTTCTTCTTACCAACACCGTAGAACTACAACAGCTCTAAAACCATACACACCATTCTGCTGGTTGACATATGGGAAACGAAATTATTCATTAGTCAATTAATCTAAAAGAGGACAAACTGATGCACCAATGCCAGGTTGAGCATTCAAGAACAGAAGTTAAAGGTCTTCAGTTAATTGTACATGAGTAAATGTGTAATGTCTTTGTCTAGACTAAGACTTAAAAATGTGCTGTTAACTTATTTTACCTAACATATATACTAAAATGTCTTTTGTGGTTAAAGCAGTGCATAAGCATTTTAATAATGCATCTTAAATTGATCAAATCATAGCATTGGAAACAAATTCTAATCAACATAGGAAGATATAGATAAAGGGATGCAAACCAGAATCCTAAACTGGACAGAATTGGATAACTGAAGTTTTCTACGTTTCCTACCCCCAAGGCACATACTAGAAAAAGTTAATGAGCAGAAAGTTATATTAAGTCTGACTTATATTAATGATCATGTAGAATCCCCAAATCTATTGCCCTGTTAAGAAGAACGCTGTAAAAATAATGCTAACAATCTCTAGAGTAATCCTATCAAGAAAGAATACCTCTTCATTTCTGTATTTGAAGTTCAAGAACGATAAGTCATGAAAATAGACAAAGCTCAGTTTCACACTTTGCTAACTCTTTTTACATCACATATGAAGACTGAAGTATGATGTACTCAGAATGAAGTAACTTTTTTTTTTGTCCCAGAAGAATGAACTATGCACTTTGCAAGCCAAGGGAATGATTTAAAAATACTAAACTGTCACATATTAACTATATTTCACTTTCCAGTATTAAAATCACAACAGTGAACTTATTTGGATAACAATGACCTGTGATCCTATAAATCTCCTGTCTAATAATGTCACTAGAATGAATACTACACTCATTACAGCAAAGCAATAAGGAGCAACAAAATATGTTGAACATGTAAGAATGCAGAGGAGAGTTGAGTTTAAAATACAACTAAGTTAGAATGATTTGATAAATAATGTCTTTATATACACTACCATTGTTTTCTGTGTAGAATTTGCATGCAAATATCTAATCAGTTAAAACAAATATTCAATTATGTTTTATTACACTTGCACACGCACATACGTATATTCATCTCAAAACACCAACATTAAACAGAAGTGCATACCAGTAGCCAGGCTAGTAACACCTTCAAATTTGAATTTTCACCCCTTTTATTGATGCAGTTGTATATCTTAGAGCATCCAGGTCTATTAAGTAAGTCATCATCACCTGCACTTTTAGTACATATTCTTAGAGTGAGATGTTTGTTTATAGTGACTTAGGTAGTGGAAGAGTTCTATCAAGAAAAGATCTTTTTGGCAGAAAAATTGCAAAAGAGATGTTAATGTTCCTAAATTCTGACACAGCAAACAAGCACAAATAATTCTTCATATATGGAAGTGAATAGGAATGTAATATCATTCCCTGGAAGGGAAGGCATACTTATTATTTCAGTATGGTATTTATTCTGGTTGATGGATATAGACCAAGAGGAAAAAATCAATATAGACTAGCATATATCCAGTCTGAATTTCACTCTATGCAAGGACAGAAAGAGAGATGCAAAGAGAAAAACTTGTTTTATTTCAATAAATTATAATAAGCTCTTATTACTCATTAAGGATTTAACTCCCTTTCGTTGACTGCTTAACTTCAGTATGTCATCATCCAGAATTAGGGTTAAAAAATATATATATATCTATATATATATACACAGTAATTCAACTTCCCTTCTGTAAATAACCTTTACTCATTCATCTTTTATGCATTCATTTTATAACATGACCTGTAGACAGTGCAAGTTTACTAGCAGGATGCAAAAAGGAAAAACAAAATGTGTTTTGTTTCCTATCCACCGTCCATAATCTTACATTTTTACTTTAAGAAATGAGATAATGAAAACTTATCAGGTTTCTGACATTAGCCTTTCAAATTCAGAACAGTAAAAATCTGCCTTTCTTGTTGGTTTTTTTTTTTTTTTGTTTTGTTTTGTTTTGTTTTATGTACTATAATTGTTTTTCTCAGGTTGTGCTTCTTCCAGAGGAACTCTGATGCAATTTGTCTCCTTAAGAACTACTGCTAGGTTCCTTGGAAGGCACAGGACATGGGCAGGAAAAATGTCAAGGGGGAAACATTCTCCAGACATAGACCAGGCAGCAAAGATCCTCAGGGAAAAAAAAATCATGTTTATTAAGCCACTACTCTTGTTCAGTAAAGGTTAGCAAGCATTACAACAAATTTCCTCTTGGGTCAAATAAAGCAGAAATGAGAGTGGATGTGATACCACCTGACAGGCCTTGATTTTTAGCTGGAAGGTACAGTACTATTTTGGATTCTTTCAGGTTCTGGATCTCAGTTTACAATAATAAAACAGCATCTCCATGATGAATTAAAAACAAAACAACAACAACAAAAAAACAACAATCAAAAAACAAAAACACAATGAAGAACAGTCATTTTATCTCCAGAGGACTGCTGGGTTTTTTGTATCATGTTGCACTACTACATGTGAATCTGGAGCCGGCTGGTAATAACAACTGTGTAAAAATGATGGCTACAACTGTACGAGTACAACCAAAAACTGCTTCTGCACAAGCTTTAAAAGAGTGAAAGCCACTACTTATTTTCTTCCAGCTCTATGAAAGTGCATTCCTGTGAGAGGCCTATTGTGTTCCTCTTAAGAAAAATAAATTCACTGCATTTACTGAGAGATGTATTCTGCAAATGATCTAGCATCTCATTAAGATGATTTTACCCCATATTGTTCTGGCACACAGGCTCTCACAAATATTTTCAATACTCTGCTCTTCAGATCTCATCAGAATCCTAAACTAGGTCATCTGGAAGGACGATATAGTACACAAACAAACAGATCACATCCAACTTCTCCCTTTTTTAAATGACTGTTATTTAGATAAATCTGCCCTGCAAAGGAAAGTTTAAAAGAAAAAAAAGTTTTAAGTGGACCTTCCCCAACAGCTCTTTCTGCACCCCAAGAAAGGCAAGCTGCAGGCCAGGGCTAAGGTCCGTCATATCAGGGTGGCAGGCAGCAAGGTCTATTCTTAGCACACAGGAGTTGACATTTAGTAAAACCGCAACAAAGACAAGGGAGTTTGTGAACACTCTGCCAAGAGGCCAAGGGCCACGTCATCCTGATAACTCAGATTATAACTGCAGCTTATTGCATTTTAGTTACCGCGCGTTAGCAAAGATGCAGGGAAAAATAATTGTCTCACAAAGGAAAGGCAGCTGAGAATTAATGATAAGACAAACCTTCACTGGCTTTGTACTTATGTTTATGAATAAATAGATAATCAATCTAACATTTCAAGAGAAACATATTAATGTTAAGATAAACTTCTGACCAATGCACAGAAATGCAATCTTGTAACAGTTTGCATGGATATTTGCTTTCTAAAGCAACGAAAAAAAAATAAAAAGAAAAAAAAAGAAACTCTTCAAATGGACAGCTATTATCCCCAAAGACATTTGTTTCAGCTATCTCACACGTGATAAATCTTTTGTCCTCTTCTGCAGAAAGAACACCAACAATCGACATTTTCATACTGATTTTCATACTCCTTTGAAAATATCCCATGCAATGCTCTGCTGTTGGATCAACAGTCTTACCAAGACTATGTAGTTTTAGCAGTCACCACTGTAGAAAAATGCAGCCAATTTCTGAATACATCACCAAATCCACAAGTTTAGCCCTAATTTTTACGTCTCACAGTTAAGAAAACTTCCAAGAAAGAGCAGGAAGAAGAAGGAAGAAAAATGCACAACTAGAAGCAAAAAAAGCAACCTTCAATCAAGAACTACAGAAAAAATCTGCCAAATATGAAATTAAATTAGTGCTAAACATTGTTGAAACCATAAACAGACCTTAATTTCTAAGATCAAGTCCCAGTACAGTCTAGTCCTCAAGGAAAAAAAATAACTGAGATCTCTGGTCTTCACCTGTTGTAAATAGTTGCAAAACACAAGCCATTTTCTTTACACCTATAACTTCTGCTGAGTTCGGTAGTTCAGAAAGTCTCATTATTGCAGCAGATAAGACAGAATTATGACTCTGGGCTTGACATGGTGAAGTGCCTCATTACACACTGTCACAGACATCACAGAATGCAACAGAGATTTCTTCGTCAAGGAGAAATAATGAGCTGTCCTGGGTCTGCAGAGTCTTTTATAGCCTCCCAGATGTTTGCACTTATTTATTTATTTATTTTTGCACTTAAAAGCCCCCAAGCTGCTATCAACCAAGTAATGAAAAATATAACAGTATAAACCCGATAAATATCAAAATACGAGGATTGCTGATTATGGAAATAATCTGTTTATTCAGCATTTTGTTTTGATAACACGGGATGCGCTCAGATTGTTTCCTCCACAATTCCCTCCTCATTAACATCCTGTCCAGTTTGCTGCAGGCTATGACGTTGTCTCCAATAATAGTTTTGGCATATGTTTCCTAAGGAAAGGCCTGGCCACCCTTCTGCAGAGAGGATGTTGATTGTGTTAATGCTGGAGATGCACATGCACCACCTCCTGCTGGGTCTGAGCCCCAGTATCCACATGAACTGTCATTATCACTCAATAACAGCCACCCAAAACACACACAGCATTGCAGATCTTCCCTAGAAACAGGCAATGTATATGTATGTGTCTGCTTATAGAGACACACATACTTGTAGGATAGATAGATAGATAGACAGACAGACAGACAGGCATACCTATGCACACACCATGCACTTAAAGCACACTGCAGAAGTGCACTGTATCTTACAGTGAAAAAAATCTCACTGTCATTCCTCGAAATCTTAAACGAAGGGCAAAAATACCTTGGGGAAAAGGTAAGCTCATTCACTCCCATCATCACAGATCCTCGTATGCAGAGGCCACAGTTACATTTGCTTAAGGCTATTTCCTCCATTTTTTTTGAGAGATGCAAAAGTAACAAGAGTGTCGTGTTAATGCAAAAACATAATAAAGTTTTCAGCAGTGCTAAGACAAAATGAATTCCCAAATGCCCGAAATGCACTAGCTGGAGCTGATTTTCAGTAAATAGGATAACCAGAGATAAATGAAAAGAAACTCCTCTTTGAACTCTGCACTTTATTACATCAGTATATTAATAAACAAACAAACAGTGAAACAAAACAAAACAAAAAAAACCTTCCAGACAGTAGACTTCAAGTGTTTCTACAGTTATTAGAATAGTCTTCAGCTTCCACAGACCTGTTGGCAGTCTCCCCTGCACCACAGGATAAATTTCAGCCCAAGATAAATCCCGTAATATAATAGGGATGGGGTCACCTTCTTTTGGAGATGGGATGTCCTGAGGTCTCAGTGGCAAAGAATAATCCCAAGGACATTTACTTTTTCATTATAGACACAGCCCAACTGTGCACTACCAGGAACCTCTGGCTTATTATAGGTACCATTTCTGCCTATCAAGGAGTAACTGCATAATATCACCACCTTCCCAGCTCCCCCTACCAGCTGAAGCAATTTGTCTTAGTTCCATCTTAACTCTCTGTCAGGAACATCCAATAAATAGAAAACAAGTATTTGCCATATCTGGTGCATTTCTTACTCAAAATTCTGAAAAGATAAAGTAGTAACAGCAAAACTGACCCGGGAAGCAATATGAAAAGAAATATAAAGATGACAAACACACAACACCAAGTCTACATTCCTCACATTTAAAAAGTAATTATGGGAAGATAAGCGTATACTCATACTTGCAAATTAAACACCTCAGAACTCATAACGTAGAAACTCTTAATCTATTCTTTGTGTCTATGTAAGGGTGGGTGATGGACTTCTGCAGGGCCTGAAATCCTACTGGGAGACAGGAAGGTTAACTTTTAAGGTTATAAAACAACATTAAAGACTATATTCATACTGGAAATGACATTTCAGAGAACCCGTGCACACACAGTGCACCTTTTTGCCTGAAGAGCTTCAGGTCAGGAGATGCCAAATCTTTACTGCATGTAAAGATGTAAATTTTTACATGTAAATCATGTCTCCCCCCCCGCTCCACCGAACCAGAACACACAGTGAGTCAAAGGAGAAGTGCCAAAAAATAGAAAAAGAACAGCCTAGATTTTATTGCCTACAGTTACACTAAAGGAGTGAACAATGGGACTCAGGAGTTCACATTTTTCCAAACAGAAAAACAATAAGTACAACTTATCACAGAAATCATAGAATCATAGCATCATAGAATCATAGGGGTTGGAAGGGACCTCTAGAGATCATCGAGTCCAACCCCCCTGCCAAAGCAGGTTCCCTACACCAGGTCACACAGGTAGGCGTCCAGGCGGGTCTTGAATATCTTCAGGGAAGGAGATTCCACAACCCCCCTGGGCAGCCTGTGCCAGTGCTCCATCACCCTCACCATAAAGAAGTTCTTGCGCACATTCGTGCGGAACCTCCTGTGCTGCAGTTTCTGTCCATTTCCCCTTGTCCTGTCTCCACACACTGCTGAAAAGAGTCTGGCCTC
>VXAB01008597.1:156249-209954 GCA_013399175.1 Odontophorus gujanensis
CAGCCAGTGACAACATCACAGAAGGCCACCAGGTTGGTCAACCATGACCTTCCCTTGGTAAACCCACGCTGGTTACTCCTGATAACCTCCTTTTCTTCCAATTGTCTGGAGATGGCATCCAGAACAAGCTGTTCCATCACCTTTCCAGGGACAGAGGTGAGGCTGACTGGCCTATAATTACCAGGATCTTCCTTCTTGCCTTTTTTGAAGACCGGAGTAACATTGGCTATCCTCCAGTCTTCAGGCACATCCCCCATTCTTCAAGACCTCTCAAAGATGATAGACAGCAGTTCAACAATCACCTCCGCCAGCTCCCTCAGCACCCGTAGATGCACCCCATTGGGTTCCACGGATTTATAAACATTAGCATTGCCTAGGCACTCACGGACCACCTCTTCCCTGACTAAAGGAAAGTCTCCCATTCCCCAGACTCTCTCACTAACCTACAGGGTCTGGGATTCCTGAGGGAGAGCTTTTTCACTGAAGACAGAAGCAAAGAAGGCATTCAGTATCTCTGCCTTCTCAGCATCCCCCGTTACCAGAACACCTCCCTCACCTAGTAGGGGGCCCACATTCTCCCTAGTCTTCCTTTTACTGTTAACATACTTAAAAAAGCCTTTTTTATTATCCTTTAACACTTTTGCCAGATTCAATTCCAGATGTGCTTTAGCCTTCCTTGTTGCATCCCTGCAGGCCCTGACAACCTTTCTATATTCTTCCCAAGTGGTCAGACCCTTTTTCCACATTTCATGGACCTTCTTCCCTTTGAGTTTGTGCATGAGCTCCTTGCTCATCCACGCAGGTTTCCTGCCACCCCTTCCTGATTTCTTGCTCACAGGGATGCACTGATCCTGATCTTGGAAGAATAGCTGTTTAAATGCTGACCAGCTGTCACAGACCCCCTTACCTTCTAACACCCTAGCCTATGGGATAGCTCCAAGTAGGTCCCAGAAGAGATCAAAGTTGGCTCTCCTAAAGTCTAGGGTAGCAATCCTACTTTTTGCTTTGCTCCTTCCACTCAGGATCTTGAACTCCACCATCTCGTGATCAATACAACCCAAGCTGCCCCCAACCTTTACTTGCATAACAAGTCCTTTCTTGTTAGTGAGAATAAGGTCCAGTAACACCCCTCCCCATGTTGGTTCCTCCACCACCTGCATCAGAAATGCAGGTCCAAGTGCTTGTTAACCAAGTGCCCTCAAATCCTTAACCTAAACTTCTCATCTTCAGTAAGTACACATATATCTGTTTGGACAGGTAAAAGAAGGAGGTGGTTTGACTTTCCTGAATTCTTCTGAAGGAGTTTCTTGTCTTCATGTTTCCTCATTAAAGCAATTAATGAAGTCATCAGGGCAAGAGATACTAGTAAAGATGCCAATACTGATAATGCCTTTCATTCTGCCATCTTAACCTGTGTTTACAGTAATTTAGTGTACTATCAGTACTCACCATAGCCTAAGTACAAATTCTTGGTCCGTTGTTCCTTAACACTCCTTGCTCTTTGGATATTGAGTAAATTTGCAATGCAAACTCTATTTTAGTAGGGACAGGGCAAGGACAATAATCTGACACAAAACCTACTAAGAAAAATAAGCAGAATGAGCATTTCTTCCCAACGCTCTAGATCTCAAGATTGCCAGATGCCAAGGACTGCTGATTTTGTGTTGTTTTTTTTTTGTTGTTGGTGGTGGTGGTGGTTCTTTTTGTTTTTTGTTTTCCTAAAGCCACATGTCATACAATCTGATGTTTGACAACACCCCTGTGAAATTTTGGCCTGACTTAAAACAGCCATAGACTATCCCCGAAAAATGAAGCCTGCTTCAATGAAAATCGTTGTTCCTTCCTATCTATAATTTAGAGAGGAAATAAGAGAACACAGACAGGAAGGAAAGTATGGGGAGATAGTGAAACATAAATGAGAAAACTTTAAGTTCAAAGTTCTGTATGCATTCTAGTCCAAAGCAAATCTCCTTATTTCAAAATGCACCACTCACAAAACTACATGCATTTTTAAGGACAATATTCACCTGCTCTTTGTAGGACCAGACTATAGAATTCTAAATGAAAAATATATTTTAAATACAATACACTCCTAGAAGCCAACATGGTAAAACATTACAACTGTAAGTTAGGTGTAAATCATGCTAAAGACACATTGCTCTTTCTCTCTTTTCTTCTTCCTACATATTGCAACATTCCTGAGGTGGTACAGAAAACCCAAAGCAGAAAGCTGGGCACGAGAAATGTCACTCACCTACAACTGTTCTGGTTATGTTTCCCATCACCAAGCAGACAGGAAACGTTCTCAGGCTCACAAAGAGGCTAACAGAAGCCAGAGCTAAAAGTAGACTGTTTTTTTTTCTGCATACTGTTACTCTGAAAAAATGGAAACCATGTGGAGATTGGGTTAATATTCTGCTAGTTACTGCCTTCAGGTGGCTCCAAATTAAAAAGGAAGATTGTCAGCAGATGTACCCATCTATTCTACCTCTTCTTCACCTGGCCTATTGTAGCATTATTGCAGCTATGCCCACCAGCAAGCCCTAGCCAAAGGTATTCCAGCATCTCACTAGCCAACCCTTTACCCTCTAAGTACTAACAGGTTGATAACTTAGCTAAAAAAAAAATCACTCTGGGCTCATGCATCAACCACTTCTTTTTTTTTTTAAGGAGTTATCCAAAGGATCTTCAGATCTACCTTTTTTTTAAGCTATTGCACACAGAACAAAGCAGTTATGATACAGACATCTCCTTGAGATTCCTCTCATGTCCTATGTCACCCAATTGTGCTTTAACCTCTGCAGTACCACAGCCTTCTCTTGTTCCCTCAGTCATCAAATGCATTTTTACTTCACGTTATCTTCACATCCCCATAACTTTTAGGAATGTTCAAAGGAAGGAGCCACTAAAATTAAAAACTGCTCCAAATGTTGAAGTTCAGTCACCTTTAGCCCACTATCATCTTCTTTAGACTGAAGAATGTAACTGAAGTTACGGTCAGTGAACAGGTCATCAGCTAGAATGAATGAATGACACACCAAATTTAAGAAACAACAGTGATAAGCACTCTCTCCCATTTTGTTTCTTATTTGCAGATAGCTGGAGAACAAGAGAAAGAGCTGCTGTTTATAAAGTATTTTTTCATACCAGATACGTGCACAGAAAACCACCACAGACATCTTCAAATCTATGTCTCGAACATATGAATATGATATTCAAAATACCTCAAAGACACAGAATGGTGCAAATGGTAGAGCTCACAAGCAGTTAATATCCTCTGTGTGGTATGGAAAAAAATCACACAGAAAACTGTGGGTGCAATATTTTAAAACCATGAGCTCAGTGGCATACTTTAGTACCCATAACCTTGTGGGCTGATCTGCAACTACTCTGTGATTTGCAAAAGTAGTGAAATAAATATAAAGCTGATCAGGAAAAAACCATCCAGAATGCTAACTTCAGGGCATCTCAGTGTGAGCAGTTATCTGTTTCCTCACACAAACATACAGGCATTCATCACCAATAATAACTACAACTGAAAACTAGAAACTCAGGTTTTTTCCTGAGTGTACGCTGGAATTATTCGTCATTATTTATATTCATATGAAAAACCTCAAATTGTTTTCTACAAAATTACTTCCAATGTTTTCTAGATTTACCTTACTGGAAACAATTTTACTTTTCTCAGAAGCCTGTAGAACATATTTTTTTTCCCTTCTATAGGAACAATAAAATTATTTGTGAACAAAAGAAATAAAAGTAGTAAAGATCAGTAAAGTTCCTTACTGTGTAAGGAACATCATACCAGATGCTGTTCCTTACACAGTATACCCATAACGATGCTATGGGGCAGTGAAGCTAAAGGTTACATCTGGGAATGCAGCAAGAGAACTTTTCTGCTGCAAATATTGAAGCAGCTTCCTTTTGAATTACTGCTCTTGTTATTTTTGTAGCTGCTCATGAGCTTTCCAGAATTTGCTGCTGAACTAAGGAAGACTTCAGAAATACTGAATTACTACTTTTAACTACATCAAGAATAATGGAAATAAAGCATTAACAACCATGTCAATTTCCAAGATGGCCTCATTCTTATCCATTCAAATTGATATTGAAACATTCTTCTTCAGACACTGTTGCCTCATTCAAAACACTGAAGAATCCTTAAAATCATTCCGTGCACTTGAACAAAGCCCATGTTCTACAACAGAAGAGTCCCTATTCTAATAATGGATCTGAATCAATTCAGAAGGCAATATCCAAGACTATGTGCACTGCACAGTAACACAGGCTTAGCTATATGATAGTATTGTATGAAATTCAACCACAGCCCAGCAATGCTCACATGGACTCAGGTTTCCCTACATGTGTAAATGCATTGAGATGCTTTTATTATGAAATTCACTTAGAGGACTTCAACAAGGCTTGTTGAGATTTTCTGGTTTTCGATAGACTTCAATCTCCCTAGTGATTATCATCGTCCCCAAAACCCATAGTAGCTGTACACCCTTCTGTAGCACTGCTAAATTCCACTTATCAACTGCAAAGTAGTTATCTTAATGTGATTTAAAAATAATAGGTACCTGGGCTGGAAATTTTCCTGAAACAGTAAATAAATATTAATTAACAATAGATTGATGCTTACCCACATATGAACATTTTGACTTTAGTTTACTGGTATATGATACTCTATTTTAAACTCATAAAAGTAGATTCTTATTACTACGCTCCTCATCTGTTTTTGGACAGCATTTCTTTTCCAAACTTTTGCCATTAGAACTGAATTGTACTTCAATGCATCTGCCAAAGTTATTTTAGGGACAAAGAAACAACCATTTATTTAAGCAGACACTCTTAAAGCATATAATCTTCAAAGTTGAACTGGAAAGGCAATATGCTTCAATTCAATCATATCAGATCTGCAGAGAAGGACCTGGGTGTTCTGGTGGAAGGCAGGTTGGCTGTGTGCCAGCAGTGTGCCCTTGTGGCCAAGAAAGCCAATGGTACCCTGGTGTGCATTAGAAGTGTGGCCAGCAGGTCAAGGACGTGATCCTTCTCCTCTACTCAACCCTGGTGAGGCCATATGTAGAATACTGTGTCCAGTTCTGACCTCCTCCATTCAAAAAAGACAGGAATCTCCTAGAAGTCCAGCAGAGGGCCACAAAGGTGATAAAGGGCCTGAGGCCGTATGAGGAAGGGTTCAGGCTGGGGAAAAGAAGATGAAGGGGGGATCTGATAAATGTTTACAAATATCTAAAGGAACTGGGGAGGCCAATGTATAAGGCCAGGCTCCTCTTGGTGGTGCGCAGTGATAGGACAAGGAGCTATGTTCTAAAATTTGGACAGAGGAAGTTCCATAAAAACATGTGAAAGAGCTACTTTACAATAAGACAGCACTGGAACAGGTTGCCCAGACAAGTTCAAGTTTCCGTCTATGGAGATATTAAAGACTCATCTGAATGGCTGCCTGTGTGACCTATTGCAGGGAACCTGCTTCAGCACAGGGGTTGAACTTGATGATCTCTTGAGGTCCCTTTCAATCCTTCAATTCTGTGATTCTGTGATTATTTCCTAATTAATATAATGTTCCCCCTGAATGTACATACAATTTTTCCCTACAAGCTGTTACAGATATTTTCCAATTTAAATATGAAAAACTGCTAAAGAATAAACTGAATACTTCTGTACAAAGATAAGATGAGCTGGGATTTGTGCCACAATGAGAAATGTAATTATTGATAAAAACAACTTCATCGTGTTCAGTTCAGCAAGGGCTAACCATCTTAGATCTTTGGCAAGGTGCAAAACAGTATCCCAAAACTCTTGCTGAAATTGCTCTGGCCATACATTTTTTTAAAGGAGCAGAAGGTGACCATGGAACAGATATTGGTTGCAGGAGATCTCACACTGAAGAAAAGAAGCAGCAGTTATCCTTTGCAGTTCTGGACCTACACAGACCGACAGTATACCTAGAGGTGTTAAAAACGTTATCTCACTCTGTTTTTAAAGCATCCATCCACTGAACTGGTCATGAACTGACCCTTGGATAGCCTTAGGTGCTCCCCAGAAAAACCTTCCGTCATGGACACATTACCAATCCTACTACCCTCCCTGCAGTAAGATCTCAGCACCAGGGGATTAGACGAGCTGTTTACATGCTCATGCCTCACAAGGGGAGAAGAAAAGTTTAGGAATGGTTGGCTTTCAGAGGTAACAAGGGAGGGGTAGGGGGTGCAAAGATACACCATTCAGAAGGTTGTTTCTTCTGGCTGAAAATATGCTCTGTTCCTATAAATCTGCTTTCTGAAGGGCAAGACAGTTACCAAAAGAGCTAAAAATTTGTATATAACATTCAAGCCACAAGCAAGGCTGAGATATCTTGGTAATATCAGAGGCACAATAACCCACAGAGAGGAAGCAGCCAGAAAGAGGATGATAAGTAACAACAATTTGCCTGTATAACAACAGGAGACAAAGAGCCATATATCTTCAGCAAAATAGCATCTTACTTCTTCCAGGAAATTGAACTATAATCTCAGCTGACAAAATACTGAACTTTAAAGAATTATTTTAGCTAGAGGAATAGTCCTACTGCCAGCACTGCTTCTGTGCTGCATCTCCTAGCTCTCCCCTTGCTCTGGCTGGCTGTTTAGAAATGCTCAGACCATGTTCAAGAAGGGACTCGGTTTGAAAGGCTCTTGTGGCAAAACCTGTGTGTATTACAGGTCTTCATTCATCATCTCCTGTGGAAGTAACAGCTAATTTTTGAACTGCTCATGGCCTTTGAACCTCTGCACAAGAATACACCCTTGTCACTGAAGTTCACTGAAGTGTAGATGCAGAAACTGTAAGGCTAATTCCCTTCCTTAAAGGGATTCAAAACATCCTGATGGCACCTGGTGAACATTAAAGCCAGCTTTGGTTTCAAAGTCAGGGGCCCTTCGGAAAAACAGAGGTCACATTTGTCAGGTCACTCTTGGCTCTCTAAACATTGCTTTCCTTCTTTCTTTCTTTATGTTTTCACTAACACTATCAAGCATAACAAATATTTTTCTATTTTTCTTTCCCTCCTCCCCACTCTCATTTCAGTTCTCCCACCATCTGTACCAGTCTCTTCGAGGCTTATTGTGTGAAAACCTGACTAGGAGAGCAAGCTCATTTGTGCGATGAAATAGCAAAATGAAGCTGGTAAAGCCAAGTGTGACCATCACATGGTTACTCTCCTGTGCTTCAGCCCGCAGATCAGTAGAAGTACAATGTTAACCAAAAGCATAAAAAGCAGCCCCTACACCTTAAAGCAGGACCACAACTACCTCTGTGTCTCAAGAGTGAGAAATGCATAGGGACCAACCTCTTCAGGAAAGGTAAAAAACCTAATGTCACAAGAGCTGATGTAAGAGTTAGTTTTCAAGAGAGGATATGAGCAGATGCTTCTTAAAAGAAAAACAAACAGGTAGAACAGGGGAAGATGGCATTTCTCCCAACAGGAAGAATTTCTTAACTGTTCAGTTGGTGGTGGGTTTACAACCTCAAGCATGAAGATTCACTTCCCTCTTGTGGAATGCGAACCGGTAAAAAGTTAAGTAATGCAGCTGAAGACGGCCTCATTATCTATGTGAGCTAATATTTATGGCAATATTATTTATATATTGCTAAGTCATTAACTTTAATTACAAGAAAACAAGAAACATCATGACTCTTCTTCCCATCTTCACTTCCCTCACACACAGACTTCGGCATCCAAAAATTCTTTCTTAGGTTAATTTTAAAACAAAACAGATATTCTTCTCTGTTATATACAATTAATATTTAAGCTTCTCCGTATAACAATAAATTAAATAACAACAACAACAAAAAAAATTTGGTGTTTCCAAGCTGGAAATATCTTGTAGGAGACAGAATTTCTCTACCACGTGAAAGAAGCAGACACCTTTTCTGAGTCTAGGCATCTATCTCTGTCATTATCTGCAGGTGAAATGGAGCAGCATGAACAGTGTAAAGGGAATTTGTTCTCAGCTAAGCCCTTACCCTGTAATTTCCATCTCTGTGAATACACTGATTCAGGAAGGCTGCTACTTTCTAAAAGTTGAATGTGTGCTTTTTTTTCTTCAAGAAATAATTCTATAATGATTAATATCACTCTTTCTTAAAAAATAAAATAAAAGATAAAAATAAAAAAATAAAAATAAATAAGAATAAAAATAAATAAAAAGAAGCACCTTGCTTTCTATAGCTTAAGTGCAAAAATAAAATAAGTGGATAAGTCAAGATTCTGTAAGTTTCTTTTTGCACTTGTTCATAAGCAATGCTTGCTTTGCAATTGAAAGGATGGTACAGATACATTCTGCCCCCTAAGTACCAACAGGTAGAGCACTACAAGCAGACTGGATGGTATTCTTAACTCCATTTTTGAAGATATTTAACTTCCAAAACCCCAGAATGGTGGAGATATTCGTCTGCCATCTGTTGAAATTCATGCTCAAGACTGGAGGCTCTAACTGTCTCAAGCTCTCTTGGATTTCCTCCTCTGCCTGCTTGCCTAAGTCCCAAGCATAATTTGTTCTGATATACTGCATTTGTTTAGCCAAATAAATACTATACTCCATTTGAAATGCCAAAAAATGACACTGAATTCTTCTTTCATATATAATGATACAACTCATAGCCACACCACTTAACTCTCAAGGGCAAATTAATTCAGCGATGCTCCTATACGCTTACATGGACACAGGAACAGATTTTGCCTCTCACTCTGTAGCACACTCAAAGTACATAGGACTTGGAAAAAGCCAATAACTCCACTTTGGGACTGTTTTGTACAGAAGGGAACCAAGGGCTACAAAGATGGCGAGGGGTGTAGAGGACAAGACACCCTCAGAGGAGCAGCATCACTTGATTTCTTCAGAACAGTGGAGACTGAGGAGAAACCTCATGGCATCTACAGCTTACTGATGAGGGCAGCAGAGAGGCAGTGTTGCTCTATGATGACGGTGGCAGAACTATCATGGAGCTGCATCAGGGGACAGACAGGTTGGGGTTTAGGAAAAGATTATTTAGCAGAGGGTAGTTGGGCACTAAAACAAGCTCCCCAGGGCAGTCGTCACTGCACCAAGCCTACCAGAC
This sequence comes from Odontophorus gujanensis, assembly GCA_013399175.1. Classification (NCBI taxonomy): domain Eukaryota; kingdom Metazoa; phylum Chordata; class Aves; order Galliformes; family Odontophoridae; genus Odontophorus; species Odontophorus gujanensis. The sequence goes on from VXAB01008597.1 coordinate 165,370, forward strand.
TTCAAGAAGCATTTGGAAAACACTCTTAGACATAAGTTAGACCCGCTGTAGGCAGACAAGTTGCCAGGCAATAGTGGCCGCCTGTGGCAATGTGACAAACATCTGTTGTCACCCTGAGCTCTTGCACCTGCTCCAACGGTGTGCAGAGATGAGAGTTTTCCCTGATTGATGTGTGTAACTGCTTCACAGGGCTGTGTGGGTGAAGGATGTGGTGGGCTGGCCCCAAGCAGCGTACTAACCTGAGCTTCCACAATACACTGCACAAGGGGAAGACAGACCGAGACTCATACCTGCCCACCCACACAGATAAACCAGCAGATATAAAAAGACATGACCTTAAAAAACAGAACATAAGAAAAAGAGAAGGAAATGTCTCCCTCTTTTTTCTTTTTCTTCATTCGCTCACCAGAGCTTCAAATAAGTCATGCAGAAAAATACGTAGGTTGCTCCAAAACTAATGCCTCCAATTTAGTTGGAAACTATGGAAACTAACAGCTAGGAAGAGTACAATAACACCACTTCAGCAAATCCTCTAACAAAAGAATGCTATTTTTCAACACAGTCACCACCATTAGCTATGCATTTTTACCAGCAATGAATAAGAACTTGCACACCACACTCGTAAAAATCTGCCCTAATAGAGGTGACCCACTGTCATTGTCACCACTGCTAAAATGCACCATGCACAGCCTCACTGTGCTCACATCCACTGACTGGACTCCATCAATGTTCAACAAGTGTCAGTGAATGTCAGTGGGTGCCATTTTTTCATGCACAGAGGAATTCAATAAGAGCCTTTTGCTCCATCTGCTCTTTCACGTCAGACATCATTTTGTCAGACTGCCTGTCTGTTGCCATTTGTCACATGGCACAGAATGTAACAGGACACTGGTAGAAACATTCCACTACTACTGCCATACCATCAACATCCACCTCTGACATTACGGGCCAAAATGATAAAATAGGAGGCATTACTTTTGGAGCAGCCCTCATACTACCAGCAAAAAAATTAATAATAAAAAGAGGGCTAATGGAGCTCCACTGTCTCAAATCAAGTTACACACAAATCTTACCTTGTCCACTGCCTGCACCATGCCAACATGCCTGCTACTGTGTTCCTGCTACCACTCTATTTAAGTAAAAAAACAAAAAAACACCATCAACAACAACAATAAATACAAACAGTACTGCTGTCTGCAGTTTGTCTTAAGAAAGTATCTGGAAAGTTTAGAAGAACCAACTTCACAAGTCTACAAAAACAACCACTTCTACTACATATGCTCACCTATCTCCTGAGAGGAAATTCACTGCTCAAAAAATCTGATATTCTATATGCTCTAATTAAAGAAAAAAGGAAATAGCTTTCACGGTGTGTTGTGCAAGGGCCAATGAACATAAGTCAAACACTCATCTAAAACCATCAAAACACTTTGAAAAGAAGCAAAATAAACATTCTGTTAATTTCCCAGATGTATATCCAGTAATGTTTCTGATACGGAGGGCATTAAAATGGGAAAGTGAAAAAAGGAGAAACTAGGGATGTGGCAAGGAGAATTGCCATAATTCCTCAGCCTTTAACCATTTTAGGCAGTTGTGACAAAGGGATTCATTTTGAGCTGCTTTAGCAGTGATACACGTGGTAACATGGAAGCATTAGTGCTGCATCTCAAGAAGCTACTTTCTGAGAAGCATTATGGTTCTCCCATCACAGTTATTTCTGTAGCATCAATTGAATATTTAGGTGATGTTATCAAGAGTCAAAGTGATACACAACCCAGTTAGTCTTCATCTACTTCTTGAAATCTCAGGAAGTCTTGTTTCTGTAAATATTTTGAAAACTCCAAGATTTCCCTCACTTTGAAAAGACTCTCTGTCCTTGGTGCAACATGTCATTCTATCTGCTTCCAACCAGTTTAGTGATGGTGATTATTGACCATTTTTGCACAAAAGAAAAGAAATGTGAGGCAGAAATAACGTTTACATGCATATTTCCCGGCTCTACTCAGCAGCATAGTTACCTGCCTGACTAACTTTGAGATCAGCAGCACCATGAGAGAAAGCAAATGAAACCAGCAACCAGTTCTGAGATCAGAGATTGCATTCAACGGCTGTTCACTAAGCAAGCAAACTATCAGAACTTTTTCTAAATCTATACATAGCCAAATGCACGCTTACTTTTTAAATATAAATGTATTTTATTTTAGCCAGGAAAAGTAAGAGTACACTTTACAAATAAGACATTATTAATCTAGAGACAGACCTGAGCACCGCCACTCCTAGTACAAATACACCCAAAAGTGATGCAAAGGGATCACCATAACATTCTTATGTACCTCCTGTATAATCATCAATTACAACTACAGTCATCTAGATGCAATGACAAAAGTAAGAAATGTAACTCCTAGCATTCACTTGTTCAGCATTTAGCACAGCACTGCTTTCCTTAAGCACAACTGTTTTTCTTTGGGACAGCTTCCTGCCAGATTGAGCAAGAACATGTGCAAAAACACTCACAATCTCAATTTATGCTTCAAAATCTCTCTTTGCCCAGCACAGTACCATTAGAGTACATATCTGTAAAATGATAGAGATTACCAAAATTAGGGGATACTTGCTTATCTTTGCCTGGCAGGATGAAAATGTTGCCTACTGTTGCAGTTTCTCCCTTTGTCAGAGTGCACTGCTCTGACCACACCAACAAAAGTAGCATTTGCTAAATCATTTCTGTTTGCTCTGCTTCCATTCTCCCTCATAAAAAGCAGCACCTTAACCTCCCACATTCATCCAATATACAAGACACAGACTTGGCAGCCACTACAGGCAGCAGAATCCAAAAGACACAAAGCAACAGAGTTCAGGAGGAAAACTTAGGAAGAATAGGCAAGGATGATCAAGGGGATGTAGTTGCCACCCCTCACCAGTACGCCTGCCCATACACAACCTCTTCTTAAGACAGATACTTCCTTTCATTTGAAAAAACATCACTGTGATGGCAAGGAGCAGTGTGGTATTTTACTTTAAGCCTGGCAGCAGAAGGTTTTTCTGTAGCAAGAGATTCAAAGTATAGGATCTGGGAAGCAGATTTTAAAAACTCCTCTAACTAAAGAACACGTTGAAGTTCAATTTTTTGAGATGAAATGTTAAAGCAGTCTATTACTTTACTCAAAGAAGATCAATCAAAACTGAGCTTCCTCAGTAACTGCAATACTTACTATTTTGAGCCACTCCTCAAGTTTTGTTGCCTGTTTTCTGACAATTAACGCATGGAATCAGTTTCTAGCTTCTTCAGACTTAGAAATATCAATAAATTATTTGGGCACAACACTGTAATTACTGTTTGCAGAACAACATGCATCATGTAGCTTTGTTTTGCTAAGCAGAATACAAACTGAATGGCTGAAACAGTTATCTTAAACTAAGGACACCGTAAGATTCCAGCTTATCTTCCTGTCCACATCTTCACACAAAAGAAACCTCACCTCTTAAGTAAACAAACACATAAGGAAGTAGCTACATTAATAAAATGGAAACTCCATGAAGTAGGCAAATTATGATCTCATCGCTTGTTTTTCAGGTATTCGTTTTTGTTTATTAAACATTCTGTTTCCAACCAGACTGAGTTTCATTTACATGACAAAATTTAAATGGAGTATCACGGAGGAAAATAGCTTGGTCAAGACTACATTACTCATTTTTAATTTGACAATGCAATTCAACTTGATTTAAAGCAAATACAGAAACTTGGCAGGAGTAGATGCACCAGTATTAAATGGGACTTTATTCAAAATCAGCAAATGTAAATGCATTTTAAAGAAAAAAAAAATCTCCTGTCTTTGGTTAAGTGCAATGTATGAAGGGTTAAAGTTACACCCATAAACTAACACTTCTTTTGCAAAGGCAAAACCTTGTAAATAGCCCTCAGGCAAATGATCAACTTCCACACTGCTCAGTTTTCTGTCCTTGAAGCATTTATGGCAAAAAATAACCCTTGTGAGGCCCCACAGTGCAGAAACCCAAGTGCAGGTGTGTCTACGGATATTTATCTATTTTCTTTCAACATTTCCACCCTGTGGTTGCTGCCCTTCATTCATTAATCTTTTCTTATTCTTCTATTCTGCAGCAGGAGAGAGGAGAACACTCACACTCTTGTGTTTATGCTTAGTAGCTATGCTTTGACTCAACAAATTTCAGGAAAGTAAGTGCTTCCCAGCCGTGCTACTCTGTAAGGAAATGAGCTGTGCTCTTTAGGGAAACAGAAATTGCTCTAGAAGTCTAGACTGAGCCCTTCCTTTTCCATCCCTCCTCCTTCTTCCCTCTTAAATACATTTAAGACAAAACAAAAGGAAGGTGGAGAATGAAAACTAATTACTGGCAGAATTTCCATCCCTGTGTTCAATAAAATCACAACTGGACATGGAGAGCTAAAACATCAGCTGGAGGAAAGGGAGGAGACCGATACAGAAACATTGGTAGGATGTTGGTAGCATGTGGCTCAACAAAAGGGGAATCAGAAAGGAGGTGAAAGGCAGTATATTGCAAGCAGCCAGTCTGACCATCCTATCAGGCTGGATTTGTCTTCAAACAAGGGAGATAAGGCAAACTTTGGATCTACTCGTCTACAACTGTGTCAGTCAAAGCAAAAATCCTTCACTATTCAGTAAAGTTACCCTGTTTGAGAGGGAATGTTAGAGATTACCTCCTAAAAGCAGTTGTGAGATAGGATCAGAACAGAAGGGAAATTTGAAACAATCAATCAAATAAAGTCAAGTGAGTTTTAAAAGACCATACAGACACAATGAACTAAGACAGAGAAAAGATAGGTAACAGATATTAATCAAAATAAACAGAATTTGACAGAAGGCCAGAAAAAGAAGTGGCACAAATAAAACAAAATTTAAAATAATAACAGTAATAATCAATAAATACCCAAGTAACTTGGCATTACTTGATTCAACTGAGGAACAGTAAGTGAAAAGATTTTACCAATTCAGTAAGTGAAAGAAGGGCAAATTGAATGGGTAAAGAAGACACTGTGTATTAAGGAAGAGTGACAAAGGGGGAAAAAAATCAGATTGTAGATTTAAAGACGTTAAAAATTATGTCAGCATAATCTATAAATCACATTGGCAAGAGGACCACCAAGGAAAGCAGTCCTAAGAGGGGAAAAGCAAGAAAATATATGGGCACATGTGCATTTGAAGTTAAGAGCGGTATGGAGAGGCATGCAGTCTCACTAATTTCCTTTATTTCTTGCATAAATGAAAGGATACATTCTGCTTGAGCCCATTTGTTTATTTTTAAGGAGAAATGGCATGGGAAGGTGCATGAAACAAACTCACATGAACTGACACAATGTAGCCATCTTGAGAACTTTGTTTGTTCTGAGCATGATCAATTCTCACTGCATCAGTGCAGCCCCTGTGATGATTTTTCTTTCCTTTATAGGAAAAAAACAAAAAACAAAACAAAACAACAACAACAACAACAACAAAACAACGGTGTTACATCAGGAGAGCAGAAGGGCAGCGAGATTAGAACTTTCTATTACTCTAGGGCAGAGCTCAGCCAGCACCCTTGCTCTATCTTCAAACACAGATGCAAGCTAATACAAACAGCAGCTCTCCGTGCCCTCTGTCACACTCCCTAATAAAAAAATAACAAAGGAATACTTTGAACCGCCCTTCAGCCCCTACATCCAGCTGCTGGCACATGTCTCCATATGGAGCAGAGGAAAGGAAAGGGAAGGAGTGACAGGGAGGAGTGCTGCAAATGTCTGCTAGAGTCACACTGCTTGCATCCTGAGGTTATACTGGACTACAGTGTGTGTCAGAGCTCAGTGTTAGGGTTTGGCTTGTTTTTTGACCAAGAGCAGGAAAGAAGTTTTATCCCTCAAGGAAAATCCTCAAGATTGGGTATAAATGTTAAGATTGCATGCCTGAATCATCCTGTTAATTCCCTAAATCCCACATCATGTGAGGTTCAGATAATGTTTTCAGCTAGGAAACTTTTTTATTATTTATATTAAAGGAAAAAAATAAAAATAGAAATAAAAAGCGACCTAGAGTTTCTCCCCCTCTAAATCACAGCTGGACCTAGTTTTGCTTTTTAAACAAAGTTACCAAATTGCCCTTAAGCTGGTCAGTTCCAGTAATCAGCATCAGGGTAATAACAGGCACTCGGTTGGTTTCCCCTCTGCCAGACCAAAAATAACCACTCAGCTAAATTCTTCCCCAAAATGTTTATTTCAGCTAAAGAGCAACTGGGTCGCAGTCACATCTTTTTTAAAGTTGAAAAATAACACCTTTACACATAATGTATTTCAAAACACCCAAAAGCATCTCCACCCTTTCTTCTTGCAGAAGCAAAATGAATTTTATCAGATGCTGCCTGTCACTTATAGCATACTTGTGATATACAACAGGAAAAATACAAATTTCTTAAAGAATCAGGGAAGATTCTGTCAATTATAAGGCTTAATAAATCAACACAGAAGTTCCTTTTGTGCATATTTTAGCCAAATGTTAAGTTTCATCCTACTGAAATCACTAGAAAATTCCAGCTATTTTTAAGTCAAAACTCTACTTAAACTTGGAAATGACACTTTATATCCAGATTATCCAGTGTACTTACAGAGCAGAGAGCCTGAAGTACAGGGGCAGCATTTAGTCTGATCTGCTCTGTCCTTTCAAGGGACCCATCACCAGAACACTGAGGATGTTGCTGAAGGCAGAGACTGTACAGCGATGTTTGATTTGGCAGCAGGCAAAGAGTGATCCATCTGTATCATGGAGCGATGTAAAGACACTACCTAGAAGAAATTTGAACAATAACCACTCAAAACCACATACTTCATACCACTATGAACGTCCCACATCAGTTCTTCCACACCTGGAGAAAAGGAGAATGATGCTTAACACTTCAGTAGCATCCTAATCAGTATAAAATATTTTTCTTGGAGGCTGGAAAGGACATGGATGCCAAGTCTGAGGGCTGGAGGATTACACAGAGTTCACAGATTAATTTCATAACTTATGAAATAATTTATCTGAGTGAGTCTACTGGAATTAGAATGTTAACTAAAAGGAGCAGATGAAAACAATTTTTCTGCCCATGGCCACTCAGTGAGATAGTGGATGGAAATGACTATGAGTCAGCTCCACATGGGATGGAGAAAAATCTGAAGGAGTAGCAGATACAGAGCCCAAGAGATAAAGGTCAGTGTAAGCTACTGATGAATGCTGGCAGAGTCATATCAAAGCGAACGTAATTTTAATCCCCTTAACACAGAAACATATTTCATGACATATGACATTAGCTTTTAAAAAGTAGTGGAATGCTAAATATTTTTATTTGTGATCTTTCCTATTCTGAAAGTAGAGAACATGCAAGAATACAAACCAGTCAATCTCAGATGTTCCTGCATCTATATAACAGCATTTGCACAGGCACCTGTACACTTGTTCACACATAGTATAAACCAGACCCAAGCAAGGTCTCGCACTTCCAAAAGATATCTGCTATTACATTAGTTCATCTAACAGAAGACCTTTTCTCTATGATCCTTACAGTGTTACACGCTATTTACACACAAGTGCTGTTTACAGACATATAACACACACATAAATCTTTCCCCCCCTCCGCACTCCATTCTCATTTTTTCTCTGACCTATAGCAATGGACTGAAAATAGTTACACACTACCAAATAATACAATGTACTGACATTGAAAAAAAAGAGCAAAATGTTCGAAGTAACCTTTCTAATAATATACATAGCTTCCTAAGCCACACTGTATACATTTTGAGCATTTGTGCAAATATATGCATACATATAAATATAGCCAAAAAACAAATGTGTACTATTTATCTATCGTACATAAGTAAAGGATAAAATCTTCATGCTGTAAGTTTTTACAGCCCCATAATTTACTTTCTGGTGTCATTAAGCAGCAACAAAGTATTTTAGAGATAGTCATAAAACCATGATCCAAGTTCAATCTTTTCAAAAGGTCTGTTTCAACTCCACTGTAAGGTTCTGAAGAGGATTATTTATATCTGATCAGTGGCAAAGTTAACAAGTGGTCCAAACTTTTTCAAAGTTAGCATGTTCTCTGATACAGTCAACTTCCTATCCGGGGCTGGATATGGATCATTTTCATCAAAAGGGGTTTGCATCATTGAATGCAAAATGCTTCATCTGAAATGCATGGAATCTGGGGAGAAGTGAAAGGAAGGAAGGGGTCCAAGGAAGGAAGGGGTTCTCTGTACACTTGACAGGGATTTCTGGTAGGATGTGGATTTTGGGGGCCAATCTTAAAGCAGAGTTTGTCACAGCAATCTGGAATTCATTGCTTCCAGAACATGCACCTCTTGTCTTTCCACCTCTGCATCAACCAAGGCCAACATATCTGAAATGTGGTAAGGTGTGAAGCCCCAGGTCTTAGTATCATCATAGAATCTGAATTGCCCAGGTTGGAAAAGACCTTTGAGATCATCAAGCCCAACCTCAACCTAACCATACTACCCTACCTCTAACAACCCACCGATAAATCACCTTATCCCTAAACACATCCAGGGAAGCTGTGAGTGAGAACTGGAGACAGTCTCTGTATCTGCAACTCCTGCTTTGCCTTACCACAAAAGGTGTTTAAGAATTATTTTGGTCTCAAGTCTACAATCCCTGCAGCCAGTTGAAGCTTTGCACTTTATTCAGTGGGAGTATAAAAAGCTCAGACATTGCAGAAGACAAAATAATGAGCTAAGGAAGTTTAGTATACTGTTACAGAGAATGTCAGATTTAGACCTCTTAGGGAGTAAACCCACACTCACAATTAACACAGTGTTACGTGTACAAATAAATCACAGTCAATCAAAAAATAGCTTTGATTCTGTTTTTAGCACTTTGCACAGGAGTAAAGATATTTTCCTAATACACACTGTAATACTTTATCAGTAGAGCTTTATAGTAAGTATGTAAGTGGGCGTTACACATTAGAAAATAAGTGTGGGGAAGTTGGCATGCATTGTTAAATACAATACTGTGGTGAAAACTTGGGATTTTGGTTCTTCTAAAAATTATTTATTTTCTTCACCATAGGCAGCTGGACATAAAATACCACCTTAAATGGTGAGAAATATTACAATCTGAAGTCTCTAACGACTTACTCAAGAATTGCTTCTTTCTTCATCTACAAGGAATTTATTCATGTTACCAACTGTTTTCGTTCTTTTTTTTTCTTTTTTTTTTTTAAGTACTTTCCAGAAAACCAGGTTTACGCCATTATATTTACTGATTTAAGGCTACTGAAATGTAAACAGTCTTAGTAAACACAAGCCCTAGCAATGACTAGAAAAGGGACTTTAGGAGGCTTTTCAGCATGCTCCACAGTAACAGGTTTTGAGTTTGTTTTTCAGTTGTAGGTTATCCTCAGTTTGGAAAGCAACAAAGACAGTATTTCAGGAAACTAAAGATTTCTGGAAACTTCTAAGAAATGTAACATATCAGCTGCTGATTTGAGTACATGCTTATCTGTCTATCCTTAAGCACAAGACCTCACATCTCTTTAACAGAAAACTTCAATCAAGTAACTAACTTTGATCATGTACCAAAGTGTTCTGGCAAATGGGGAAGGATCTGGACTGCTGTAGGGAGCCACTGCAAAGTGGGTGGATGATCTTACACCTTCTGCGAGGCTGAGTTGACAACCACAATGCGGTTGCTAGTGAGAGTGTTCTAACACCATGAGCACTTGCACAATAAAAGCAGATTAAATGAAATCAGACATGATGATTGTTTCCTTAGTGTTGTTTAATGTTTTGGAGATACAAGGAATTGAATGAACTGCTTGCCTCAGACTTTCTGCATAAGCCGATCAAGGATATGTGCTTTGGGTACTATGTGAGAAAAGAAAGACTAACTTACTTACTAGGGCAAGTACGTAAGTAACTGATTGAAGTCACATCCTTGGCAGGAAAGGAATGACACAATTTGGAAATAAATTTCCAAGTCTCCTTCGTATCTTCAGTAACATAGCTTTGAAAAGATGAGATCACATTCAGCCATCTCGTAAGCTGAGGCATCAATTCATTTCAAAGAAGTTAAACCCACTGCAGCAACTATGAATTGGTCTGAAGTGTTCAATTACCCATTCTGTGCATGTAAATATTGTTCAGCAGTGTTACAGAGATTATACTGAAAAACTCAACTATCTACCCAAGAAAAGACTGCTTCGTGGTGTCAGTGAAGAACTGGGTATTGTTTGTTACGGGAACATTTAATATTTCTGGGTCACTATTGAGTGAAATTCTTCTCTTGTCATAAACTACTGCAACACAGGGCATTAAATTAAAAGAATTTCCAAATAACACAGTTCATTTAGGCTACTTCAGCTTAAAATCAAGCTTCCCACACAATCCTCCTCAAATGAAAAGCAAATTCACAAGAATTTAGACTATCATCTGCATAATTTTAATCGTAGCAAAACAAACGTTATGTAATTATTCCTGCTCTTTCCCCACAAAACGCTTCATACAACTTTCTCACATCAGCTATTTTACTGCATACGCTATGCAATCTTTTCTTACACTGTGCTGTGCAGTGTACACCAGTTTTATACACTATCAAACAACATAGCCCTCTACTTTCAGCTGGAACTTTCATATACTTTTGTCACACAAATGAGACAAAAGAAGCTAGTTATTGCTTCTTCTGCTAAGTTAGTATCTGTGCTTACTTCAGATGGGTGATACTCTATAGTCTCTGGTTACAAATTATTACACAGCTTAGATAAAATGCAAAATGTATTTTAAAGAAGTTTGATCATTCACTGTGTGAAACTTTTCAAAATTGTTTTGAAAACTATAGGTCATATTTCAGACTCATTACTAACAAATTTTAACATACTTTCACTGTACCAGGTTATAAGGTTAGCTTCATCCTTTTTAACTATGGATCAACTGGACTTCAGAACAAACTACACTATTTAAATATGCTTTCTGTTACTTCGTGATATCTTGAGTAAGGTCTTTGTTGTTTAGAATAACTCATTTTGTTTTTGAAAAATACTTGCAGAAATTCACAGCACTATCAGAAATGTATCGTATTTTACATGATTTTATTTTGCCCTTTTTTGAGGACAGAGTCATTTTCTGGTACACTGGAAGAATCTCTTAAGTGACACAAAGGTCACAGTGCCAAGTGTTCTCTTCATATCACTTTTTTCAAAACTGTAAATCAAGTTTTCTGCTTCTCTTGATCATTTTTTCAGTAATACTTTACACCGCAAAAGAATGATATAGCTTCCTCCTTCTTCAGCCATTCCCAGTGTCCTGTAAATGACATGTGAAGAATGTAAAGAGTGTTAGCTCTTCTGTTACCACAATATTGGGATTCGTACTCACATATTCAAACAAATTTTGGGAGACTGAATTTAAACGAAGCCTGAGTACCTGTGATTTTCTTAATCAACAACTGACTTCCCAGATTTTTAAGTTCACAAAAGTCACTGGAACCTTAATAATTCTTCTGTTCTGAACCACAGATACTCCTTTCCCATTTAACCCACTTTCCTGTAAACATATCTTTGCAGAAAGCAATTGCACCCTACACATCTAATCAGCTTTACCACAGCATTTTAAACCTGGTCTTACCCAAAATTAGTGTCCAAACTATTCCTATATGTGACAACTGCAAGTATCTATCCACAGGAGCTTCTTAGCCTTTTTAAGTTAAAATTTGAAGACCTGCTTCTTTTCACACATTTCTGTCTACAACATAATAAATATCTTACTTCTATAAGTCTAACCTTCAAAGATACAAATGGACACCAATGTGGCATGATGGATGTAGCTCATTCCGACATGACAGTGTTTAGATTCTGTCCCTACTTAACACAATCCCAAGAACTAACACACTTCCCTACTTCCTTTGCCCAGAAGAATCTAAGTTGGGGGTAGCATGTCTGATTACAGCAAATTTATAAGCAAATGCTCTTCTTTTTTGTTTGTTTGTTGTTGTCTTTGTTGTTTGTTTGTTTGTTTGTATTTAAAGAGCCCTAAGAACCTCTTATCAGCACAATGCTTCCCCTTTAATTCTCCACTCACCTAGTTTCTTACAAGTTGTTTTTCCTTTTGCTGGGACTCCAGTGAGTTTTGTGCACAAGGCTGAAGATATAAAGTATATGTGGGAGTGGAGGGAATGTCAGAAAGAGATGACTGTAAAAATGTCAGGATTTCTCGAAAGTCTCCTTTCCTTTCCTTCTGTGGTGGACCCTCTAAAACAAGTGTCCTCTTTTTCCCTCACCCAGGCTATTCTTGTGCTGCTTTTTCTCGACATTACTGCAAGCCTCATGACTTGAAGAAGTAGTTCCAAAACAGAAATGCTCAAGTGAGAATGTCACAACCAGTTCACCACAAATACTGTCATTATTTGTAGTTGTGCTGAATTCTTCCTGCCCACTATAGATTACATCATTATGCAAAGGCATGACCTAAGATTATGGGGAAAGACTGGCAAAAGGCCTTTTTAAGAACCATGCCAAATTTCACCAATTAATTTCACAAACAAAGCATATGCATAAGGGTAACTTTTTTGCTTTCCAAGTCTCATGCTAGGAAGAGACCAGGTATTTATTTCTGAACTTCTATGCATACATTTCCCTGATTCACATCTTCAGAACAGAGAAGACTAGATCTTATAACAACAAGCCAAACAGAGATTCAGTTCTCTTTTTCCATAGCTTCATTCACCATTGTGGTCACTGCTCTTGGCAGTGACATTTTAAAAGCTGAAAGAACAGAAAATATAACAGGGCTGACTTTCAGATATTTTTTTTCTTTTGAGCTTGAATGTCATCCTCATTCTTAGAGTGCCCATTTAAATCTTTATCAGCCGATTTCTTTTTTGCTAGGATGCATGCAGGGATATAAGCTTATAATTCAGAAAAAAAAAAAAAAGAAAAAAAAAGCATACACTAACAAAATACATAGAGGGAAAGATCTCCTTTCATTTAGTGAGGAGACAACAGCAATCCATGTTCAGTGCATCACCATGTGAAGACACAGTCAGTGGTGACACATGTACGTGACAATGAACCACGCATGGTTGGGAGCTGGACACTAGGGCACAGCAGGGTGGTGACTTCGTGGCAGTGATCTTACCCTGCTGCCCAGATAACGAGCCAGAGGGATAATTGTGGTTGGCTTTGGCACACACACTGCATCAGGAGCTGTGCAAGGCTGTCATTACACTGACACTACCATCTGAAGGAGCTGGGGCCAAACAGAGTAGGTAAAGGGGTGCAAGAAGGTAGGAAGAGGCCATGCTTAAAATATTTTGACACTACAGCATGCTGCCCATGAGCTCCACAGGTTGCTTGGAAGGCAGAAAGAGGAGAAATAAATGTATACCAAAAACCTTCCTATTATGTCCATCTTTCCAGCCACCTAGTCTGGTTTAATTCAGCAACCTCAGGAAGGTTGCTGGGAGCTACAGAGAGGAAAAAACACCTTTGAGGCTGTGCTGACAATACCTGCGGTTATGTTCCGCTCAGATTTGTCATCCTCTAGCCATGTTTACCTTCTACCAGTTAAACTCAGCAATGTTCTGATCAAAGAAGGTCCTCTTTACAATGCATGGAAGTGTAATTTTGCCTCCATCATCTGAAGATTGTACCAAGAGCCAGGGGCTATGCTGCACCTCTGCACATGTGGACAGCCCTGGAGTCAGGGGAAAGGTGAAAGCAACATGGACACATGAAGACAAATAATTGAGCACACCATGAAGGTGTTCTGCTTACAAGCATGCCTGGAAATTAACATTTTAGGTTAGTGAAAGTCAACACTGCTATAAGGTTGTCTAGGACCACCCACAGGACTAATAAATTAGAGACTTCGGCTTACACCAAAGGAAAGTAAAAATGTGTTTTGAAAAAAAAAGAAAAAGAAAGAAAGAAAAGGAAAAAAGCAGTCTTCTCTCTCCTCCCATTCCATTTTCCTTCTGCTCTCCCACTGCAAACAAAATACTTCACTCATGGTAATCCTACTATGTAGGATCCCTAGGAAGCGTGGAAGGACAAGAACAGGGGAATTCCATTTAAATGAAATACTGGATTTTGTTTCTCTTGATTTTCCTTTAGCTTTCTTACTTTTTTCCTAAGACTTTATTTATTATTATTATTATTACTAACTTTCTTTAGATATTGCAGGAAAAGATACAGAAACCACACCAAGGTTTAACTCCATCCCTTTTCTCACTGCCTCCATCTTCAAAGTGCTTTCAAAATGCACGATGGCAGCATGGGGCAGATGCTAGAACTCGACCTCTGTCGTCTGCACCCCATCTGCCCGCAGGCAGGCACAATGTGATTTGTTGCCTGCTGGTTTCCATGGCAATGCAGCCACATTGTAAAGGCGAGTCTCACACAGGTTTTTTTTTTTTTTGGTTCACAAAGGTGCGCAAAACAATGGAGCTAAAGCTCAGGACATGCACTGAGTCCGAGTCATATAGGGAGTTACCACCACCAGATAACGACAGAGCATTTCCTTTGATGATTTCCCATAACCACTTCTTTTTTTCCTTCTCTAGCAACGTCTATTCTAAGCAAGTACTGAAGAGCATCATTTCAAAAGCTTATACATACGTGTATGTATAGAGTATAACTGCACACATGCAGACAAGAGAGACCACACACCCTATACATGGTCAAAATGTATTTCTAGTGACCCCTCTTTACCCTCTTATGTCTGAGAGAGTTTCTTAAGGGCTTTCCTCAGAACCACAAAGCTGGAGCTTTAATTCCTGACCTATTTCCAAAGCTCAATGAAAGCCAGCACAGATGTACACTCACCACAGAAACATCCTGTGATTTTGTAAAGCAATTTAAAGAAGAAATCTGAACTTGCAAGGCTAAGCACTCTGAAAGCTCTCAGATAAAAAACAAAATAATAATAATTAGGGAGAAAAAAATAAAAATCAGTTATCGTTTGTTTTAATGTTTTTCCTTTTAAAAGAAAGTCATTTTCATTAGATGAAAGTGCTTAATGGTCCAAGCAAAAATCTAAATGTTTCAAAGTTCCAGCATGGGTGCAGCACCTTACAGTGAATTGTTCCCTAAGCTTGCGTATGGGCAGAAAACTCATGTTGCACAGCACATCCCCCTGCACCACTGGCTTCCTTTGGCTCTCCTGCATGATTTCACCATGCTCCCCACTTGGGCAGGAAGGTACGGCCACTCATAGCACGACTTACAGCATCCTTTGGGGATGAGCATGAGACTCTAAATGCAGGGCATGCAGTATTACATGTAAAGACTTGAAATGCATGCAACAATGTGAGTTGTCTTTCAGATATGCGGAAGAGGACATCTCAGACTCCTTCAAGATAAAGCAAAGAACTGATTTGCTTGATCCATGAAATGTTCTGTCAGTCAGGTCAATATTATAAGGTGAGAGCTGCTGTTGAAGCTGAGTGTCTGACTCAACCCTGAAACTATCAAACATATGAGTGCTAAGAAGCCCAGAAAAGTACAACTGTCTTCCACAGATGCCATGCATCAAAGACTAATGTTGCCTGACAAGCCATAATTGACACAGTGACAATCAAATATCTCATCTGATCATATAATCCTTTTCTAAGCCGTGTGGCAACTTTTCCAGCTATCCACACTTACTTTAAACATTTCACTTTAAATGCAATGAAATGAACTTTAAAATTGGCAGTTTAGTATAATGAACCATTTGCAAGAGCTGCAATGTCTTTTTCTCCTGTCACTCCTAATCAGCACCCGTAATTTGCATTTAATTCTAATTACGAACATACCGCTTCCATAGAGGAGACCAACGCATCATTTGATTGTAAAAGATTAAAAATACCACTCAGAAGCTAGCTAGAAAAACAAGAGCACGTCAAACACAACAACCAGTAAGTTTTCTCTCCTGGATGTGAGAAAGTGGATGTAAATGTAGGGGAAAGTTTCCCAAAAGCTTCCTCTTCTCGTTTCACATACACTACGGACAAGCATGCCAAACCCCAAAGCAACAATCCCACTTTGGGGGGAAAAAGTAAACCGCATGCTTTCCATAAATAACCCTCTCCTCCTTTAAACAAACCTTATGCACTCAGGCTGTGAGTATGTTACAGTTTAAATATTTTGTTAACCTTCCTCTCAGGAAGGGAAAAAGCAACCCTGACAAACATCTGCCCCCAAACAATTTATACACGAGTGTGACTAAAAGGCAGCTTTCCATCTGCTGGGGAAGAGGTACCCTCAATTAGGTGCATCACAAGAAACAGCCCTACTGTGTGTGAAATGAGGAACAGCTATCTGAGGCGAGAGAAGCAGGTTTCTTTGGATGGATTATGCTATTTAATTAATTAAGTCACACACCAGCATTAATCCAGGCGCAAAGGTGCACCGGCCTTGCTTTTAAAACCTAGGCAAGGGGAGATTAAAACTACAAGGGCGACTGCACAGAGCCTTACAATCAGTGTGTGAATCCTGGGTTATAAAAAGCAGACCACATGCAATGCAGTGTAAAGAAGCAGAAGCAGAGATAATCAGATCAGGCACCAAAAAAAGTAGAGGAAAGTGCCTTGGAACTTTTTGCCACTGGGATGGCAAAAGTTGCCATCCACTGCAAGCGTCATCATCACAGTCACAACTACCAACAATACTCAAACTTAACAATCTTGTTGTTTAAAACAGTTCTCTCAACTCTTTATTGACAAAAGGGTTCAGCCACGTAATACAGGTGGATCATAAGAAAGTTCAAAAAAGAATAAAAAAAGCGATGAGTCAGAAATTTTTGCCTGCATGACCTCTCCCAGCCCGCCTCACATCTCTGGTATCCAGCAGTCTGCCTGGGCTTTTACCACATTCACCCTTAAGTGTGAAACTTAAAGACTAAGAGTAACTTAAGAGTATAAGAATTCTCACTCTGCTCTAGAAATGTTTCAGGTAGGATCACAAGTAACATCACTCCTTTCTACCTTCTTCACCAATACCCCCAAAAATGGGTAGAAGAGAATTTAAAACATCACCTAATAGAGCAGATATTTGGAGAGAACGAGTGTGCTGACTTTGTTAGAGCAGGCTGTGAGCTAAGCTCACTCTTTGCATTTCCAGACAGAGTTTCACACTATATGCATGTGGCTGCAGAGGTCTTCCAAAAGGAAAAGGCATTCCTGGGCTCCAGTTGTCCTCCATGAAATGATTCGAGTTTCCCTTTAAAAAAAATAATAATAAAAAAATCAATCTCTTGGTATGCTCTTGATGGATGTTGTTATGGCACACCAAACAATCAACCCAGAAGGGTAATGCAAGTCAAGTTCTTCATATATTTTAATTACAGTGTACACAAGATGTAAGTCAGGTTAATAAGTTCAGTTTGTAAAAAATTAATAAGAAGTGGCATTTTTGCAGATCAGAGGCTTGCGTTCAAGGAGCTGATATGCTGCACGCAAAAGTCACCTACACCCTTTAGGTGGGGATGAGAAGGAGTAAAGGTGCAAGGGATGCAGAAAGGAACAGGGGATTTTTATAAGAAACTTTCTGAAAATAAGCTTTTCTCACTAAGCAGGCCTCTCTATACCAGAGCTGACGATCCAAAAGATTTTCTCCCACATGTCATTTCAAGACAATTAAACACATACAACATCAGGGAAAAGGTATCCCATACCTCCTAGCAGTATTGTCAAAACTACACCAACAAAAAGCACTTTTGCTGGCTCTTTTTTACATGAAAACTTGTTCACCTCGTATGCAACACTAGTGTTCCCAGTAAGCAGGGAGAAGGAGAAAAGTGCAGCAATGCACCGGGGCTTGCTTGCCCTGGGCTCACCCCATCTTCATAGCTCCTGCACAGGGTCATCACCTCGCTGCTCCCACCTGCCCCATACAGGTGTGGCCATGGCTCCTGTTCCCAGAAGCATAGAATGGCTTGGGTGGAAAGGGACCTTGCAGATCATCTAGCTCCTTGTGTTCAGTTCACATTTGAGGAATTTATTTATTTTTAAACATAGTGAGAGAAAAATCACAAAGCTACTTCCATAAGAATGTCACCTATGAATTAGAACCCTTCAGTTAATAAAACAAAGAACAACCGACAGGGTTCTAATTTATTAACGAATAGCTGCTGTGTTTGGAATTTTGTCATACCTATTGTATCACTGCCTGACACTTCCAATCATCACTGCCTGAAATTTTTAATACTTCAGCATGATCAGTGCTGATCTCCCCATTTCACGGCTAGAAATAAAAGGAGGGAGATGCACGGGTGTATGCAAACAATCATAGCTAAAATGCACTCTGAAGCCCTTACCTCATTTTTTAGTACTTCTCCCGCTTAACTTCCAGCTTCTGAAAGGAAAACAAAACTGCGAAGAAACATTTTTCTCCCCCTTTATTTAGTCTTGGATTTATTCCTGATCAAGAAAGAGAAACAAAGCTCCTTCTGAAAGCATAAAGCTTGCCAGAACAGGGTGCAAAGATGCAGGACTTCTGTACTTCTGTGTGAAACAAATGCTGGCAGCAAACTAAACTTTGTATCTTGATTTTCTTCAGAAAATCTTGTAAAACTGGTACAACAAGCCATTGTGAGCAGCTGCTTTAAGAATATGCCCTCACAATAAACAATCTGATTTACACACAGGACTGCATATGTCTAGACAGCCTTTTACACGCTTAACTCCTGAGTATTTCAACAGCCCTTTTACCCTTATTCTCTCACATTTTTTCAACAGATAGGTGCTAAGACCTTATGCGTTTGAAAGCATTCTTAAAGGATCTTTTTTAATTTATATTTTCTTTAAATCTTACTGTTCCACACTTTGAAAGGACAGTCAAAGGACTACTCGCTCTGCAGCATTACTGGTCTTATTATAGGCACAAAAGCCAAGCATACTGGCTATGCCCACACCCTTCACCCGTCTTATCCCATAACAGAAACATCAACCACCTTCTTCCAGCAGAACAGGGGCAGCAAGTAGGGATTCCTGTCCCACACTGCACTCTCGCCGGGGGCTCACCAACTTCCAATCCAGCCCCATGTGTTTGCTGCAGCTAGTTCTGTGACATGTGCCTAGAAGCTAAACCAAGGTGTTCCAAATGCTACTGGAAGCAAAATTTGGAGAAGACAGAGACTTGGGATGAACAGCTCAGCTACTGCTTTCAGAAGAGAAGCACAAGACTTTGATGGCTAAAAACAGTGAGTAAGAATAGCCTCTGGGTAAATGTGAGCATTAAATAATGCACATTCAGTGCAGGGTATCTATTTGCAAGGTTTTACATTTTCTGTTGTGAATCTGCTTGTTGTTTTATGCTCTTTAAGGTGCAGTGCAATGCCTGCCTATGCTTGCCCACATAACTGCTGCATACCTCCATGCTTCTTCCAAGCTATACTCCAGATCTCATCCCTTCTTTGAGCAGGGGACCCCATCCCACCACTTCTTTGCATCCTCTCTTCTATTCCTTTCCTGCCACTGAGCTGCATAGGATTCATCTCCTCCCCTTCCCTCCGCAGCCCTCAGTGCTATTCCATGCTGATGCTTCCATAACATTGGTGCAGTGGTTTTCCAGCAGCCTTTCTGTCCAGGTAACAGCTGCTTGACAAAAAGACAAAGAGCTTTTGCTCACGCATCACTTGTTCCTCAGTTGCCACGCCATAGCACTCTCAGTTGTCACTATGAACAAAGTAGTCTTGCCATTGGAAACCACACCTCTATCTGAACTTGTCACTTCATCTCTTAACAGCAAAATATGCATCAGAACCAACACAGCTCATTGCACTGCACATCAGCAAGCAGAGTGGGTACAGATCCAGTTCAGCCAGGCTCAGAGCTGGCAACCACATGGTATGAGATCTCTGTGGTTGGTACTTCACAGCTAATCTCTACCTCATCAGCCTCAGCTGCTCACCAGCAGTTCTTCAGTTCCCAACATCTTTCACCTGAGAAGCCCTTGATCCCCTCAGGGACTTGCAAGAAGCTCTTGAACCTGGTTTATTAGATGGGAAAATGTTCTGTTTTATCATGGTCCCTATATTTGAGCAAACTGTGCTCAGCTTATTTTGTAGCTAGGGCTGCATTTCTCTTTGTCTTAGCAGATAAAGGGGGACCCATATTATAATAGCTCTGGCTTTCAACAAAATGAAAAGTAGCAAGCCTCACTCCTAATAAGCCAAAGGCACACTAGGAGAGCTCACTGATATCTGACTGTGCTGCAAGGCTCACATGGCACACCTGCTTCAAAGGGAACGTCTAAGGCAGCTGGCTAAAACTCAGTTGTTTGTGTAATGTTTTAAGAGCAATCCTGAGGTGAAAGCAGTTCATAAGGAATAAAACAGATAGGTTCTCTATGGCAGGAACAATTGCAAACTATTTGTTCATCCACTTGGCATCTAGCTTTTACTTCCAGAAAGAATAAGCAACATTTCTAAATGATACTCAAACAACTACAAGTGCTGCACATAAACCAGAGCAGTCCAACTTCAGCTCAATGGGCATGTACGCCAGCAATTTAACTGCAGCCCTAAAGCTATGTCTAACTTGCATATGCACAACTATTTACATGAATAGTGATACAAAGAAATTCAAACCATCATAAGAGCGGAGTGTTCTTTTGATTTCCTTTCAACATTAATGAAAAGCCTGAGAGCAAATGACGTTCTCCTCACCTTGAAATGACAGGGAAAGTGAATAGGCAAGCCAGGCTTTGAGGACTACATATAGCTTTTAAGGTTCAATCTGGACCTCCCAAAGCAAATTTTTCTAAACTTGCATGCCCTCAGATCTCGTCTACTGAGCACTTTCTAACACAGGACAAGGTCTGAAATGTACTACTCTTCTCACTACAAAGGAAAATACACACCTAATCCTCCAGGCAATACTTTGAAAATGCATTCTTTCATGCCTTTATATTTAAATAATGACTTTTGTCAAAAACTTACAGTGATTGCGTTTAAGACTTTTGTTATTCACTTTAGCTAACTATATCACACAGCCAGTGATATCGTTACTCTTCCCTAGGAATCCCTAGTTAGAATGTAAGGATGGACAGAAAACCCTCAAAGTTGTGAAGCAGCATTATCTACTTGTCCAGGGCTGACATGAGAAATCTTCTCATCATCCTTGCTGTGCAGGTCCACCTAGAAAGGTGAATCGAATTTCTGAATGCAGGGATAGATCATAAAATGGTTTCCCCTGGTTCAATGCAATAGAGTAATTTAAAATGTTATCTATTTACTTTCTAAAACCCACTCTCCTTCTATTCCTCTCTTCAAGGGAACAGATAAAGATAAACCTTTGCTAGAGAAGATACCTAGTTATCTACTGCGGCATCAGATTGAGCAGGTATTTGCACGCTTTAGTTTCTGTCTACAAAGTTACTTTGGGGCACAAAATAAGAACTAGACCAAAGCCAATTTAACAATGTTTTGACAGCCAAGTACACCTACCAACCCTATTGTCTATTCTGTATTTGAAAATTAGCATCAATTGACAATTCTAAAAACTAAATTAAAGCAAAATGGTACAATCATGACAATACTGTATTTACCAGTTTAAAACTAATCTGAAAGGCACCTGCTCATTCAAGCCATGCAGTGTGGTAAGATGCAGGATTCATCACACTATCTGGCATAATAGGAGCCCCAGCACTCAGCAAAGGAGTACAGGACAGCAGGCATACAAGGGACTTGATCTATCTCATGCACCTCTCTGGTGGACAAGATTCTGTTTACTGATAAACTACTTCATTAACATAGATTCATAGATACATTAGGTTGGAAAGGACCTACAAGATCATCTAGTCCAACCATCCTCCTATCATCATCCCTACCCTCTAAACTACTAAATCAAATCCCTTAGCACCTCATCTAAACGCTTCTTGAACAGCACTAGGGATGGTGCCTCAACCACCTCCCTAGGCAGGCCATTCCAGTGCCTGACCACTCTTTCAGAGAAAAAATTTTTCCTCAAATCTAATCTAAATCTTCCCAGTGCAACTTGTGGCCATTCCCTCTTGACCTGTCATTAGTTATCTGGGAGAAGAGGCCGACCACCTCCTCACCACAACAATAGGTACTGAGGAGTAGCCAATGCTATGAATTTACAATGAACTCTGAACTTGTTCCACAGAAATTTGCTTGCATTCCCACAGCCATAGTTATGGCTGCAAGAGCAGGAAAAGTGGGTTACCTTCTGTTATTTTAACATTCACGTCCTTCTACCTGCTTGTATTTGTCCTGTAGGATGAAAACACATTGCACAGATGGAAGAAGACTTTTTTCCTACATATTTGCATTTTTTTACTCTTTGACAGTGCAGCAGTACGGAATAATCCTACATAACATATACCACTGGCTTCACTATCTGCACTGGAGTCTGCTAGGTATTCCCATTCCAAAGCAGGGCAACAGGGAGCAACAGTAAAAGCACACCAGTCTTGCTTCATAAGGTTGCTCCCTAAAGGTCAAGCCAACAATAAATCCATAATATTGACAACTGGGATTGCTATGCAAACTCTGTGAAGAGTGGCACTCTTACACAAGCATGTTTCAGCAAGTTTGACAATCCGTAATTCTTAAGCACTCTTTTAAGATCATAACACCTGACCTCAAACATTAGTACTCATTCTACATTCTTTTTTTCATTTGATTCAATTTATCTGAGTTTATAGCATTGCATATTAGTTCATGTATAAGCGACAGCAACATTTTTCTTGATCCAAAAATCTAGAAGTAGTACAGTCTACATCATATGTTATTTTGACAAAATATAACACTTTGATATCCGCCTTTTCTTTTGTTCCATCAAGCCCTTTTCCCATAATTTCTATTTACTTCCTACACTGTCTTCAAGTTCTACTCCTTTTCTTTTCAATCCTCTGGTATTTTTCTTCTTTTTCTTTGTTTCTTTTTTCTTTTTTTTTTTTTCCTAGAAACTAGTGCTCAATTTCTCTTGTAGTCCTGAGCAGTAAAGACAGAATTAAGACTTAACACCTAACTTTGTCCAAAGGGGTTACTGAACCCCTTTGTTCAGAAGTTTTCTACTATCACAGTAATTTAGGGGAAAAATCTAAGAAAATGATGATTAAAAATGCCAAATGAACTTATCCGAGTTATGGAGAACCATTTATTTGGTTAACTAAGATTTATGTTCTCACAGTGTGATATTTTTATTCTGTGTAGCTTGATGCATCAGAAGGATTTGGATCTGAGGCAGATCATCGATTCACATCTGTCCCAGGTACACTTGAATGCTTTGAAAGCTTATAGATAAACTGATCAAAGACAGAAGCAAACACAAATTTACAACAGTCCAACCACCTCTGGAGCAACTAAACTACATTTGGAATTCATATTCAGATAAATTTTGTTTCACTCAGAAAAAGAACTAAACCCTTACTTTGGTGAAATGCCCCATCTACTTCCACTGAAATTCCCCCACATCTCATTGGCACACACAAAGCTCATATAATCCTTTATTCTGAAAAAAAGAAGTTCGGCATTAGTTATCATACACTGAATCGCTCCTAGATGTGCAGGCAAGGCAAACAAATCTTAACTGGGACAAGATGTAAGATGGTAATCAGTAAATAAAATTTGCTTCAGGAGGAAGACTTTGTTACATTTGTTTAAATAATGTTTTCCAGATACCTTCAGTGGACTCTTAAGAACTTTGCAATTGCTTTTAGCAGAATCCCTTGCTAAGTATTTATACTATTTATTTGAGGGATGTTGATACCTCAAGTAAACACTAGCTTTTTTCTTCACTGAGGACTTAAATTTTGGATTTCCAAATAACAGCTTCACCTAAATTACATAGAAAGTGCACCCTTCACTGTGACTTATGTTTTAGAAATCACCAAAAATCAGAGGTATGCACATAGAAAAACTGGAAATACACTTCAAAATTATTTTGCAGAGACACATGTTTTTTCCCCACAGTATTAGCTATTGATCAACAGACAAAATAGGATAGGAATCTTAGAAGTATAGCACGTTTTAAAGTTACAAGAAGCAAATAAAACAAGTGTACCTCCAAGGAAAACTGTACTACAGTCACTGCTGATTACTGATACTGTGCTATATCCAAACATTCCCCTCCCAAAGGTAAGCAAAAAATAAATAAATAAAAAAAAAAACAAATAAATTCAAGATTGTGGCAAGCAGTGATTTGAAGCTGATTTTGTACTTTCACTCTTTTTCCTCTACTCACCTTGTTTTCACACTAAGTCAAATTTTCCCTGAAGCAAATGGTTCTTCCCTAAAAAACATATGAAGTTTTTTCCAAGGAATATATGTCGGTCCTTGACTATGAGCAAAACCAGGAGGAGAAAGGAAAAAAAAACATTTCAGTCCCAACTTCTGTGAGCACTCCTGGACTGATGCCAAGGTTATGGCATATGTCAGAAAACATACCTAATATTCCTTTCATACTAAAAAACACACACACACACACACATATATATATATATAGTTTGTGTTTAATGCACTGAAAACAACAGTTATTTTTTCCCATGATGCTACCTGTCTACAACATCACCGTGCTATTTTGATACATGAGAAGCAGAATAAGTTTAAATGAAGAGTTCGGTTTCTCACAGATGAGACAATTTTTTTTATTTTTTTTTTTTAGAGGGGAATTATTTCAGGGAAGATGCTAGGATGCTGATTTCTATTCTGCACTTCCCCACCTGCCCCTTCCTCTCTGCCTCATTTGGGATGGTGTGGGGAAAGAAGTAGTCTTTGAACAGCACAGCAAGGGTGGTGACAATGACAGATAAATACATAGATATGAAATACAATAGGTAAGAAAAACATTAAAATTCAAAAATATATATTAATGAAAATAAGTAGAGGGAAACATTAAAAATGAGCAGCTAAAATCATCCTGATATGCTAATTAGCATGTGAGTTATGGTCACCAAGGAAACCACAGTTCTCCAAATTTTTATTCTTTTAATACATTTATTTTTGCACTGAATATTCTTAATTTTAGTATCTCTGGAAACTACAAGCACTTAGAAAGCACCGAGGAGACTTCTTTGGGACTGCTGTACATGGACACACAACAGATGGCACACTCCCACTTCACGCTCTTTTAACATCTTGTGGCCTAATGGTAGTAAGATGATTTAAAAATTACCACTTCATTATCATTCATTCTAACATTTCTCACATACTTGTAGCCTCTGTGATTTGCTTCCTCAAAACTTACCCCATGTCAGGACCCAAGCCTCCAATACAGCAGCACACACTTCTACCGTTATCCTACAGATCAATGAGCAACGCAAAGCTTTGTCCATGTGGACATCCAAGAAACCACTTGAGTTTGTTCAGAGCAAACCTGGAAACAGGAAACACGTGTGTGACTGCATTACACATTACAGAAAAATTATTCTGCTGATCTCTGCTCTTGTTCACAGAACACTGTTGATAACTTTTTTTGATTAATATTCTTGGTTTGTGTTTTGCTTTTAATTTTGTCCTGCTGTGCACTGAAATAATTCTTAGCTACTCGTGCTCTTGAACCCAGAAAGAAAGAGTTATTGCCCTAGATCTTGGAGGAGATACAATCTTTACAGTTATTTTATGCTGAGAAATGAATTGAATGGACAGACAGAGCAACTGCTACACTTCTTTGGATAATTTACAAACCTGTGAAAATGCAGGAAGTATGTTAAAGTTTGAATCAACACAAGTTGAGTGGCGGAGAGACGGTGGGTGAGTGTACAACGGTTTCTTCTTTAAGGTTTTCCAAAAACAGCCTGGGGAAGGCCCAGCTCAAGGAGATGAGGCAGCAGATAAGGAATGCCTGAGTGGAATGAAGCTACACTAAATGCAAAGTTACAGAATATGCACTGCTCAGCTGGAAACACAAACCAGAGTACTGATTTGAGTGCAAGGAAAAAAAAAAAAAAAAAAGGTAAGATTCTGAAAATTTCTTGAGAATTACACATGGTACCATTGCGTGAAGAACTAATATTTGCTACAACTAATAGTTTTTAATTATCTCACTTATATAAATTGTTCCAACAGTATCTTATGACTCTACTGATAATTATAGAAGTAGTTAAGAGGTTTTCATGTTTAATATTTATTCATATTGTTCTTTTGTAGAGACATTCTGCAGCCAGGGCAACAATATGAAGATTATCCTAACTTCAATGTCAAATCTGAACTAAAGACTTTGTACATTTTAATTAAAAAAAAAAATAAACTTCTTTCTAAAAAGCAAGGCAGAAATTATCGGCTGCTTTTCTTCAGCATCACAAACACACCTGCACCAAGAACTGTATACTGTTCACAGATGCAACTGCCAGCTACAATCATAAACGTATGGCTTTAAAAGCATGTGTTACAGGTGTAGCTTCTTTGTACTAGCTGACATTAAGGACACATTCCCAAGTTGAGGAAATAAATCTATCTTTAAAGAGTTGCATTTCTGCACTTGAAGTGGTTTTGACTTTGCTACTATGATGTTAGATAACTTCTAATCTTGCCATCAATTACAGAAATATTGTTATGACAACCTTGATTTTATGAAATTGGGTTATCTTCCAGCCTGTGGACATATTCCTATTGCATTCTGGGTTAATCTACATGTACAGCTCACTTCTGTCAGAATGACAAAAGACAATTGATTTTGTTTCATGGTGTATTCTTATCAAGGCTCTCCTACGCTCTTAGCCAGTCTTTGACGGATAGGGTGTTAGAGGAAAGGTCCATTAATTGATTTGTAAATAATTACAGCTAAGTCTTCACTTTTGACTAGCTATCAATAAAGGCCTATCCTTTTTTCACTGGTGAATGCTTTCAATTCAGGTTCAGTGTCTAACTTTGAGCCACAAAATTCATTAAAATCATTATACACTTTTAGAATAGCACCCACTGGTGATGGCAGAGGTAAGAGTGTGTCAGCATTTCTCTTAAACCACTTATGAAGATGGATTAGAGTGAAGCAAAATAAATATATAAATAAATAACAGGCCTGGAAAAAACCCAAAGGCAAATCAATTACTTCTTGAAGTGGGATTTAATTTTCAGAGCTTGTGAAAATTCATCCCGAGCACAGAAAAAAGATCACAAGCAATACTTGATGCGCTGTTCCTAAACATGCAAAGCCTATACATTCATTATGTACACAATGCACACGGTAGTCTATCTGTCCCTGTTCCCAGAACTTTTGGAACCTGTTCACTAAACTCAAACAACGCATCTCAAAGACAGTATGTTCATAGGGATTTTGTTAAAATATACAACTGAATACATCCAAGAGAGGGCTATTTAGTGTCCTGGTGGAGCAGAAGTCTGCAGTCACACATCAGACACTTGAGAACTACAGTTAAATGAGTGAAATGGAGACAGACTAGGAGATTGGAAGGTAGACACACACAGAAACATGAAAAAGGAGTTGATAAAAGTCATACGCCAATTAGCATCAGTTTTTGGAAACCCAGGTTTTAATGGTTCTACGTTTCAGTTTCCCAGCTTTTCTTTCAGCATCTTGTCAGGAAAACAAACACACTAATTTGAGCCCTCAGAGGAAAATGTAAACTCAAGTCTGAAAAACAACTATAATACCCAAGCAACCACTTCATAGGTTGTTAATACAGTGAAGCTATAATAAAAATAAAAACATACTGTAGTTGTCACACTCTCAAGAGCACAAATGCCATTAAATAAAGACACTATGTTGTACTTTGAAAATGCATTTTAAGTATCCAGCATAAAGTAAGGCAAGTTATATTTAATCCCTTGCAAATGATGCCAACAGATGAGATATAGCATTATAACAGAAGCCTGCCTGTTCAGCATAAAACAATTGACCAGAATTCTCTTCTTGCTGCTTTTCAGTGATTGCCACCAACTTCTCATTAACTAGCACATAAGATTTCTACGCACTTCAACAGAAGAGAAAGGAACTCTTACAAGAACTGTGCCACAGTTTATAACCTAAGTGCTACTCCTGTGTGATAAATATCTGCCCCATATGTCAATTCATTCTTTATCCCTGACAAATACCTATAAGTCTTTCAATTCTACCTGTCTTCACTACCAAATTTCCACAAAGAGCTTAAGCTGTAATGTACCTAACTTAAGAGACGCAAGTCAGCACACACGTAGTTGACCCATACCCAGCACACAGTAGCAACAAAAGTTTGTGGGTTTAGTCTCTCTCCTGCAACATTTACCATGAAATGCCCACCTAGCATACATTGAGCATCACATGTTGAGTCATTTAGTTACTGCTCTATTGCTCACAGAGTAAAGGTATGAGTCATACAGATAGCCACAGCTCCTTTTACCCTGTCTTTCAAATAGAAATTTGTTAATAAAACAGATAAAAATCCCTGTCATACTCAAAGAAGAAAGAGTTTACATTATCCATCACTGTGGGCAGTAAAAGCATACAAAGGAGAGAGAACTTCTCCAAGTTTCTCCAAAATAGCCATATCTCCTCATCCAGCCCACACCTGTTCAGATGCAATGACACCTATTGACACTAAATCCAAATACAACCACAAGCAAGCCAAGCAAGTAGGAGGGAGCCAGGCCTGGCCAAGTAGCATGGCCCACGCTTGCCCCAGCAAACAAGATGAACCTCACACAAGTACACTGCAAAGAAAGAAAAGCTGTTAATGTGTTTCAGTTAAAACGCCTCTCGCCTAAACATCTGTCTTTAAGACATTAGAGAGGTCTTTAAAATCTGGTAATTATTTAATAATATTTCACACTTACTGTTCAACCTGAATCTCAGCTACAAATTTTTAAACAACTGCACCATTTCTGCTCCAGATAGTATATAAAATTATTCATAAATGAAAATGCTCAGCAGGTTTATGGCAGCTGCTCTACTCTGGCCACCTCCTTCAGTGTAACAGAGCTTTCAATCAGCCCCTGCCTTTCACAGGGCCTTTGAACAGCACCAGAGCATGTGTTCAATATGTTCTTGGGATATAAGAAGCCAATGAGGGAGGCTCAGTAATCCAACCAAACCTGCAGTACTCCTGCAGCACACTGCTTTTTTTTTTTTTTTAATTAACATAGGTGAGAACAAGCAGTATGATGTTTCAGTTTAAAATCACATTTGTTAAAAAATACAGTTACTGCAAAACAATTTCAGTTTGCCATAACTCAAATGTGGAATATAATCTTCCCAGCAGGAGCATACTGTAATTGCAAACACAATACCTCTTGGGACAGAAAGGTTCTTTTTACTGTTGTATGCTAAGTGTTGTAACAAATCAATTATGTTAGAGGGCCTTCTCTGCACCTGACAGATTCCCATTGCTCTGTTTCTTCCTCCCTTCCCTCCTTCTTCGTGTTTACTTTGGCACTAATCTTGTGCCCCTTCAAAGCTTCCCTGTCCTGCATTGGCCTTTGGAGTACAGAGTACAAAGGATGAGACATTTAATGCTTCACAGCCTATTTAAATGCCAGTGCAAACTGGACAGTGAAACTGAGAGCCACTTTAATCTCCTCTGATTATGGGCATATCCACAAAAAATTCAGCGTATCTTGTCATGTTCGTTGATAAGAAAGAATTCACCTCCTGAGAATCCTGGTTACAGCTTGCTACGCTTACTACAAACCAGGCGTAAGTTTGTTTGCTAGCCTCTGCTGATCAGATGCATCACACTGACATATTTGCCTACTCCACCAAGCACCAGTTGACTCGGCCTGAAGGTAGCCAACGTATGACTCACGTGAATATAACACTCATGGGGAAAAAGTCACCCCTAAGCAACCCTTCTGCAGCCTAAACCTCCTGGAGCAACAAATGAAGCCAAGCAGCCCCTGAGGTTTCTGAACCATCTTTAATAACCAACAGTCAACTAATGATGCATTCTCCTCTGAATCATCTACCTCCTCCCATGAGTCCTGAAGTATACATAGAATACACAACTTTGTTGAAATTTAAAAAACAAAACAAAACAAAAAAAACATAGCACAGGTTATTTTTGTGCTATTCTGTAAACACAATTTGTATTTAGTTATTGTATGAACATCGGTCAAGAATTAATTTGGAGCTTTTAATGAGTTTATGCCCTGTTCAGAATTGACGAGAAGTATCAGTGTACTGAGAAGAAACAGGATTGCTTTGATTTTTTGACACAACATAGGTTTTTAAGCAAAAATGACAAGAACTGCAGCTATCACTGGTTCTGAGACATGATTTTAACTGACAACCAGAGGTAAGAGTCAAGGAAAGATTTTTTCAAACTACACAAATTAAAGTCAAGTTGTTCATACTCTGCTTACAATGTCAGTGTAATCTGACTAAAGAAAATACGTTTTCTGGGTAATACTGCTGCTCTAAAGAGGATTTGGGTCAGAAAGTAGGTAAATTGAGAAATACGTCAGAACCCCATTTTCTAGAGAAGTTAACATAGGAAAACATAGTTTATTAAGGATGATTCAATAACACTCAGAACCCCAGTGAAATGCAACATCTCCAAGCAAAACCAATTTTGGGAACACACTGCAATAAATACTGTTGAGGAAGCTGGAGGACAATGCAAGAAGGTACCAAGCCACTGAGGGATCCCATACAGGAGAAGCAACTCTACCAGCTCATGGAAACAACTCGGGGGTCTCTTAAAAAAGTTGCTTTTCTGGCAGAATGCTCATAAGGAGAGGAAGAATAGCTGAGGTTTCCTACACCATGTCAAACCCTGGCTGCAAGTTTGGACAACAGGGGCAATTTTCAGCTGGTCAAACTGAAGAAGTCAATGGTTTCTCTATTGTATACTAGTAGTTTGACAAGCTGTGTTTAACGGCATTAGGATCCAGAGTAATTAATAACATTAAAAAAGGGACAGAATAGCAGAAAGAATAGTAACAAAAACTAACATAGGTCTTCAAAGCTCACTGAGCTTTGCAAAGGTTTCTTAGAATGACAGCAAGGGGAACAGAATATATAACCGTCAGGCACACTGAGATTTTCATCCTACTGCTGCTCAATAGGAATGACACTAAGTTCCTTTTCTCAGATGCAAACTCTTTATTCACAGCTCCCCCTGAAAGTTAAATTCATTTCTATTTATCATGTAATTAAATCACAATACACAAAAGTGTCTCAGGTTATATAAAACAAAAAGGTTTAAAAGAAGTCCATCTAGTAAGTTGCTGATGAAAAAGAAATCTGGCTCTTCTATAGAAAGATTATAGTAAGAACAATGTTGCCATTATCTAGGTAGCAAGAAGAGTTAAATCCACATTCATGGATGGTAGATTCACAATTTTAAAGCACAACTGCCACTAAATATAGGCCTCGCTTTACTCTAGAAAAAGATCATCGACAACCAGGTTTTATAGTCTGACATTTAAAATAATGCTGAACACCACTGTTATAGTGTTCCCACCCCATTTTTGCCCCAACTAAGATAGGCTGAATACAGCTTCTTGCACAGCACTACTAATTATGATGAAGCAGGAAAAAAAGGGTAGGGAAGGAAAAATTACACTTAATACCACCACTCCCCAGGTTCTGTAGGAGTCTTCTGCTTTCTCCTCCTCTCTGGGAGTTGCCAGAACAGCAATCCTTGTCTTAAGGTTACAGAGTTAACAAATACGACACTCAGCCATGGCACTTAGTAGAACAGAGAGGATGGGTTAAGTTCTGGTTGATCAGCACCTCTACAACAGTATATGCCATGCATTAAAGCACTTCTTAGTTCCCTGCAAACAATAGGATTAAACGGCAGAGCAAGTGAGCTGTTCGATCTGTTCCTTGAGTGCAACTTAAGACATGCAGCTGAAGGAAGACAGTTTGCAACCACAGAAGTAGCTCAGGTATCCAGAAAGTCAATACTTGCATGTTGTTATTCTTACATACATCACATTTGCTGATCCAACACTTGTTCCCACAGAAACAGGATCAGAGGAGCTGCTAGCAGCCAGGGCTGAGCACAGCCTGCTTCTCGGGGAGCCTGGCTGATTGGGCTCACCATCTTCAACAAGCAAGAAGAGATCTACAACTTTATTTTTATTTTTATTTTTATCTTTATTTTTATTTATTTTTATTTTTATTTTTTATTAACAAACAATAATTCACTCCTGCTCTTCCTCAGGGCAGCAGAAACACCCATTGGTTCAGCTCTGCTGCACACAGTACAACTTCAGACTTTGGAGATGGGCTGTCCAGTGATGTAGAAAAAGGCAGTTGCTTCTCTCTATGGTCTTTGAAAAGCTACAGAAATCAGCAGACACCTCTTGTGCCTGGAGGAATGCGGAAGTGCCATCCAGAGGACCCTAAGCTGGCTGGTGGGACAGTGCAATAGAAATCTCACCAAATTCAGCAAGGACAGATGCACAGCCGTGCACTCTTGCAACCATAGAAGCTGGGACAGGTTTGGGGGGGAAGCAGCCCTATGGGAAGACTCTGGTTGTCCTGGTGGGCCACAAGCTGAGCAAAAGCCAATAGTGTGCTCTGGCAGCAGAGATGGCCAACAACGTCCTGGGGTGGATGAGCCAGAGTACAGCTAAGGGAAGCAATCATCCCATTCTACTCAGCACTCATTATTCTCCATACCTAGCCCAGTATAGGACTCTCCAACGCAAGACAGATAGCAAAAAGCAGGAGCAAGTTGGAGGGCTGCCAAGATGGTTGAGAGCTGGAGCACTGTGGGAAGCTGTGGGACCAGTGCTTGTTCAGCCTGGAGGTGGGACAGCTTCAGGGCTGTAAAATCTGGTCCCATGCCTAGAAGATGGCTATGAATCAATCTTTCCACAGCAGTTTTTTTGAAATTTCACATGTTCAAAATCTGCACAAGATAGAACAAATAGTGACACCAAGCAATCCATCTGAAATCTGGCCCATCAGGAAATCTCATGTCAGTATTTTCAGGTCACATCAAAAAAATCTTCTAGAGAATAAATAGATGGAAGAGCAACCTCTAGCAAACTCATACTATTTCAGCCCAGAAGCTTAGTTTTAAAAAGCTTAAGAACTCATCCGGGACGCTGAATCCAAGAATCATTCAGTTGATGACACTAAGAGGGCTGTATTAGACTAGTAATTACTCCCCCATGAGTTCTGCTGTCTGTTTGAGAAAGAAGGGTATTCATTTTCACCCTCAATAGAGATTTATTTTGGTGAAAAAATAAAAAGGTTGGAAATAGAAAGAACTTAGTTTTACTGTGTATCTGCTAGAATACAAGAAAAGAAGTGTCAATTACAAACAGCATCTCTGCCAGTCAATAGGAGCTGTATTCTCTATTTACATCTAATAGCAGTTGACTTGAGATCCTCAGTATAAATCCTATCTCCACAGCTCCTGCTTGCTAGCCACTGCTTCACACTGTAACACCTCATTAACATGCAAATATTTGACAGTTACTGAGTCTAAGTATATCTGCATATTTATAAACAACCATTCTATAATACACCACCATTTAAGGAAACTGTTTCAACTGACTAAATCTAAAGATAACTTGTATCAGTTGAAAATACATTGCCAGATTATTCTCTCATTTTTTATTTCAATGTTAACTCTCATAATATTTTTTGCACAGGGTACATAAAAAATATCAAGTTGGTCAAAGAATTATTATTTGTTCTTTTCAGACAATCAACATTTTCTCTAGTCTTTTAACCTATTTTTTCCATTGAAAAGGCAAAAAGCACAAAGAATGAACAATGCTTTAGAGTTCAAAACAAGGTAAACTTATGGCCATGGAAAGAAAAAAAAATAACAACCATTAAACCAACTTTAAACAGAAATCTGTAATATATTCTAATATTCAGTCTCTGCATTTTCAAAGCAAAGACTTACAAAGTGCAGGGAAGACAGTGTACAGGACTAAAAGTTTCCAAAAACTACAGATTTAATTTCTTTGATAACAACACTAACTCTGCATTTTGCATGCCTCAAGATGGTTTCCATTCATTCTTCAATATCATGTCCTATAAAGTACTACCAAAATATCATAGGTACTTGTAATTCTTGCAACACATTCTTCCCAAAGCGTTTGGAATTCTTAGCAAGGAATATCAAAGGTTTGGCCATGAATTTAAATTTCTCCAAAATTTTCATGCAAAATGTTTATATAAATAAATATATTTACATATGGATTTTAATTCCTTTTTATTCAAAGGACAAACAGATGTCAAAAGGAAAAGGATTCACAGAATTATTATTAATGAATAAATGACAACATTTTGTAGAACCTTCTCTAAAAATCTGCTTGAAGTTCAGTAGCAGAGCACATTAATGCAAAAAAGAATGGGATTGCCTGAATCAAGCTTAATGGAAGTGAACTGGAGTTATTCATTCTAGATAAGCAGTCATTTCTGATACCCACCCTTTCCTTTCTAAGGAAGTCAAAGTAGTTGTATATCATTCCTCAAGTGTAACTTAAGATGCACTATTTTTTTAGTTGTTGTAGGTGGGAAGAAATAGCACCTACCAACTCGTTTAGAAAACAGTAGTTTTCTTCAGCTATGGGATCCTGCTCAGCTGAAATGATTTATAAGTTACACACACACACACAGCATTGTTCCTGACGGTTTTAGTAATTTTTAGCAGAGTATTAGGTTTTTCAGGTCTACAATATTCTTTCTCAGTGACAGATTGCTGTCAAAATAAAAAGCTTTCTGAATTTATCCATACCAAGTTTAAACTACTTTGCGCAAGCATGACAAAAAACACCTTGAGAACAGAGGAAATGTGGTTTGGTATAACATTTCCCCTATGTCCATGAGTGCATAGCTCTTCCAAGAGCCTGGCTTTAGCCCCAGTGCAAAGCTGACCTACGGGTATTGCTAAGTTTTCCTATCTCCTATAGAGTAGGTACCCCCAGATGGTCATCTGTCATCCAGCAGAGTCTCTGCTCATGAGCATGAGAATCTGGATCTTAGCACTGCAGACTAGTGAACTCCGTACACTGTCTTTATCTTGCTGTGAGGTTTTGTTACAAGTCCATAAAAACACGTTTTATTTTCTTTATTTTGTACCAATACTAAGTATGGGCCTCATTAACTATGTCAGTCAATCTGGGTACCAATTGAACACAAAGTGGCACCTAGCAAGTATCAAAGGGACATATGGGGGCAGCTTATGCACGTGAACTATAAAACCCGGATTATTTCATCGCAGACAAAACATGAGCATGAACTACATTTGCACTTTTAAAGAAAATATGGGGCTGAAAGCCAATTTTTTATTTCTGTTGAGATATATTAAAAAAAAAATAAAAATATTCATGCTGCACAAATTACATTTAAGAGTTTGATGCCTTTTCTGCTTACTGGCACACAATTAAAATTCTTAAAAACAATTTTAAGAATAACAATGATGAGGAGAAACTGAAATATCAAAAATGTTAGTACAATATCCTAATGTATTGTGTAAGTATCACATTGAAATACAGAAACACAACTACTGCTAGTTTCATTTGGGTCATATTTGGCTTTATACATAGTTACATGAGCAGAAAGTATGTTTTTGTCTCTCTTTGGACTTTTATAAGACACATCAAAGAAATGAGCAGTAAAGTCCTGGGAGAGAGAATATATGTCACAACAGCAACCGTTAGCCCACAAGAAAAGAAATTAACTTACTAAGACAAAATAAAACTATTTGAGAAACTGATGCTACAAATTCATAGCAATTTTTAAAATTAAGAAAGCATGCAATAATACAAATATAAAAAACAAAAAGGTATAAATGAAGTTCTAGTCTGTGCTCATGAAAAACAAAGTATTTTTCATGCACATGAGCTAATTTTGCCTGTGAGTATCCCATTCTAAGCATAGGAAATGCTGCAGTAAAAATAACTACCAGAACCATGCAAACACTAACATTTTTTCCAACATATGTTACACTGAAGCTCTATAGCATGATAACGCCAGATATAGTTCACATTACATACTTTGACGATTCACAAGGTATAAGAAAAAAATTGGAAGATTGTTTCAAGGAAAAATGTCCACATTGTCTTTCCCCATTCTTCACCGTTCATTTCCTGTCCTCCAACTAAACTAAATAAATGTACATCTGAACACAGCCAGGACTACATTCCCTTATTCCCAGTGCCTAAATTTGGCTGCCTTTAGAGCAGCAAATCTTGAAGGTAGCATTTTCAAAATTCCCCAAACATTTCAGCTTTTAAGACCCTCGTTCAGAACTGCGTCATGCTCAGAAACATTTGTCTTACTGGGATTCTGCAAAGAAGCATAGTTCACCTTACCATAGAACAAAATCAAGAAGACTGTTTTGACTGAATAAATACATCAAAAGACAGTAACAGATAATGATGTTTATTTGTTTGTTTGTTTGTTTGAAGACACATCAGTTTCTATTTTCATAAATAGAGATCATGTTTCTGAGTTATCCTGTGTACCACTTTAGCACAATTTTCACACATTATCTTATTGACAGCAGCAAAGCTGACTAACTACAGACCATAGTGGTGCTAGTGGTGTATACTAATGATAACTCATCATTAGGACAATTTAACTTTGTGAAAACTTACTGCTTTGATAAGAAAGACAACTGACTCTTGAATAGCTTCTTCATGATGCTTACATCAAGTTCTGAACAGGTGATATACTGTCTACATTAGGTTTAGTATCACCATGAGAAATCACAACTTCACATAAATGATGAACATATCAACATGAGATCAGCCAAATGTTTTGTCAGATACAGTTCCATGTCACTGAGATCATTACTTAGTTTATTTTACCGTATCTTTACCTCTACTTAAACTGTATTTTCCCCGCTCCATTATATTCCTTTCATACACCAAAGAGACTGCAAGACAACTCTTCTTCTACTTGTAGATGGGATGTGCTCTTTCCTCTTATAATCATTTAACAGCACAGAACCAGGATGAGGGGAAAAAGGAGGCTATGTTTCTGAGATTTTTTTTTTGTTTGAGGTTGGAGCTTTTTTGTTTGTTTATTTTTGTTAGCAAGTTTTCTTTTGTTTTGAAGTACACCAGAGGTAAAACAATTTTCATTTAAAGTGTCAGGTGGAAAGACACTTGGAAGCAGCTCCTTGCAGCTGAGGCTGAGCCACACTGGTTCCTTTCCAGCTTTAGCTAAAGGTATCTTTCTGGTCCATTAACTAAAGGTTGATAGTAAGGTTTGCTTTTGCAAGCCAAGCTCAAGAAAGCTCAATATTTTCTCTAAAGAAATATTTATTCGTTTCTTTTTTTTATATTCAATGTTAGCCAAAGTCTAGAGTCTTTGAAAAGAGTTAAAAAAAATATATTAAATCACTACTGACAAGGCTAGTTCTGAAGATCACTGAGTAAACAAAGTCATTTTACAAATGAACTCACTGCTTTAGAATAACTTCAATTTTTATTTATTTTTTGTTTCTGTTACTGGACACTCTAAAAAAGCTTATATAAGACAAATGCAGATTAATTACAGAAGGTAGGTAAGAACAGAGACGTATCCATAAATCTTGCATGTGGACGGATAGCTCAGTAGTGAGCACATCCAATTAAGGTTCAAGGCACAGCCTTATTTCCTTCTATCCCATCCCATCCCAACTGTAGCTGCCATACTCTTACCAGGACAGCACAGCTGCCTATTCTCCACCACATGTGGGAGCTTTTTAACATGCTAAAAACAAGCTATTTTGAAAAAAGTAAATAAGTCAGAGTGTTAATGGAAATTCTCAGCCTTGCACAAAACAAATACTTAAATAATCAAAGCAGCATACCCACTGACCAAGTGGGTCAGATATTTTTAGCTACAAAGACTCCATTTCCAGCAAAATTAAACTGTTTAGGCTGAAATTTTCCTTTCATATAAACATGAACTTTAGTTTTCACAAACAAATGAATTGAAGAAAATGCTCTGTAAAATCCTAATGGCTTTTCCCTTGGGAAGCTTTAGATCACACTTGCTTTGGAGCAGGAACTGGCAATGTATCAATGAAAGGTCTGTCAAGCCTTGAACACACCCTCTAGCTTACTCAGAATTTTCCCAGATCTCTTCAGCCAGTAGAAAATAAAAATCTGCACACACACCTTGTAAAAATAACTTAAATTTCAGTATCTAAAATCTAAGTCTGCAGGGCTTCCCTTGCGATCACAACTAAAATGCCACTGTTAATTCACACAGGATCTCTGTTCCGCAGTTGTGCAATTACCACAGAGAAATGAAGGAAAAATTAATTATTTTGTCCTCATATCAGGGTTGGAACAGCACTCAGTGACTGCAGTTTGCTCATATATCGAATAAAGAGAAAACAAAACATCAAATAGCATGTCAGTTTAAAGACTGCTTTCCATTTGAGGGAGGGAGAGGTGAGAAGGGACACTTACGTAAATAAGGTAGAGAAACTACAGAGAAAAGATGCAAGTGTACAACCAAAATCTGTATCATAATGCATACATGCAAGGTACCAACTGAGATTATGGGGCCAGCATTTATTCTAGCATCCAACTTTCCAGTGTTTCATTTTACAATTCAATAACACTCTTTTAACATATCCTTTTCATGTCTAAGCTACATTAAAGCACAATGGGCCCAAGATTATTCTTGAACAAGGTTGGAACATTTCCAAGCAAAAAGTGAAGAGCTTTCTTTAA
Organism: Odontophorus gujanensis; assembly: GCA_013399175.1. NCBI lineage: Eukaryota > Metazoa > Chordata > Aves > Galliformes > Odontophoridae > Odontophorus > Odontophorus gujanensis. Next base: position 203,924 of record VXAB01008597.1, read on the forward strand.
ACTCTACTCCTAGCTGTTCAGTGTGATCTAAGCAGGTGAACAGCTGAACTCACACAAGCTAGCACAAAGCCAGAAGTCTTTCTGCGTGGTATATAGGACAGGTTAGGAGAGCTACGTGAACACGTGTTGATTACAGTTATTCACATTTGGGTTTACCTCTCCTAAATTTTATCCTTGAAATATCTGAAGATATTTACTTCTGTATTCAAGGAGACTGTTAAAATAAGGGAAAGGATCCCCTTTTATGAGGAAGTTATTTATTGCCCAAACATTATTACCTGCATATTGTTTTCTGACAAAATCAGGAGCTTTGGTTTGATAAGAAGAGTTTTCTTCAGAAAAGGAAGAGCTATATCTTCAGTAAATCAAAACAGATTCAGATATTTGCTCTTCACCCAAACTGCAGATGATTATGAGGTCTGAGACAAGAAGGAAAAGAATGGCTTAACAATTTATTTATTTTTTAAAGGCTCTATATGCCTCATGCATCAGACGGGCATGTGCGTTATGTACATCCAGCTGGGGATGAAGACCAGAAATTTAAAGAAGCTGTTTGTGATTTCAGACGGGATGTGGCACACAGATGAAAGAGCAAATATTTTTCCCCTTCGTTTAATGCTAGCACTGGATTCCTAAATTAAGCCCAGCAGGAAACAAACATCTACCACAGATTTCAAAAGATATCTCACATCTTTGTATTAAAATGTGTTATTTTAAAAATCCCAAATGCTGCATGTCTGAATTTTATTAAGTCTAGAGCCAACATAAGAAGTGCTATTTGATTTATTCCAAAAGAATGCAGAAAATCTGAGTGGACAATGGGATGTAAATTGCAGGAAGACAAAGTAAAATGCAAGAGTAGAAGATAACATGCTTGATGCTACTATCTGTAAGAATATTGAGGCAGCAAGACTTTGAAAAATTACTTTGATGACCTTGAGAGCTTGCTAAGACTGAAGAACATTCAAGTCACCATATTTTCCGCAGGAGTGGAAGGAGGACAGTCTGGATTTTACTTTTCCAAACGGACTGGGAGATGTTTCTGATATGCAGTTCTGACTTCTTTCTACACCAAATAGCTACTTCCTGTGATTCCATGGAAAACAAAATTAGTCAGATATCATTGAGCATATTCTTCACACTTTTAATATGTGATTCTTAGCAAAAATAAAAAAAAATCTAAATCCATACAAAAAATTATTTAAAACGTCCAATTCTGAAAATACTTGTTTCTTCATACGCTGTGCTTTTATTTTGGAGGTTGCAGATATTTTTTCTTCTTTCCCACTGACTTTGATGATGTTTTGGGATTAAAACAAGGAGTAGACAGTTCCCATGAGATGAAAGACTTTACAGCAAAGGACACTTACTTAGAAGATTAAAACAGAGTATGAGATGCTGCAATTTATTTATTGAAAGAAGCACTTTCTTCAAGGGTCTTTGACATCAATACTGTAAATAATTTTCTGCTTTTATCAGCAATATGGATGGAAATAAAATCTGGGGGTTTTCACTCACCAGCTGATGAAAATACAGACAGAAAAATAGCCCCAAGTTCTTCTCTAAACCGTATCAGTAGTAAAATAGAAGTTTCCTTCCATTTTATGGCTAATTATTATTCCTGGCCACCTTAACATTCCTGTGTCTCCCCAGTGATCTTGTTCCAAAGTGGCTGGGCACAGGGGCAGCCCTTGCTCTGGCAAGTCCTGAGCTGTCAAGCTTCCAGATCAAACAGAAAAGAGGCCTGGTAAACTCATGTGACTCTCAGGATGGATTTATCTTCCTCCTCAAGACAGACATTTATTTCATCACAGTTTTAGGGGTTCTACTTACAGCCGTGCCCAACTCTCTGGTAATTGGCCAAGACCATGAAATATTAGAATGAAGAGATGAAGAGCAGGAGGAAAGCAAGCAAAAGTCTTGTTCTCATAGGAAAGTAGGCTAAAGACGCATCTCAGAAGTGCCCCTGACAGAATTCTGCAAGCATGAGTGAACTTTTTACAATCGTGGATCAGCACAGCAAGAGTGAAAAAGTGACCTTAGCTTTCTGATCCTGATACTGTCCTACTGTTACATGTAGTACGAGCCAAATATTTCCATTCATACATGCCTAAGACAAGGACACAGTAGCTTACAGATGCCTTCCACATTGTGATCAAGACTAACAAAATATGCTCTGTGTAAAAATATAAAGAACTCCAATTCCACAGATTATAACTAAGGTTATAACTCTTACTTGCAACACAAGAGAAAGGTACATGCACTGCTTCAGGTCTTCTGCCTCTAAGTTTAAGATATCATCAAAGAATTACAGAATCATTGAAGTTGGAAAAGATCACAAAGATCATCTAGTCAAAACATCAGCCCATCACCTGTGCCCACTAAACCACATCTCTCATTGCCACATTTACCCTTTTCTAGAAAACCTTCATGCATGGTGACTCCTCCACCTCCCTGGGCACACTGTTCCAATACTTCACCACTATTCTGTGGAGTTTTTCCTACAATCCAACCCGAACCCCCCCGGCACAACTTGAGCCCATTACCTCTTGTCCTATCACTAGGTACCTGGGAAAATAGGCTGACTTCTATCCCACTACAACTTCCCTTCATATAGCTGTACAGAGCAATGAGGTTTCCCCAAGTCTCCCTTCTCCAGACTAAATAATCCCAGTTCTCTCAGACACTCTTCCTAAGACTTGTGTTTCAGATCCTTCATCAGCTTTGCTGCCTTTTCGGACATGCTGGCCTGGGTGTCTTTCTTGTATTGAGGGACCCAAAACAGAACACTGTACTTGAGATGTGGCCTCATCAGTGCTGACTAGAGAGGAACGATCACCTCCCTAGTCCTGCTGACTACACTATTCCAATACAAGCCAGGATGCCATTGGTCTTCTTGGTCACCTGGGCACACTGCTGGGTCATATTCAGCAGGCTGTCAGCAAACAACCCCAGATCCTATTCCTCCATGCAGTTTGCCAGCTACTCTGTCGCAAGTCTGTAGCAATGCATGGGCTTGTTGAGATCAAAGTGGAGGACGCAGCATTTGGTCTTGTTAAAGCTCATACTGTTGGCATCATACAATGTTTCAAATACCCTCACACTTTTTGCTCCAACTTCGAAATCCACCCTTGCCTTTGAGATTGATGAAGTATTGGATTCACTGTGAACTGGCTTGAATACAAAGTTCAAAGGGTCATAGTGAGTGGAACTACATCTGTTTAGTGGTCATCTACCAGTGGTGTTCCCCAGGGCACACTCAGATCTAGTGCTTGTCCCATTCAACGTTTTTATCAATGATATGGATGCAGGAGTGGAATGCTACCTAATCAAATTTGCTGATTATGGTAAACAGCAAGGCAAAAGCATTTGGATAGATTGGAGCATTGGGCCATCAGCAATGACATGAAATTCAATAAAGAAAAATGCTGGCTGCTGCATCTGGAATGAAGCAGTATCAAACACACAAACAGACTGGGAAATAAGTGGCTGAAGAGCAGCTCAACAGATAGGATTGTGGGAGTGCTGGTCAAAAGCAGGCTCAGTGGAGTCATCAGCATGTCCTGGCAGACAAGGAAAAACCCCATTTTGGGTTGCCATTAAGCACAGCACAACCAGTCAGTCAAACAGGTGATTCTCCCATTGTATTTAGTGGTGGTGAGGCATCGCCTTGGATTTTGTACTGAGTTCTATGTTACACAATATAGGAAGGTATTAAGGTGCTTGAAGGAGTCCAGAGAAGGAACCAAAGCTGGTAACAGGGCTGTAGGAAACTTAACCCATCCAGTTTAGAGAAAAGGAGGCCCAGAAGGGGTCTCACTCTTCCCTGCAGCTCCCTGAGGAAGGTAAGCAGAGGGAGATGCCAGGCTCTGCTCCTGGTCACCAATGTCAGGATAATGCTGTGCCACGGAAAGGTCAGTCTGGGCACTGGAAAACATTTCTGTACCATGAAGGTGGTCAGAAACTGGAACAGGCTTGCTAGTGAGGTGGTTGACGTCCCATGTCTATCTGTGTTTAAGAAGCACACAGATAACACTTTTAATGATACTGCTTTGACCTTGTATGAGCCCCAAAGCAATCCAGCAGTTTGACTTAAGGATCTCTGTAGGTCCCTTACAACTCCACTGTTTATTCTATTCTAAATCTGATTTCAAGCTGCTTAAGGCCCTAAGAAAACACCGACAGAGGAAGAAGTAAATATTGGCATCTAACAGCCACGTCATATATATGGTCTGGAAGTATGAACCTTTTGGTGTAATAATTTGGTATACCTTTTGGAAAGATGACTCCATCATTTTTTAAGTTTATATTGATGCAGAATAGAATGGATTACCTACTCTGATGTAGGAAATACGAAAAGTGTGATTACTGATCTTTGCCACCTTTGGAATCTGGGAAGGAAATTCTCCTTCTTCCAGAACATTTCTCTGCTTCCTTTTGTACATAAGGCTCCTATTTCCTCACAGTTTGAAAATGCAGATGTGTCCTTTTGTACTGGATATGTTATCTCCTTCCAATCATTTGACTGTTCTTGCAGAGCTTTTCATTGAAATTTGCCTTTATATTCTTAAGTACCAATGTTTTTTCACAGAATGACAGAATTGTAGGGGTTGAATAGGGACCTCTAGAGATCATCTGGTCCAACCCCCCTGCCAAAGGGGGAGTCTTCAATGCCTCCAGAGAAGGAGACTCCACCACCTCTCTGTGCAGCCTGTGCCAGTGCTCTGTCACCCTCACTGTGAAGAAGCGCTCACGTACATTTGTGTGGAACTTCCTATGCATCAGTTTGTGGCCATTTCCCCATGTCCTATCACCACAAGGTGCTGAGAAGAGCCCAGCCTTGTCTCTTTGCCTCCCGCTTCTTAGATATTTATAGACATGGATCAGATCCCCTCTGAGTCTTCTTTTCTCAAGGTTGAACAGAGCCAGGTTACTCAGCCTTTCCTCATATGGGAGGTGTTCCACACCCTTTATCATCTTTGTAGCTCTCCGCTGGACTCTTTCCAGGACTCTTTTTGTACTGGGGAGCCCAGAACTGGACACAATACTCCAGATGGGGCCTCACCAGGGCAGAATAGAGGGGGAGGATCACCTCCCTTCACTCGCCGGTCACACTCTTTTTAATGCACCCCAGGATACCATTGGCCTTCTTGGTCACCAGGGCACACTGCTGGCTCATGGTCAACCTGTCATCCACCAGGATACCCAGGTCCCTCTCCTCAGAGCTCCTCCCCAGCAGGTCATCCCCCAACCTGTACCGGTGCCTGCAGTTATTCCTCCCTAGGTGCAAGACTCTACACTTGCTCTTGTTTAACCTCATCTGGTCTTTGTTCTGCCCAACTCTCCAGCCTGTCCAGGTCTTGCTGAATGACAGCACAGCCTTCCAGTGTGTCAGTCATTCCTCCCAAAATTGTTCCAAAAAGTTCCAGAAGTCTCAAACAGATTTGTTTGCTTTAAAAACAAAACCAAGTCACATTTGAAAAAAANAGGTGCTGAGAAGAGCCCAGCCTTGTCTCTTTGCCTCCCGCTTCTTAGATATTTATAGACATGGATCAGATCCCCTCTGAGTCTTCTTTTCTCAAGGCTGAACAGAGCCAGGTTACTCAGCCTTTCCTCATATGGGAGGTGTTCCACACCCTTTATCATCTCCGTAGCTCTCTGCTGGCCTCTTTCCAGGACTCTTTTTGTACTGGGGAGCCCAGAACTGGACACAATACTCCAGATGGGGCCTCACCAGGGCAGAATAGAGGGGGAGGATCACCTCCCTTCACTCGCCGGTCACACTCTTTTTAATGCACCCCAGGATACCATTGGCCTTCTTGGTCACCAGGGCACACTGCTGGCTCATGGTCAACCTGTCATCCACCAGGATACCCAGGTCCCTCTCCTCAGAGCTCCTCCCCAGCAGGTCATCCCCCAACCTGTACCGGTGCCTGCAGTTATTCCTCCCTAGGTGCAAGACTCTACACTTGCTCTTGTTTAACCTCATCTGGTCTTGTTCTGCCCAACTCTCCAGCCTGTCCAGGTCTTG
>VXAB01008597.1:210037-255867 GCA_013399175.1 Odontophorus gujanensis
ACAGAAGTCTCCAACAGACTTGTTTGCTTTAAAAACAAAACCAAGCCACATTTGAAAAAAACTAGTATTCCATAGCTGTTATTTATTATACTTACAGTAATATCAAGTCAACAAGAGCTGTGCTTGCTTCTTGGGTATATTTGATCAGTGGTCTTATACATAAATTCTTAAGCCAAAGGAGAAAAGAAAATTCAGAGTAGGAGAGCACAAATGCCCAGGAACACTCTGCTCCTATGAGTTCCACTTATACAATAGTGATTCAAAATTCAGGTATTTCATACAAAAATAAAACATTCTTAAAGTATATCTACATTGTCTACATGAGTATATCATCATTCCAAATTGTTTTAAATATGCATGCAGCTTATATTAATATTTATCAAAGTAGAAAAAATACTTTAAAATGTGAAATTAATAGAATATACTTACAAATTTCACTAGGAATATCAGTAAATTCATTAGGAGGTAGCAATCTCAAGAAAAAGCTATAAAACTCAGTCTGCACCTGAATGTGGCCCAAAGATAATTTTATATGGTTAAACTTCAGTATTTCTGAAATTCTAGATTTTAAGAGGCTTTTCCCAAGTTATGGAGTATTAATTAAATGCTCTCATACTAGTCATGATCTCTCTTTCATAAGAGCTTTATGAAAGTGCCCGATGAATGTCAGGTGACAACCTGATCGAATTTTGGACTCATCACCACCATAGTGACTGACCACATCTTATTAAATATGTGCATTCAAAATCTGGAAACATAATTTTGTCAGAAATAAACAGAATACTGAGCTGACACAATTTTACTAAATTAGGACAACAGCTCTTCTCCACTCTTAAAAAAAAATAAATAAATAAACTCATCTTTAGTGACTGATAAGTAGACAGAATTTTTTGTTTCACTCTCCTATTGATTTCAAGCATCTGTTCATTTCTAGAGAAAGAGATGAAGCCCTCAATTTTAAAATATAAATCACCACTTTGCAAAGACTACTTCAAAATCAGTTAAATTGACTTAAAAAAAGCAAATGTAAATCATGACTGCTTTCATGGAAATGCTGATTTATCCTTAATGCTGCACTGTCAGTAAGTAGCTTTATTGTAACTGGACACAATGAAATGCAAGAACTTTGCTATAATCACTTCACAGTATTCAGTATTTTAAATTGATCAAATTATGTGAATTGATTTTTAAAAATTCACCTTAGGAAGTAGGGAGGGAATGTATAGGAAAAAATAAAATCAGTTCCATCTTCAGAGTGGAAGTGATTATATGTTATAGGTGGTCTATGCTCTAAGACTATAAAAAATTGCAGTTGACTTGGGTTATTAGAGAAGCTATCAGTCAGTCTGAATTATTGACACACTTTTCTGTAGTGGAGATTCAAATCTGTTCTCTTTTTCACCCTCAAAATCCAAACATTCAGAGTTACCATCCAAAGGAAGGTCACAAGGTTGAAAACAGGAACAAGTTATTCCTGTACCTGTGATCCTATCAAAATGAATTTATTGTTGTCTAGATACTACTCAGCAGAAAAGTTTAACTCTCCTCTTTTATTAGTTTTTCTTAAGAACAATTATTATAAAGAGACAAAATTCAATCTAAAAATTATATTCAGAAACTGTTTTGCAGTGATCAAAGTTGGTCTCTGAGTATCTGGTGACACTCCTCTTTTGATGCTTAAACACAATTAGCAAAAGCATTCATTGCAAGACAGAAAATTCTGAAAACAGAAGCGAATTTCTATAGGGGCACCTCCAGACTAAATTCAAGCAAATTAGAAAATGTCACACTTCATCTTTAATCCAAAATACACATCATAACTAATACTAAAGGTGGCTTGGATAAAGAAAGCAAAAACAACCTATCAACATTATCGTTTCCAGTCATACAATACTCCATCCTTACAACATGAACATGTTCTTTCTACAGGATTCCCATCTCTTTCAATATTCTGAATGGACAGTGACAATTAAACAATGAGTTATTAATTATTTGGCCTTACTTTTATGATTCAGTATGAAAATCCCATGTCTTGTTTACTGTGTACTGTTCAGAGCCTCATTTGAACAATGAATTATTCATTTGCTTGTGGGTTTTCTTACAGTGCTCATCACAGAAGTACCAGAAGGCGTTGCAAACATTACATGATTCATTTCCACATCATCTTTATGAGATGAAATCAAAGATACCATTGTATACCTGTTAAGTTATGGAAGGGGGCCATGACACAGAGATATTAAACTTTTTTGTAAAACCAAATGTGCAAACAGAGATTAGCCAGGCCAAGTTTCTTCAAAATACTTACGTTTCTCACAGCAGTCAAGATAGTTTCAGTAGCAGACATAGATCTTCTCCCAGGTCACCAAGTAGGCCCCTGGAAAATGAGGAATATATCAGGATCTCCTAAAAACATTCTGTTCTTAAACTACACTGCACATACTATGTGACAAGACAAAGATGTGTAAGGAAAATGAAGAAGCAGTTACATGGCACAGCTATAAAAGAAGGTAAACAGCAAAAACTCAAATACAGCCACAGAGGCACTTAAGCTCAATAAGCATTCATGCCACATTGTTTTCAGAGAATGACACATTTGCAATCTTCACCACTAGAGCACAGCTAAGATTGCTAAATTTACATCTCTCTCATCTCACCCAGCTAGATGAGTTGCTGTAGTAAACGGAAGAGGGAACACTATCATGTGCTCATTTTAGACATTGATCCTATTGGGAAAAATCTCAGAAGCTCCAAAGGGGAAAAAGTAAAGTGACAGTAAATGGCAGAATGGATAAATGCTCCAGAGCACTGCCCAGAAAGGGAAGTCTCCTCCCTGGGACTTTGAGCAACCTAGTCTAGTGGGAGGTATAGCAGGGGAGGGTGGAACTAGGTGACCTTAAAAGTTCCTTCCAATCCAAACCATTCTGATTCTATGATTCCAGGGGTCAACCTCACCACAGAACCAGAAACAAGCCAAGAGAGTACACTATCAGAGATTAAAAAGGCTTGGAATTGGGTAAATTTAAGCAACACGGACCACCTTTAATCTTTCCCTATTAGATGTAATTCACCAAAATATATCTAACTTCATTGCAAATAAATCTAAATGCCTACCTCATAAAACTACTTGTTTACGCAGTTTCTATTATGACAACTTCTTCCACAATTTGACCCTTTCTCAATGTCTTAAAACTGACAAAACTGTGCATGCAGTCTGTCTGGCATCTAACTCAGTCTACTGATAAATGGCTGTCTTAAGACAGGATTTAGCTTTCTTGACTACAAGCTAAAACATTTCCAAACTGTGCTAAACTTTCCTAAGGAGCAGTCATGAAGACAGAACTGCCTTGGTGGAAAAAATCCTTTCAGAATTACTGTACTATGAAACCAGAAGGTTTTCTGCTTCAATTCCAATATTCACAGTATTTCCATGAGAAACACAGATGAATATAGCTTTACCATATGCAGGACAGCACATACGTTATGGTCAGCAGCTGTATCCAACTAGGCTGCATTTTACGGACCAACACTGATCTATTTTTTGGAAGTGACCCAGAATATGTTCCCAGTTCTGCAAGAGGACTCTTACAGACCGTGAACATGTTAATGGTAGATCCATTTTGCCATACATTTTGCAAAAATCTGACTCTGTTGCTAAAACCCATTTCCAACTGATAGAGTAAGGAAATACACGTTGGTCCCACACTCAGACTTACGCAATATTTTATTCCTTAACACCAGTTTTTCCTCACTGCTTTCCAGAAAGTCTGGAAAGCCTTCTCCAAATTTAGTAATCCCCCTGTATTGCTTGCAAATCCAGATGTTCCTTTGGTCTTCACAGGGCTCCCCACATTCATTGATCTGGCAATCTGCTGTTAGCTCATCACTAACAGCAGCAGTGTGGCAAAGTTCAGCCTTCCTTCCTCATTATTATATCCATCCACAAGGTGCAACTGTACCACACAACAGACTACTTATATGCCTTTCTTCTCAATTCCTTACCACATTTTCTGCCAACGTGTCGGGGAAAAAAATTCCTGCCATATCCTGGTTTTGGTCATGCCATCCATATATCTGCAGGTAGTCATCAATGAGATAAACACTCCAGACAGTCTCAAGAGCCTTCCTCAAATGGCCACAAAGCTAGTCTCCTGACTTTAATTTGTTATAACTTGCTTGACTTGGACGCTCTGTTTTCTAACAGACACTGGATTGAAAGAAGCTGGCTTTGGAGTGTTGGCTACTGCGGCGCTTATACAGGCCTGATGCCAAACCTGTGTGAAGGAGAAACATCTTTACAGCCTTGAGCTCAGAACTGTAGCTCATGTACGAATCTCCACTATTCTTATCACTCACAGTAGCTGTGTTTTCACATATAATAATCTTCTCTGTTTCTCCTACATATTACATATCATATATAATATTATATATCATATGTTCCCTAAATAGGAAGTTCCACGCAAATGTGTAGAAAAACTTCTTCAAAGTAAGGATGCCAGAGCACCAGAACTGGTTGCCCAGACAGGTTGCCTCCTCTGGAGATGTCCAAGACCCACCTGGACACCTACCTGTGCAACCTGGTCTAAGGAGCTGCTTTGGCAGGGGAGTTGGACTCGATGATCTCTAGGGGTCTCTTCCAACCCCTACAATTCGATGATTCTGTGATTCTATGATTAAACTAAGCAGAAAACACTTTGGCTTTACTAGATTAAAAAAAAGAAGTATTTGGCTGGGGAAACAAACTTATCTCAAAAATTCAGGTCATCCTCTACTTTACAGAACACACCAATCTGACTCCCTTGCATGTTTCAGCCTTGTTAGCAGACCTTGGGAATATTTCAGACAGTACTAATTTTCTACATTTGTTTCAGGAGTAGAGTAAAAATGTCATGTGCTGTCAGTAATGAAGTAAGAAACCCAAACCTAAGGATCTCACCCATTCTCCCCTAGAAGAACAATGTGGAAACTACAGTAGCAAAATTGAGTCAGAGGTTTTACAAGAAGACTTAAAATCCCCAAGACAAAGTCTACACTTAGCCTGAGAGAGAAGAGGAAGATGAAGAAATTTTACCTTCAGTGGGAAAGCTGAGAACCAGGGGAACCAGAAAGTATTTTTAACTGGAACAATGGATGGCACAGTCAAAAAACACATTAGCAAATACCCATATCTGCATATGAAACTAGTTCAGTACAGAGACAAACTTGGCAGCACCGACAGCTGATAGCTATAAGTCAATGTAAAAAAATCTTCCACATTTGTGCTAAAAATCTTCATTTACCATGTTTATGTTCAGCATCAGAACATAAAAGAAGTCTGCTTAAAATTCAAATAACTGGTAGGTTGTGATAATTCACTCTTTTTATAAACATAGAACACAGTTTCATTGTTCTACTGTGCACTTGCATTCAGCATTTAAAAATCAATTCCTAGTGTACTCTTACCTTGACAATGGCTTTTACCTCATTAAAAATATACATATATATTCCTTTCAATATGAGTTACACATGTCTGATGTCTAGGTTGCAATTTATAATATACCATAATATAATGCAATTTAAATGCTTTTGGGAGAATAATTAGCAAATATGGGAAGAAATAAAGGATCTTTTATTTTCACCTACTTCAATTTAAAAGGTTTATTTGAAAAAAAAAAGCTAAAATATTTTTGACTTTTACGTTTAGATTTACCTGTAAGAAAATAATTTCTTCACTGGGATAATAAATGAAATATTATAGGCAGTTAAAAATATTATATTTCACTATTTTTAATGAACTATTTTAAAAACTCTTAATATTCTATAAATACTTATCTTTATTTGTTAGTAATTTTGAATACAATTAATCTGAAATTGAATTTTACAATGAAAATTGTGAAGTGCAAGCTCTGTTTTTTTGGCTATTAGACTTGGAGAGCTGAGGAAACTTCATTCTTCCTCTTTCAGCTGCTAACAGATCACTAATGGCTCCCTCAGGGTGGATTCAGGAGCACCATCAACACACTACTAAAACGGCTTTAAAATCTGATACCCTCTTTTGTAGCCTGTTTTCCTCAGGCCAAACTGCAGAGCTTTCACATGGAAGGAGGGCAAAAGAGAATTAAAAGGGAGACTTCTAGAAGTCTGCCTGCCTTGCACAAAAAGTACAGTTCTAAGTACAATGAACTGTCATTTTCAAACACTAGAGAAAAACACCTCCCTGTCCCATCCTAAACTGCAGGACTGTGGTCCTACAATGCAAACCCCTGCAAGTAAAAGTCACTAACATTCAAACCTGATCAACAAAACAGGAGTAAGATTGGTATGAAAATCTTGGTTTTTTTTGTTTTTTGTTTGTTTTTTTTTAAATACATGTATGCATTTTATTATATTTTCAAATCTTTTGCCTCCTGAAGCTTCAGTATTAAATTTTATCCTATAGTAAATCTTTTTTCTAAACAAAAATTAAAATAAACCTTATTTCAGTAAAAATAAATAACAAGGTTCTAAGGAATTCTTCTGAAACAAGTATCACAGGTACCACCCAATCTCTAGAGACTGGTCCCAGACTGAAACTGTATGGAGTGCTTCCACAGAATACTCTTTAATTTAAAAAAAAAGAAGGGACTGATTAGGAAGAAGCTGGAAATATGCCAGGTACTATATTCAAAACACCTTGAAACAAACTGTACTGCTACCTATATTTGGAAATCATGAAGTAAGATGCAAAACTAAAACCATATATTTACAAAATACACATTCAGGTCGTATTGTTTTCAAAGGAAAGAAACACAGATAAACTACGAGGATAGCATATGGTTTGGACATGAATGTGGCTTGCATCTGTTACTGGTTAATTACTTCAAACTTTACCCAGAGTGGAGTTTCAGAGATGCAGAGACGAGCGTTAAATAAACGAGCCATGTTTTACAGCTCTGACCATGGCCACAGAGCTAAAAATCACAAAACCCAGACCACAGGTCTTTCAGCCTTGCAGCAGTGCTTTTCTGGGCTGCTCAGCATATGAGGAAGGAACACAACCACTGGAGGACCTGGGTCTTTCCCTGTTTCTCATCAGTTTGCCGTTATTTCAAAGTCAGTCCCCTACACACACCGGATCCCATTCCTCTTACTAGGAAAGTCCAGTTGATCTGCACAGTCTTGCTGAGCACAGTGGTGTAATGGAAGTCTGACTCACTCAGGCCAGAACAAACCTTCTACTTCCATCAGTCACAATGAATTTCATGCATACATCTTTCAAAACTATCAAGAACAATTCTTCCTGAAGTATTCTGCCCAATTTTCTAACTTCAATGTAAAAAAACCCTTTTTTTTTTCCTTAAAAATTTTTAAAAAAGGAGAATGAATCCATCTATTATATCACCATGAATTTGAAAATGATAAAACAGTAACGGAGCAGACTTAGAGAATGCCATGCCCTAACTTAGCTAAAAAGAAGGGAAATAAGCCAAGAAGTTACAAGTAGAGCTAATTAGTTTCCGTAAAGGAAGTATTTGCTACCTTGTTCCACCATTAACTTGTGTTAAAGATTGTTACAAGGCTCTAACTTTGCATCTCCACAACTTGACCTTCCATTTTCAGCATAAAGAGAATAATAACCATAAAATAGCAGCAGGACAGAATCAAAATCGTTATGATTATCTGTAATAAAGATAGTACCTTAAATCTTACTATAACTCTGTTTTAAATAGAAAAAAGGAAATTGAGTTGTAAAAGATAGTTCATAGTAACAGCCAGCTATTTTTTAAATGGTCTCAGGGTTCTTTAGAGATGATAATTTTGAAACCTACTATGTAATCATAAGTATATTTTTTATCAGCTATGTGAGCAAAATCATTTATATTTATTGCAGCAGAAAAATAAAAACAACAACAACAATAACAAAATACGGATGGGAAAACAGGCAATTTCCCAATGTTACATCATCATTCTGGAGAGTTGACTAAAGAACACTACACTTCACTGATCGCCTTTTGTAACCATGAGTTCTACCTTCCTCAAAAGTGTATCAGAGACTAACTGTGAATGATTTCAGCAACAACAAAAAGTGAATCAGTCAAGAAACTATTCCCGGTTTTTTTCATAGCTTCATAATGTGCAATTTTTTGAAAGACATATAAACTCCGTTACTTACTTTACTTGTTTTTGGTCTCTCTTTCCTTCTGTCTTTTAAAAGAAAATCACTCAGCTGGTGGATGCCACATCCTTGGAGACATTCAAGGCAAGGCTGGGTTGGGGCTCTGGGCAGCCTCGTCTAGTGGCTGGCAACTCTGCCCATGGCAGGAGGGTTGAAACTAGATGATCTTTGAGGTCCTTTTCAACCCAGGCCATTCTATGAAGTTACAAGTACAACACACAAATTGATTGGGAAAAAAATAATAAAAAATCTTACATTTCTTCCAGAACTGAGAAGATATGAGAATATACCAAATCAGAGATGTGCCTGGTGTATTACAGCAGTTAGATATGCAGCCAGATGCAGCAAGACGAGGAGAGGAACACAGATGAAGTGTAAGGTCATAGCAGCCAGGCAGGTGCCTGGCTAAAACCGTTCAGTCCCTCTTTACTTGCCTTTGTTACCACTTGAGTCAAAAGGAAACAAGATGTTTGTCCCACTGAATTCTAAGTCTACTCTGATCTTAGAAATAACCTAATATATCATTTACACAACTGAGCTTTTTCCTCTATTTGCCTTGCTCCCTCCCTTCCAGCAAATATAGTATAGTCCCTATAATAGATAACTTATCTCACTACAAGGCCACAGAGATCTATACAGATACAATGCTAGTTCAGTATCTCAGACATACGTTTCAAAGAAAAATGGTTAGGAAGATACTGGAAATGGAGCAGTTGACAAAAGAACAAAACAAAAACTCAGCATCTTGGCATGTTTTTGGGTTGCTGTTTTTTTGGAGAATATTGCTCACTACAAAAGACAGTGACAGTCCACACAGCATGCTCTTTGAAACTTCGGTGCCTGTTGCAAGGCTACAAAAGAACCGTGCTAGCAAGAAATGTTTGTTCTTCTTGCACTTACAAGTGGCTTACTGACTCAAGACATGGATGACATGGTAGCAAAATAGTTTCCTTTCCTCACGGAAAAAGAATGTCACAACAAATATTCAAGAGTATACTGTAAGCATGCTAACAATGATATGAATAAAATAACAATTCCGATTACCCGTATTGGAAATTCCACCCTCATCTTTAAGTAGTATACTACTGCCCAAATCCTTATGAATCTGGTTAACTTGCTGAAGTACCATTAATATGCTTCCATACAGTAGCATAGGAAATGAATTGTATCTGGTCTGCATGGAAGTCTTTAAAATATGCACATATTTATCAGTCTTGTCCTACATGCATAAATCTACCTTTACAATTTCTGGAAAACACTGATAAACATTACTTAGAAGACAAGAAATGCACAAAGAAAGAAAAGCAGTGAATTTACACGGGAATTTACTGAGTCTGCAGGTCATACAAATGAACCCAATTTTTCCCACAATTAAATCCATGGTGTTATCAAGACAATCAGTTTATTTTAAGACTGTCAACCCAATATATAAATTTCCTTTTGTGCCTGAAATGCCTTCATCAGATAAGATAGCTTTTGTTTAAACTGTTATTTTCAGCCTTTGCTTTGGGGGGTTTTGAATATACACAGTGAAGTAACTTGAGATTTCCTACCCTGTTTTAAAATGTGTTTCTTCTGTCTGTTTGTATTTTGTAATTTCCTGTCAAATAACCTCACCATAATTAACTTTCCTTGCTCCATCCTACTATTTTTTTTTTTTTTTAAAGCCATTCCCACTTCCTGAGGATGGTAATAAAACACTGATTGCATTCGGCTGTTATCAGCCTTTTCTTCCCCTCCTTCCCTCACTCTCAAAGCCAGCACTCAGGTTTCAGCTCCTCATGGGCTGAGAAAGGCACATCATGTAGAGAGGAAGCAAATCAGACTGCAGGAATCCAGATTCATTAGAGTTTATTGGGTCAATCGGCATCTGGACCAGAGCCAGACAATTAGGGTGCATTGCCCAAGAAGCCTGGACGCATCACTCTCCTCACAGAGCTGAGCTCTTCGTCTGCAGCAGACACCATAACACCAGCACACATTGGCACAGTGCCCTGCTCCCCGCTGTACGTACAAAGAGGGAAGGGAAAGCAGTAGCACGCTGCTGCTTCAAATCACTTTGAACTAACTTTAGAACAAGCTGATTTGGCTGACTTCTTTTTCATTAAGCATGAAGCCACCTATTTTTGCAACAGAATTCTCCCATTGGTCTTCATTAATTCCTACAAAAAGAACTGCATGCTAATATGTCCCCCTGCATAAGTCTATGGACCATTTACCTTTATTCATCTGTAATTCTTTAATCTCTTGCATTCACCTTTAGCTGAACATTTCCGTTTCAACTAAATCCAGTCTCTTACCCCTGTCTTCTCACTCTACCTTCCTCTCTACTGTCCTCAAGAACATACTCCTACCCATTTGAACAACTACTCTCTATTTCTCTTCTATCTATAAACCCAGGATAAAGACAGTGCACTCACTTTCTTTTGACTCCACCCTGTATCACATCCAGCCCAGCTTCTGCCATTTCTCACTGAATGAAAGTGCTCTCTCTAGAGTCATTCTTTCTTTCTTCTCAAGCAAATATCAAGGACCTTCCTCCAGCATGGCCTTTCTGGTTCTTTTGACACTGCTGATCATCATCTTTGTTCGGATGTCTCATCCTCGCTGAGCTTTCAAATCAGTCATTATTTTTCCTGACATTGTTGTCTGTTCTGTATGGCCCACAGTTATCAATGGATGCTTCTGAAAGCTGTGACAGAATGCTTCTCAGTTCAGCATGTTTGGATGATCCCTGTAATTCATGACTTCAGTGCTACTCACTCTGCATAGATAGTACAGACACAATTTTGTGACTGCCAAAGCAGCCCATGGTAAGCTGACACAAAGGCAATGGCAAGAATGTGTGGTAAAGAACAAGCAGGAGCTACAGCCACTGTGGCCAGCAGTGTGGTATCAGATTAAGAGTTTATGAGAACACATCGTCACAAGTCTCCTCCTCTTCTAAACCACCTCCTTTGCACTCTAGACATGCCTTATTTTTCCCCAAAATTTTCAAATTTTATACCTTGTCATCAACATAAATTATCACACTCTCATAACTGAACACACTCCCTCCAAAACTTCCTCTTCTCCCTTCCACTAATGCAGGCAATAGGATTTCAGTGCTTACACAACAGAAGATTCAAGATCACTTGTGGCATTTCCTTCACTTCAGAGTACCACATCCATCTGCTCCCTTTAAACCCCATTTTTCTAATCTCAGCAGCTTAAATCTCTCACTCAGTACTTCATTGAAACCAGTCAGACAACATTCTTCCCTTGAGTGCCTAAAAAATACCACTGCCTTGTATCACGCCACAGAAGGTACAACCGACAAATTCATCTTCTCTCTGGTCAACCAGAAAACACCTAAATGAACCTCAAATAATTTCCTAGCATGGCACAACATGCCAAGGTCCTTTTACATTTCCCTTTTTAACATTTTTGAGTTTTATGTTCTTTGAACCTTCCTAAATTGATACAGTGATCCTCAGGAAACCACACCACCAACCAGTGTGACAGCACAGAATTATTCCAGTTACATGTAGATGTTGAGAGATTTCTGAAAAATGCTTGCTCTCATACCTTCAACTTTCAAGTGAGCAGTTATAAAGATTACCAACATCTATACAATTGAGGAATGCCAAGATATTGAGCCTTTGCTTCCTCTGCAATCAGAGTTTTCCTTCCTGATGATCATCTGGAGTGTTTGCTGTTGCTTGGGTTATGGTATTCATAGGGAAAGGGGGAGTTCAGGTATTTTTTACACTTATTCCACATCTAAATTATGCTTGATCCCTGCACAAGCACTATCATTGCATAGCAGCCCTCCTGCTGTTTGGAATTTATTTATGTGGCTGAATGTGTGTCCTTTTTCTGTGTGTTTAAACATTACTTGCAAATTTTCATTGAGTCTGCATTCTGGCAAGTCCCAATTTACCCCACCCTGATTAATTTTTTTTTCCACTTTGGGACACAGAATCCAGTCCACCTGAGTGCTTGCAGAAACTCCAAATTTCTGCACTATCCAGATCCCTGAGCTCTCCATGTGCAGCCAATATGCCAACATGCAAAATTCAAGTTTGCCATCTTTCAGAGGCAACTTTTAATTAAATCACACTTCTAATCTTCCCTTCATTTTAACTCAGTCAATTCTGTTCACTTGGTCTGAAGTTACTTCCCATGTCTAGCTCTTCTATGATCATTAGTTGCTAAAACCTATACAGATATTCTTTCTTCAGGAAGTCATTTTTTTCTTTTTGGGGAATTTTTAAGTTTTTGTTTTGTTTTTTAAATGATCTTTTATAGTGTTCACACATGGACAACCTATTACCTTCTATTTCTGTTCTTTCTGAACATGGCAACTCATTCAGTGCTACTCTTCTAACTAGACTATTTTTCTGCTATGTGTCTGTTGTTTTCTATAATATTGGTTTTAATGAGTATTTTGGATTCTTCCACTCTACTAACCTGGTATTTAAGTACAAACCTGGTATTTAAGCACAAAGTTTTTCCTTGTTCATAACTAACCACAACCAATTGACCTGTTGGGCTAGGTACAAACCTTTTATTAACTGTCCTGTTGAACAAATTAATATCCCTATGATCTCTACCAGTTTCTTTTTTTTTCTTGCTGCCCTTCCATTACTCATAACTGTATCTTTTACATTCTCCATCTCCTACACAATCAGGACATGGTAGGAATATTGTATGAGCAGCTACAGATCTTTTCCTATATAATTCCTTAGTATATTCAGCTGTTGCAATAGACTCAGTATCAAGGTACCCATTAGTACCCCACGCAGTGATTTAGCTCATGCATTAAGAAGTAGTCTTTCCTTGAATGGATCATTAAATGGAGTAGAAACACAGCCCAAACCCCCTCCAATCTGTTATGGGAAACATGTATAATGGCAAAGTGGAACTGGGAGGAGACCTGCATATCCTGATGGATTTCTTCAAAGAAAGAGGAAAAGCACAGAAAACACAGACATGCCATGTAAAAACATAGGGGATAAGAGATAGAGGTGAGCCCAAGTTGATGGAGAGCAGATGACTGCCAACAAAAATTGTACAAACTACAGGTAGAATAGAAGTAGCCTATTAAATCATTTTAAAATGAAGTTGATTTCTGGTTAAGATCCACCTTTTGCTCAGTGAACCAGCCTTCTCAGAACAGTGACCATGCTTGTACCTCCCGTTGTTCACCAGATGTTTGGCATGCCTGGGCCTCCTGGTGTTTTGTGAAGGATGCACTTTCACAAGCTCCCCGATGTCCACTGCCAGATGAGGGATCAACACAATTTTCTCCCCACCGCATACTACTGGGTGTCAAGGCACATTCTGGAGAATGCACCTCCATGGGCTCCTCACCATTCATTCTTGGATGGGGGATCAGTGCTGCATGTAATTTTCTCACTGTGGGACAGCACTGAGTGCCATGGTGTTCACTGGTAGACTGAGCAATGACTGTGGAGCATTATCTTCACAGTGATCATGTCTTGGCCTCTTGCCTCTCACTGGACAGTAGAAATAACTTATCTCCTTGCCACCTTGTTATGGTTTTATGATTTTTGTTGTATTGTTGATATTCCACATCATAACATCATGTGGTGTATTGGGAGTTAAAGAGTTAATGCTATGGTCTAGTGGTTAGGAGCTGGCGCTTTCAGCGCTGCGGCCCGGGTTCGATTCCCAGTCAAGGATACCCAGCACGCAGCTGAAGCATTAACTCTTTAACTCCCAATACACCACATGATGTTATGATGTGGAATATCAACAATACAACAAAAATCATAAAACCATAACACACCTTTTGAACAGTGGGCATGCCTATACCCCACACGGCTCATTGGCTGACACGCACCTCTGTGCCTCATCTTGTTCCCTTTTTGATATTTGCTTATGGGCTGAACACCATCAGACACATGAGTGTTGTCAATGGCTCTCATGACATAGTGCCTCTTGTCTTGCCCGTTCCACTTAGTCTCCATGAGGGGTGTTGTTCCTTCATCTGCCAAGAAGCTTCTTTCCACTCTCCACACTCAGCTGGGCAGCAGTCTGCCTTGCTGCTCTGGCTCCTCTCCCTTTTGGCTGCCAGGACGCTCTGCTGATTCAGATTCAACTTGCCATGAACCAGAACTCCCAGATCCCTTTCTCCGAGGTTGCTCTCCAGCTTTTTGGCCTCCAGCCTGTACGTATATTCAGGGTTGTCCAGCTCCAGGTGCAATAACACCTCCAAATTTAGTGTTGTCTAAAAAGTTATTCAGCACAAATTTGAGTCTTGACTCAAGAAAGTAAAAAATAATAATAATAATAATGTCACATTGTTACTTGCTGTGGATGACGAACAGATTATCAGCAGTCCTGAAATACTGTAACATATATTAAAATAATCATTTACATCATTTACTTCCAATCAGCACTGCCTGATATGCCACATATGCTGAGACATCTTCAACACCTTACATAATAAACCAACTGACCAGTTAGAATCTTGGAGACTCACTTTCTGCCATGCTGCATTCTATAGCCTATATGATGCATAAAATTTGCTCATACACCATCCCAATACCTGTGTAAATCTGTCAAACTGAGTTCCTTACAGCAAGAAAAATCCTTCAGGGCATGCTGAAAGTGACTAAGAAAGAGCTGGTGCTTATTTCTTATTTATCGTTTGAAACAGTTTGTGTGCTAACAGTTAGAATGTTTACCAGCAGAAAAAAATGCAGAGAAGACTTCAGCACTTGCACTTTGTAAAGAAGCCCAAACCAATAAACAAACAAACAAATAAATAAATAAAAAATTAAAAAAATCAACACCTTGTAAATTATTTCAAATGATGAGTTCAGTTGTCAGTCAATTGCTTGGATAATAGAAATCTGTGGTCTCCTGGCTTCCAAACACATTTCCTTGCAGTCTTCAGAGTAGCGGTTCATCTCTTACTTGCCTACATTCACACTGATACCCTCTCTCTTTACTTCAAGAAAGATTTATTCTATTACCTTGGTTGTAGGAAATGACAAGAGTGATTAACATGACCAGAGGCCTTGCATGTGACCTCTTCTTTTCTGGTGTACTCTGTGTCACAGAGGTTCATTACATTTGTGTTTCCTAAACTTACTTCACTCATGGAATGAACTCTTAAGATGGATGAAGACTCAGCATAGCTGCTTTAAACAAAACCATCCCGTGATTTGTAAATAAGAAGTGATTAGAGAAACTTTCTGCAGAAATCAGTCACATTAATCAGCTGCTTACAGCAGACTGATGAACAGCCACTAGAGCTGTCCAAACAATTTTGTTAACCTTTAACAAAAATGTGAAAGAATATGCTGCAAAGCAGTTCAGCTTTAAATTGATAGGGTATGCTCCTCTTGGAGAAAACTGAAGTCCTAAGTTTATTATTTTATTCAGATTTTGCCAGATAAACCAGTCCATAAAAGAGCAATTTATAGCTATAGTACTCCATTCCACAAGTCATCACAGACATTGAGCAATAACAGCCCAAGGCAGGACACACAGCTTTTATTCAGCGTTAGATTGCAGTCAGGACTCCTTGAGGGAGGCTGATGCTTAGCCAGTGCAAAAAAAATGAATCACTAGAAAGCCTCTGAGTATTTACTTCAGCACTGCTTTCCCTCCTGTGTCACCACTGGTCTTTTCATAAACAAAACCGCCCCAGAACTGGAGAGCAGTCAGTACAACGCAGTCCCCAGCAACTTGGTGCTTTCTGATTTTCGACTTTGAAGAAGTGTTTGATTCATGCTTTGACGTAGGCTGGTGAATTTCAGATGGCAGTTTCCAGATTTTCTTCCACAACCACCAGAAATAGAGAACTGACTTACAGGAAGGTGCAGTGCAAGAGGTAGACAGACAGCAACTCTGCAAGCAATCTTTATCAAGTAATTTTCTTCCATGAGCTGCAACACCAAAGTAAGTTGATAACACCATGCTTATGTCACTCATAACATACCTCATAAAGCCTTTCAAAAGGAAACCTTACCAGGATGACCTTTCAACTAAATTTTTCATACCAAACACAAATTCATCCTCTCTGTAGCCAAGGTCTGTTCTTTTAGATGCAGGATACTAGACACAACCACTAGCACTTCTCAAGCAGTATCAATGCACATTTTATTAGATGGCAGGGAATTCAGACAAATTCAATGAAATGCGTTTTATTTTTCTTCATATGCATCTACTTCCTAAATTATCATCAAATCCTTTTTTACACAGAGCAGAATTCAATATGGAGTCAGCTCTTACTGAAGATTTCATAGAGTAACAAGCTGCAAGGTGTGTGATAAACTCCACTCTGTTACAATAGCATATCTCAGTTAAAGTCACCAGGGACATTTGTTTAAGTGACAAAAGAATTTGATGACAATTCCTCTCACTGGGTACACTGCGCTTATTCTGTACAGCCAATGAATAATAAATCAACGCAAATTACACTGCTTTATCACTAACAACCATTTCCTGGTCAGCTATACCACAGACTACAGACTCTCCCACAGGAGAAAAATAATCCCCAGTGACATAAAATAGGAGTTATTTATAGCCTGCAGGGGAACAATTGGGCTCTAACATACAATTTGCAATACTCTTTATATTCACAGTGAATTTGGCCCTTAAAATCTTTGGCTGCATGAAGGCATAAGCTGCTTTCATCATTAATGCATGAACCTGCAAAGTATTCAAACATCGATTAAAATAATTAGCTGCTAGGCAGCTCCCCACGCCCCACAAGAAGCGCCTTACACTTGACAGCTGGGTCACATCTACCTTGTTTCTTCACCACCTCTACTTTTCCCAGGCTTTTAACTAAGAATGCAACTAACCAAGGGTACAAGCAGCTAAGGCTAAAGCATCTAAGGCTAAATCCCAAGCTTCGCATTGGGATTGTGGACCTCTTGAGCAAGGCAGGCTTCTGACTGCCTCAAGACAGTTTAAAGCCATTCCTGCTCTCAGAGGTGTGGGAGTAGAGCACCTCAGGGCCATCAGGCAGCCATGCAGATGGAGAGAAGATTACTCAAGGAGGCACCAAGGCTGCTCAGGCTCTGAGTGCTCTCAGTGTTCTGGAACCAAAGACCACAACACTCTGCTGATTGTGTGATTTTTTTGCATTTATCCATAACTTACTGTTAAGCAGTAAAGGAAAACATCACATCGATGTAAACCAAGGCTAGCTCCCTATCTTCACAGGATTGACAAGAGCACACAATAACACGTCGAACCACCATAACTTTGCTCAAATCATCAGGTGTATTCTTGCCCGCAACAGTTAAGCCCTGACATGCAGAATTCTTCAGAAAGAAGTGCAGAAAGCATGTGGAATAGAGGGAGGGAGGGAAAACAGAGCCAGGAGGAGGGAGAACAAGCACCCCTGTGACACTTCTGAGCACATCTTCTCCATCCAACGAAGGCAGTATGGGCTGCTGCAAGGTCCCACGTTATCAGTGAGGAGATCTGAGTGCATAAAACAATGCAAGCTGTGGGCCTCTTGCTACACAGCCTTCTCTCTTTGTGACTAAGGAGCTGCCTTTATGGCTGGCTCAGCTTGCCCTGAAGGCTTCACAGAGCATTGTATAATAAAGATAATTGAAACACAGACTGTGTCAACAGACACTTCCTTTAAGAGAGGTAAACAGGAGGACAATACTTCACTCGTCAAAAACAACGAAATGTACCTATAGGGTATGCAAAGCCAGCCAAGATCCTCTTGGGCTTTCTCTTTCCTTTTGAAAAGAAAATATTTATTATTTTTTCCTCAAATTTAATACTTAAAGAAGAAAATGCTGGCAACATCCACAATGATGTCATATCAGTTGCTCATCTTAGGTCAAATACAGTGCAAGGGGAAGTAGGGGCTTGACAGGGGCCCACTCTACTCCTCCTACCCACACAACAGCTGCAAATGGAGAGGCCATGTTCAGACCCTCACCTTGCCCACCAGCCTTCCCACAAGAAGAGCTGCCTTATATATAAGTAAATGTAGTCACACCAGGCTTTATCTCCTATACAACCAAGTCCTGCAGTTCCATAAAGGAGATGAATTTAGTGTTCTTCCTTGGCCTAAAAACAGTGGTGGAAACAACCCAGGACAGCAAACAAGAGCTGTTTGCTGTCCTTGCGGGGAAGATATTTTCAGCCTTCCAGATCAAAAAAGCAACTAGAAGGTATGTGCCTGGCACATTAGTAGCTACCAGGATAACCAAAGCAAAAGAACACAAAGACTGAGAAGGTAAAAACAGAGATTCATTCAGAAAATGATTTCTTCCAAATTTCCATTTCTCTAACTGTAAGATGAGATCATCCATACAATTCCACTCTCTAGCATCTTCAGTAAAACATTTATTTCTTAATTTTAACATCCATGTCACACTCATTTACAGCTTTTTTCACCAGATCAGTCCAATGTGGAAGGCACCAGGGAGCAGGGAGCAGCAGGGCTGTTTGAAGCTTGGCCAAGCACCTTTCCCTAGCAGAGAGCAGGATGTGACTCGCATCCACTGCAAGACAAGCCAGATCTTTACTTCTCCACTAAATAGTGTTAGTCACATTTTCTCTTAAGCTCTTTAGCTATTTTCCTTCTACCAGGAGTCATAGGTAATGTCTCAACAGCAACTACGGAGGTCGGGCAGCCACATGGTTATGCCAAGCACAAGTTTGTGTCATTTAGCTCTTCCACGGCTCTGTTCCACGCCTCCACCACCATGAAGAAGTCTTAACATGACCAAAATGTACAGCAGGGATATCAAACTGCTGCTAACTGCAAATTTTAATTAGAGCATTTGCCTCTGGTGCAATGCAGTAATAAAGAGAAAATGGGTGCATCTGCTTCTTCTAAGGATCTCTACGCAGGCAGGTACAGGCAGACCTCAGCTTGCTGGCTCCCAGCTGGAAGCTGTGCATTGCTTTGTATGCAGTGCAGCACACACTGCATGAGCAAATAGGCCCTACCACTCAGCACACATAAGCTGGCCTAGATGACTGCAAACAGAAAGGAGAACTGTGCCCCTGCAGCAAGGGAGGAAAAAAAAAAAAAAAAAGCAGCTTCTTTTCTTTACATCCAACACTTGTTCACACTTGTCCTAAGAAAAACAAGTTTGCAGTATGGCTTTGGTCTTCTTATAGAGATATACTTTTTGACTTTTTTTGGTTTGCTGTTGATCACATTTAGGTCATTTACAAGTATTCAGCTATCATCCTCACATAGATGATAACAAGTATAACAGGAGAGTAATATTCAGAGAGGATAAATCACAGTGGGTAGTGGATTATAATAAAGAACTGGCAAAGCCTGGCTGACCCTTTTATCAGTGAGAGCCAGCTTTCACTAACACCTCTAAATTAGAGTTTACCACATTTGTTTTTCTCCTACTGGCTATTTTAAAACAGAAACACAGTGCAATAGTGGGACATGAACAGGGACATAAAAAGGTGCAAAGCCAACAGAAGTGCCTATTCTTTTTATTAGGAGACTCACCAAGTGGCTAACCACTCACCAATCAAGTCACTAACAAAATATAATAAAATCTGAGGCATTTTTTCAGGACACTGGTAGTTTTAGGGTTGAGCATTTTATACTTCCGTTCTCCCTCTTTTCTAATCCTAGTGAGATGGCTTTATCACAGAGGAAATCCAGAAAAGACTAGGGACAGCAGGGCTTCAGAGAGCGCAGGAGAAGCAACTCCCCCCAAGCACCCAGAACCGCAAAAGGCACCCATCAGATTTTTCTCCTTGCTGCTGTTCCAATAGCTGGGCAGCAGTCAGGTGATTTCCTGCTCTAGCCCAAAGGCAAGTGGCCTCCCTGTCCTGCCAGGAGGGCAGCTCTTCCCAGCAGGGAGCTACCAACAGGAAATACCAACTCCAGCCTCCAGCAGGATCCAGCCAGCCCTTCCTCATGGTCTGGAGAGCAGATGCTCTCAGGGCTGACAGCTGCCCTAGACCACAGCATGGCATTTGGGTAAGTCACACTACTCTCTTTTCGTGTTACGTTTCAAGTGCCCACTTGTCCACTAATGAGCTGCCTTGCTCACTCTTTTACTTTCCTCTCTTCAGTACCAGATTTAGCAAATAGCAGACCATAACTAATGGCATCTACTCACCCTTCAGTGCCTTCATTAATGGTAATGAAGAAAGATGCCAAGGACAAATAGATACATATTAAGGTGGGTCACATCAGTAAATTCATCAGTTAATTAAAAGCACTAACAGAATACAGCATCCTTAGATTATAGCAAAGGAGAGAGAATATAAATTCAATATATCTTTACCTTTTTTCCCTTCCAGCAAAATTGAGGGAGAACACATAAAGCAACAACATCACAGCTTTACACGCTGTCAAACTGCTATTCAAAAACCAAGATAGAATATGAACATAGCTCAGCTTCAAGAGGATCTGAAGAGCCTGAATGTTGAAGTCCATATGTCAGCTTCGTGATTACTAAAACACTGGATCTACCCTAGTGTCTGAGTACTGGCCTAGATTAGCAAGTCACCTGAAAGTTTACAGTGGGAAAACTATATGGACGTATTCTTGTAGCTACATGTGTACAGTAATTATGGCACAGGTAAGCAACAACACACGCCTAAGGCATCAAACTTGGTGAGGCATGAGGCCTACGTGTATATCTACAGTTATGACTTCAGACTTCAAAGCATCTCTACTGCTCAGACAAAATCAGTAGCCAATTTCTAGTAAAACACACACAAAAATCTATTAATGTAAAACACATATATAGCTTATATAACGTGAGAATTAAAGTGTGGGTACCAGAACTGTGAAGGTATAGGGAGGATCTGACTTAAAATGTTTTCATATTTAAAATGAGCTGACTTCAAAGTAGCAGACAGAAGTTAATGTACCAATTACACTCCGAATTTGCCAGTTTCACCCTGATGTCCAAAGTCAGGTGACTTAGCAGGCCCCACTTCAAGCATGTGCTGCCCTTGGAGAAGTGTGGATCATGCTAATACATCACTCATTCAAGAGCTTCCAGACTTCATAATCAATAAAGAAAACCCATCACAAGCACATGATTAGTGTCTGTAAGCATGGCAATTTATGTCAAAAATCAATAAACATTTCCCGTTTACATGATTCTTTCAAAATAGGACCACGTTTTACAAAAACACATTTTTCTGAAGATTGGTTCTGAACAGTATCCACTTCAAAGCAAATGTTTCTGTGAGGGCTGTTATAACATTTGAGTTCTTACATGATCTTTAAGGCGGTAGTGTGACCCACTAGGCAGTCATAATGAGATACAGACAGTGAATAAAGCACTGATTTAATTATGTTGTTTGATATATTATGACCTCATCTGCTGGTGTTTATACTAATGTAGTGCTTGAAATGCTTTATCAACATATGGGAAGGCACGGTCTCCAGCCTGAAGAGCTTACAGTCCCAAAGACAGAAACCAGATGAAGGGTGTTTTCTTCCTGTAGTTTATTGTACGGATTGAAGCTTTGCTAATTTCCCTCAGGCCTAAAATATGCATATAATGCAGTAGAGTGAGATGTTGGGGTAATGCTCTAAGCTTTCTGGACAAAATATCTGTAGCACGTTACATTCAACTGTAACAGAGGACTGTCAATAAAGCAAGCCTATGTTTTGATGTGTAACCAACAACAGGAAGATGCAAACAATGTGTGGGTCACAGGGAAGCTATAGCTGCTTATGGTATTTCCACCAAATGTCTCCAGTTCTGGAGATATCTCGTGGCCCAGCGTGGGCTTTGACTCACTCTTGTGTTCTACTACATAATTCAGAAAAGAGAGGTACAGAGTCAGTACAACCCACTAGTTCCTCCATTAAA
Organism: Odontophorus gujanensis; assembly: GCA_013399175.1. Taxonomy (NCBI): domain Eukaryota; kingdom Metazoa; phylum Chordata; class Aves; order Galliformes; family Odontophoridae; genus Odontophorus; species Odontophorus gujanensis. The sequence continues at coordinate 231,980 of VXAB01008597.1, forward strand.
GACTTCCACAACACAAAAGTGATGGGCACCTTCCTCCAGAAAAGTAACAGCTGAGGCTCCAAGTTTTGGTTAAATGTGGATGCATATCTATTTTTGCACTTCTGATTAAGATTTCCTGAAAAATATATAGTAAAGTAACTCTTTATGGTATTAACACCATAAAAAACTCTATGAGGAAGTGAATAGTTCTGTGTACAGCGCACCATCTGCCAAGCACTCAGTAAATAAGGTCATACAATAGATGGTGAGAAACAAAACATTAACAACCTACCCACTCATTAAGCATTAGCCATGCTGTGTGCTGAATGATATACAGGACTTGTAGGAAGAAAAAAACCACAACAGTACACAATCCTCTAATTAAAGGCAATCAAAATGAATATTTACTGAGAGGTTGAATGAGTAGCTTTAATTGTGCAATTTTCTTGCCTCCTATTTCTTGCCTTTGCAGCCTTCAAGTTCAGCCTTGCTCTGTAATCAAAAGGCCTAACTGAAGGCATTATTTATCTTATTTTACTTCTGTACAGGAAACCCACAAAACACGTACGGTTGACACACGTTTACCCTCATTAGGTACATACACATGTACAAGACCACTGCTTTCACTGATGCCTACCATAGCAAGCAGACACGAATGCTAAAGGAGAGATACTCTTGCCCTGTTTTACTTCAGTTTGATTTAGTTTTGAAATGAAAACAGGGCAACCTTCCTCTCCGAAGAGACTTCCCTGAGCTACACTGTATTTAAAGTTTCTGTTAAAAAAATGAGTTCTGCTAAGCAAGAATAAAAGATCAAAAGAGTATAAATTTAGTACATTATTAGTAGAGAAAATGTACACACATACGTGTATTTGGAAGCTTTTAAAACAGTACATGGAAATTACCCGATGAGAAAGCATTTGCACAGCAGAACTGAAAAACAGCTGAGAGACTAACAGCAACATGTTTTCATTTTCTTTTCAAATTCTGGTACAAATTCAGCTAATATCACATTATATGATCTCATACCAGGATAGGAGCCAGAAGTTTCACTTGAAATCTTTTCAGTTATCAGATCTGGAAAGTTTTTCAATCACTTACATTTGAGAAGCCTTTAAAAATAAAACAAATCCAAACAAAAAAGAAGAAAAAAAGAAAGAAAGAAAGAATGAAAGAAAAAGAAAGGCTAGAGATAAAAGGCCAGAGGCTTGAAACATTTATCACTTCATCATACTCCTCCATTTGATGCTAGGTCAGCATCTTTACAGATACAATGGAATGCCTGCTGTACTTATATTCTTAGAGGTTTTAAAATCATCAGGGCAATGAATGTACAGGGTTAGAAACAAGCACGGAGCAACAAGGCCAGGCAATTCATACGGGGTAAAGCTACTTAGCTAGCATGTTCAGGAATGGAAACATTCCCAGACATACAGGGAGATTTCCACTATTTGCTTCCAGCAGTGAAAAGCTGCAGATATGTTTTCTCCATCCAGACACTGAGCCATAGACCATCACTCTCTGGACTCAATCCTACAGCCAATTCTTCATCTGCTGAACAGTCCACCCAGGGTCGTCATTCTTAGCCTTTTTTAAAACTGGTCTGATGTTACCTTTTTTCCAATCATCAGGGACTTCACCTGATTGCCACCACTTTTCAAATATAATTGAGAGTGGCCTGGTGACTACATCAGCTGATTCCTTCTGGATTCTGGAATTCATCCAGTTGGGACCATAGACTTGTGGATGTTCAGGTTCCTCAGGTCGTCACAAACCCAACTTTTGCTTACACTGGGAGGGATGTTGCTTCCCCAGTTCCTCCCCGGCATCTTGGAGGCAATAGCACCATCATCAGAACCATTCTTCCTGTCCCATTTACTCTGGTTTGCAGTGCTGTAGACAGTGTGACAGCATCTCAGTGCTGGCCTTCTGAAGTCCTGCCCAGACTCATCTCTTTCAGGGGGGATTATCTGTCCTCATTCATGCAAGGGAAAGACACATTTAGGAAGCCATCCCAAGCTGCTCTGGATGGTGCAGCTCCTCTTTTTAGCCCTGCTTAACCAGACAAAACAAACCTATGCTATTAGGACATTTAAATTAATATGAAGATTCTGCTGCTACTCTGCTTGTGTTAGAGTCCAATTTTACTAGTTCTTAACTATTTACTGTTGTGTCACAGCTTGCTTCAGGAGTTATGCGGGAAGTGATACCTGCTATCCAAAGTTCACACTCTTAGGCACTGCTCAACATCATTACCTTCATAGAATTACAAATTCCTGATCCACACTACGCAGGCGAAATGAGAGTTCCTGCAAAAATGTTAAGAGTTCCACCACCTTACACTTTTACAACAAAAGTTGGATCTACTCCCTTTGAACAGATTGTTCTAAGAAGCATAGATCTCATTTACTGGTCAAAACCAGAAGGTTGTATGCATTAAATACTTGCAAGTTAGAAAGAAACAAGAAATAAAAGATTCAATTTCAATACTGATTACTTGCCGTTCTCTAATAATGGCTCTATGCATCAGTGAGAAACAAAGAAAGAGATCCAGAAGTGAACTTGCACCAATCCACTTAAAGGGTTTGGCTCCTGGTTAATCTCTTCCCTTATGTTGGCACGGAAGAAAGAAGGGAGGGATGCAAGAAAAACCGTAGCCTCGGTTGCAGTTGCAGGAAGCAACTCCTTCATCTCCACTCCCGCTTCATCATTTCAGAATTCTCCAACTCAGGGTGAAAAGTTACTAAACACATAAACTCTGTATCAGAGAGACTTTTGGAAGGCTGAGGGAGGGGTAACTTGTAGCAACCTCACACCACTCTTCATGGAAACCCTCTTATCACTAAACAGGAACAGACAATTCTGAAGGCTGATGTTTGTAATTAAGGGATGTGTCTACAGCATCTGAAGTCTCTTCTATTCTCACATACATTCATCTGAATTATATCTTCCTGTTTTGACTAACGACCTTCTGAAGTAAGGACCAACTTAATTACGAATTATCCCACATTCATTCACCTACCCTTCCTGGAGCAGGAAGTGAGGGATTTCAGAGTCCTCCATGTAAATCCTTCAATCCCGTTCATACTTCTATTCCAGAAGTATAAATCCTCACTGCTCTGCGGCTCAAGCCTGAAATGAAGAAAGGGAGAACAGGATGGGAACACTTAATAATTTAATATAGTGCTCTGAAAAAAATAAATAAATAAATAAAAACTATCATGGTCAGTGCATTAAAGCAATTAACTCGTACTATATTATTTCTTGCACATACTCAGGTCAAATACATGGTTAAATGTCTGTAACACAGCAAAAAACAAAACCACAATATGTTTATGAAACTGTGTAGTTCTATATTTTGTGTATTTTCAGTTGCAATAAAACCCAGTTAGGCAGGACAAACTCTTCCAAAATTTGTCCAGATGCTTCCTTATGAAAAAAAAGCAAAAAAAGAACAAACAAACAGAAAAACTCCTTCTTGAGCAGAAACATGACTTGGAACATGCTCTTAAAACAGAGTCCTGAGAAAAAAAGCTTACCGATTTTTCATGCTATGAAAGAAAGCCAATTGTGTCAAGAGAACACAAATCTACCCCCAGAAGTAGGTTTTCTTGTTCTACATAGCCTCCACTATCTCTGGCTTTCAGTAGCTTTTATTTGATTTACTGAATGAGCTCAGCAGTCATTCCATAATGTGTGCAGAACACTAAGCACAGCATGCCTCTTGCTTACACCCTTTGCCACTATGCAGGGCACACAATAGCACGTGCCCATCTTAACATTTCATCTGCAGTGGGGTGGCAGCTTTCGGTTTAGCAGCCAAAAGGTAGGGATAAGTCTTTAGCCTCCCTAAGTCATCAGTAATATAAGATCCATCACAAACATTAAGTACAGAAAACTCTGTATTTGCACTTTCCTAATGCAAGTAACGTCTCATGAAAATACGCTGTCATAGCATTTATTTATTCCTAAAGTTATATTTAATTTTTATATAGCATTACTATAAATATCCACCTTCTAAATCACACTGTGTGCAGTTGCACATACATATGTGCACGTGTGTGCAGCATCTGCATCTTTGAACTTTGGGAGAAAGCCAACAAAATCCGGTGTTCCAGCCTGAAAACCCCAAGTTTTAAAGTGCACATCTGTAACACTGGGCGCCATACAGAGGGAACTAAAGGCACTGGGCCCTGGTAGATCAGAGACATCCTGAGGCTTAGCCCTGTGGACAGCATAACAGGCTCTTCCAGGGCTGAGGAAGTCAAATAAAACGTCACTTCTGCAAAACATTTTGAGGAGGATAAAAAAGTCATTTTATCAACAATACACTTTAGTTCTATAGAAGAATGTTAAGAGCTTTGATTTTTATTTTTTTTTTAATAAGGTAAATAACCACATTGTGTTTGCATGTGGACAAAGTTTGAGACTTAGCGAGTTCAATCCTTGTCCAATCAAAAGCCTTAGAGTGAAAAGAAATCATAAGCCTTCATGTTAAAAACATAAAGGAGAAGGGGGTGTAACTAACACACAAAATTAGATTAATTAGATTAAGACCTCATAGCCACAGCTGCCAACTGTGACAAGCTCATATGGAGAAGTTCTGCAGCACATACTAAAAAACACCCTCACAAGCGTGGGTACCACACTGCGACCTCTGAGCTGTACCAGAAAGATCCCATGCTACACACACACACACACACACACACACACACAGAGTACTGCAGAGGTTACGGCTGAGGTTGCAGGCTTGATAACTGGCAGTTTGTGGTTTATGCAAATAGTTTGGGAATTTGCAATCAGTTCTTATACAGTCATGACGTATATAAACTAACATTCTCCTGATGTGCTGTAAATGTGTCCAGAGTTACTACTGCATAGGGTTTGGACTGCTTTGTCTTTGGAGACCTTTTTACACCCGAAGCAGATACAGAGCGTCTGTGAACACAGATTTCTTCCTATTATACACTTATATGACTGCATGTGACTAAACATAAAATGTTGCATTCAATTACCTTGCTGAGGAATGTGCTACACATTAAACTAGTAATGGAGAAGAAACCACTGAGTTCTATAACCTAAAATTCCAACCTTCAAAGGATAAAACAGCATCTTTCTCAGCTTAAGCAACTAGGGAAAGTTACCCACAGAAACTTTCGAGAATACAAACTTTCCAAAACATTTTGGAGAACCTTTTCAACCAGAGGGGCTTAGGAGAAAATCACGAGTTTGGACACCCCTGACAGCAACAAAAAGATGAAAGCTAAATTTGATGAATCAGCATCATAAAAATGTTCCTCAGATCTTTGACCTTAATAACTGAAACTATTTCTGAGGACCAAGAGGAAGTTCTCTAGCTTCTCAAGCTCAAATAATAAGAGAGGCCATTAGAAAATCAACACATGAAGGAAGTATGGTCTGTAAATGTTCATGCACTTTGTGCTGGCTGCCAAAACTTTTAAAAGCCCAGCTGTTACCAACATCTATGAGAGCTTCTTCAAACATGCAGAGGCACACAGGCACACACCTTAAAATCTGTCAGCAGCTGGTGTGAACAAGAAAAAACCAGAAGACCCAGCTAGTACTTGAAAAATCACTTGAAATGTATGTTTCATTGCTTTAGAGTTAAAAATAAAATTGTATGGGCACCAGAATAGCAATGAGTTGTTTAGAAGGCAAAGCTTGAGGTTCATGCTCAAGCTTGGAGTCACTTAAACCAAAGGAAGTCTGGATTTTTTTTTGTTTGGCCCTAAATTCTGAAAGCAGAATGTATGCCACAGTGTTTGCTTCATTTTTGTGCAACTGAACCTGACAATACAGATCAACTATGTTACATTTCCTTACATACTTTCACAAGGCAGGGAGAATTGAGGAGATCATGAAAATGCATTAGATAATTGCAGTACATCTTTCATTCATTTAGCTTGGGTTGGAAGTCTGCCTAGTTTCAGGTATCTAATTCTGAACGATCTGATTAAAGGTTTAGCATAATCTCTGCAAATAGGAAAATTCTGTTATGTTTAACACATTCAAAACAATGCTATCTTTATCTAAGATACAAGATGGCCAGATAGCCTATTTCACTTCATTTTTCGTGCAACCATGTGCTTATATTTCCTGAAGCAGCTGACTGAATAATTCAACCAAGATACACGGCTGAGATACTGAAGAGTAAATCCCCTCCTCTGCATAAGCTCTTCTACCCAGGCAACCAGCAGTAAGTATATTTTAATACTTTTATCTTAAAGAGAAAAAAAAATAGAGAAGCCCAATCCTTTTCTACAAAAGCCTATCAGAAACACATTTGACAAATGTGTATGTAAATAATATACATATAAACAAAGCAGGATCTCTCTAACATTTGGGAGAAGGTGAGGGAAGAGGAGAGAAACCAGTGAATTAAAACACAACAAAATATATCAGACCACTTAAACCCACACTGCCAAAATGGACCTGCCTGTATGATCACACCGCTGGCCAGGCAGAGAGTAGCGAAATTCTCCTTTTTCCCTGTTTTTAATGCCAACTGCTTTGCACCGCAGCAGTCTTGAGGAAAATCTTATGTGCATGCTCACACACATTACACAAACACAAAAGGGTAGTGAGTATACGGAGTACCACCTATACATCACCACTACTGTGAGGTAACGAATTAAAGATCAAGTGAGTGTGATGTTTCTAGGAAATATACTGATGTTTTTCCCTCCTCCAAATAGTGCTATGCCTGCCCCCACAGACAAAAGGTCTCCGAAAAGACAACTTTCACAACTATTTTTACCACTCAGAATCATATCACTGTATCAACACAATACTGATGTGACCCAAGAGTTCAGGTATACTGTTTCCAAGGATATTATCAAAGAAGTGGCAATTGTGTTGCACTGAACCCAATTCTATTTTTTTTTTCTTTTTGGGGGGGAAGGAAGAAAGAAAAAAAAAAGCTCCAGGAACCAAGTGCTTCTCACTCTGTATTTCTGAAAGGTGCTCAGATATAGTAACAGTGATAATGGCAGACCTTGGAACCTTCAAAGAAATAATTCACATTTGCTTCTATCTATCCAATATAGGTGTTTTTGTGTTTTTTTTTTTCTTAATGGGCTTTTTGTGTTTTTGTTTGTCTCTGAGGAAGTCAGTTGTGGACAAGACTATGCAATTTGAGCTATGGGAACCTCAGGAGAGAAGATGGTCCGAATGTCACCTCACCATCAAGAAACACAATAGAGGTGAGGTAAACCATACAAATCCAGGTCAAAATAACCCACATGCACTGTGACAGTAACCTCAATGCTGCAATTTCATTCCGTGATGCCTGTCACCCCCACTGGAACAGAGAAGGAGGAGAAATAGTAGCAGTTTCCCTCAATCAGCTACCACAAAGAAAAAGTAGCACTAAGATTACCATACTGTGTTATCACTCATAGGAGCAAAGAGGTGACATCCTATTAATTATGCCCTTAGCTCAGAATTCACTGGGGGGGAAGGAGAAACTCTAAGGGTCCATGACAAGCGGGGCTGGATCGGCATTGCCCCGTGCATGATTTCCTAACAGGGCTGCAAGAAAACCTCCTTTTATGAGTCACAAATGGGAGACACTGTCTTGAGCTCTATGTAACATTCAGGTTAGTGACAGGGTTAGAGTTGAGAGAAATACATAGCGTAGGGGCTCATGTACAGTGCAGCTCCCCTCACCACAGAAAAGGGCCATGCACATTTCACACTCATCTCCTGCATGCAGAAGACACAGAAGTCATAATTCATCTCCACTACATCTGACTAAGCTGCAAGGGGGTTTTAGCATAGCACTACAAAATATTAACCAACCACTACCCCCTTCCCTGCTAAATCCTCTATTTCTTTCAAATGGGAACAAAATACTCCAGTACCACTCAGAAATGCATTCCTGCACACATGCTGAAATCAAACCTCACCCAAAGCACACAGGCTACAGACACCAGAGGAGCTAAGACAGGTATCCAGGGGTCAAGTTTGCAATAAGTACAGTCCTGCAGATACCCTCCACAGAAAGAAAGATATGCATGCCTAGTATACTGGAGAAATGATTTCTTAACAATATCTTAACAGTCCATTATTTTTAAGTTGGTCTAGGATACAGATATAAGTAAGCATCTAACTTGGGTTATCCTCTTGCTGGTCATAGCCCTGAACTGCAGATCTCACCTCATGAGACACATGAGAACAAACAAGCATACCAAGCATACTTCCTGAAAATTAGTTGGAAATGCAGTTCTTAACTGTTAAGTAAACCCTTCACACAAAATTTCATTTGCATTATAAAAAGAGACTGAAAAAAGTTAAATATATCCTCACATGGCAGTTTATCAAGTGCAGATCACGAAGTCCTTCAGAACAGAAGCCTGGGAGTAGAACTTGGAAGCTCACTCCTTTCAGTTTAAAACTAGCATCTCTATGTCTGGTGAAGGCAAGGCCTGCACAGCTTCCACAGATTGCCAGTTAAACTTGCATTCATTTTGCTGTTTTTCTTGACTATTCTACTACTTTATAAGATGTTCTAAGTAAAATCTGTATAATGAACAATATCAATTTTCATTTAATAATTATTGTTATAATTATTAATTATTATTAATGAACAAAGCACATGACAAAGGAAATATCAAATATAAAATGGTATCACAGCATATCCAAGAATGTTCACATTTGCAAAGCCTTCAACTGATCACTGAAAGCAAAAGTGGCCTCAGGACTGACACTAATTCAATTCTGCTTTATTGTATGCAAGTTGAAGCTGAATTGTGACTCAAAGCACAGGCTAGTAGGACATCTTGCTTCAAAATGCCCAAAGAAGGAGCATTATTTATAATACATGAGAGTGGTTCTGAAAATAAAACCCACTATTTTAATATACTAGCCCACAACATCAGTGGCAGGAGTTGGTGGTAAGGCAGTAGAGGTTGAAACTTCCTGACAGTATTCCATTACATTTTGTTGCTGGCAACAGATGGCACCAGAGCAAAAGTCTGACAAAATGGCGTCTGACACAGAAGAATGTATTAGGTGAAAGACACTGCACCTGGGTCAGGGTAATCTCAAGCACAGATACAGATTGGGCAGAGAATGGCCTAAGAGTAGCCCTGAGGAGAAGGATTTGGGAGTATCAGTTGATGAAATATTCAACAGTAGCCAGCTTGCAGTCCAGAAGGCCAATGGTATCCTGGGTTGCATCAAGAAAACCATAGCCAGCAGGTCAAGGGAGGTGATTCCACCCCTCTGCTCTGCTCTCATGAGACCCCACCTGGACTGCTGCATCCAGTTCCAGGGCCCTCCGTACAAGAATGACAAAAAGATGTTGGAGCGTGTCAAGAGAAGGGCCATGAAGATGATCAGAGGGCTGAAGCACCTCCCCTATGGAGACAGGCTGAGAGAGTTGGAGTTCTTCAGTCTGGAGAGGAGGAGGCTCCAGAGAGACCTTACACCAGCCTTCCAGTACCTGAAGAGGATCTACAGAAAACCTAGGAAGGGGCTTTTTACAAGGGTATGTAGCAAAAGGACAAGGAGAAATGACTTTAAGTTGGAAAAGAGTAGATTTAGACTAGATGTTAGGGAGAAATTCTTTACTGTGCTGTGGTGAGACACTGGAACATGCTGCCCACAGAAGTTGAGGATGCTTCCACCCTGTTCAAGGCCAGGCTGGATGGGACTTGGAGCAACCTGGTCTAGTGGAAGGTGTCCCTGCCTATGGCAGGAAGGTTGGAACTACATGGTCTTAAAGGTCCCTTCCAATTGAAACCATNTAGAGGTCCATTACAATTGAAACCATTCTACAATTCTATGATTCATTCTATGATTCTATGAAGCAAGAGTGTGTCACTGAATTCCTCCACGTGAAAACACTGCACCCACTGACATTCATCGACACTTGCTGAACTTTGATGGAGACCAGTGAATGTGAGCACAGTGAGATGGTGGGTCATGTGTCTCAGCAGTGGCATCAGCAACTGTGAGTCACGTCTGCTGGTGCAGACATTTACAAGCACAACACGCAGGCTCTTGTTCATCAGTGGTGAAATTGCACTGTTAATGGTTAAAATGGTTGACATGTTAAAAAGAATACTTTGTAGTAGAGAATGTGCTCTACCAAATAGTGTTTTTGGCCCTTCATTTCTTTTGTAGTTTCCATGGAAGTAAAAAGAAGACATTACTTTCAGAGCAATCTACAGTACATAAATTTACTATCTTCCATACTTAATTCTTAACATTCAAAGAAAAACAAAGAAAAAAAATTAATTATGAAAATGATCTACTATACATATAGAAATTTTGTTCTTATAAAATACTAATTGTGTGTACCAAGAAAAGCAATGACACCATGGCATTTTAACCTCCATGCTTGTAGATATGATTGGTGGTCTCAAGGAGACCAATTTCAAAAAGGAAATGGCTTTCAGTGCTTCCCCTGCTTCCTTTTTAGCTACATACTTTCCTTATATGCGTAATTAATTATGGCAACAAATGAATCCATATATTTAAAGTAAGACAAAACTTCACAGATTCATAGATTCATAGATACATTAGGTTGGAAAGGACCTACAAGATCATCTAGTCCAACCATCCTCTTATCACCATCCCTACCCACTAAGCTACTAAATCAAATCCCTTAGCACCTCATCTAAACGCTTCTTGAACAGCGCTAGGGATGGTGCCTCAACCACCTCCCTAGGCAGGCCATTCCAGTGCCTGACCACTCTTTCAGAGAAAAAAAATTTCCTCATATCTAACCTAAATCTTCCCCGGCACAACTTGTGGCCATTACCTCTCGTCCTGTCATTAGTTACCTGGGAGAAGAGGCTGAACCCCTCCTCACCACAACCCCCCTTCAGAAAGTGGTAGAGTGCAATAAGGTCTCCTCTGAGCCTCCTTTTCTACAAACTAAACAATCCCAGTTCCCTCAGCCATTCCTCATAAGACTTGTGCTCCAGACCTCTCACCAGTTTTGTTGCCCTTCTCTGAACACGCTCCAGGGCCTCAATGTCTTTCTTGTAGTGAGGGGCCCAAAACTGAACACAGTACTCGAGGTGCAGCCGCACCAGAGCTGAGTACAGGGGGATGATCACCTCCCTGCTCCTGCTGGCTACACTATTTCTAATACAGGCCAGGATGCCGTTGGCCTTCTTGGCCACCTGGGCACACTGCCGGCTCATGTTAAGCCGAGCATCAATCAGCACCCCCAGGTCCTTTTCCTCTATGCAGTCTTCAAGCCATTCTGCCCCAAGCCTATAGCATTGCATGGGGTTATTGTGGCCAAAGTGCAGGACCCGGCACTTGGCCTTACTGAACCTCATCCCATTGACCTCAACCCAGCTATTTGGCCTATCCAGATCCCTCTGAAGGGCCTCCCTACCCTCAGGTAGATCGACACATCCTCCCAACTTGGTGTCATCTGCAAACTTACTGAGGGTACACTCAATCCCCTCGTCTAGGTCATCAATAAAGATATTAAACAATATGGGCCCCAATATCGACCCATGTTGTCCTCTATAAAGAATTTGCAAATATTCAGAATTAAGCAAAATCAATGAATTTAACTGCAATCATTTAGGGAAGAAGAAGAAATTTGGCTTATCTTCTGCTACCATTCATAAGAAGTATAAACTGTTATAACAACTCAGGAAAATATTATTGCCTTCAGAAGAGCAAACCATTTTTGGATGTAAGTTTTCACTACAGCCAACCTATCACTACAGAGGACAGAAACTAACAAAACACAAATATTCCACATTTTGACATTTTCAAGGAAGTTGCCCTTTACTACTCAAACACCTTATCTAATGTTTATTTGTTGCATATTTATATATGTTTGATATTAAAGACTTAGTGAAATTGCAGGACATTCACACTTCAATCTTGTGCACTTTAGACTTAAAAAATAAGTTTGATTTTTTTTCCACTGAAACTTATGACGAATTCACTACAATGCCTCTTGGATTACTTAATAAATTACATTCTCCTTCATCTATGTCTTCCTGAATTTCTTCTACTGCTGTAAGTTACATCGCTAGAGTAGAAGTTGCCAGAGAGAAAAGACTGTCTTTTTCTTTTTTTTTTAACTGCAGAGAGCATTGTAACTTACGAGTCTGGGCCAACTCCTTCATTATCCCAAAAATATTGGATATTTCTCAACAGAGAAATAGTTAAAATAAAATACAAAATACTAAATACCAAGCATTTCTGTCTCAGAATACAACACTACACAGATGCAAAGGGCAGTTCACACTCCTCTGACCCACAGCAAAAGAAACCAAGACTTGCATTCAAATAATGCTTGGAAATTTTCTCTGGTATTATTTTAATAATATATTCCTATTTAGCTTCTTTCCCACCTCTGATTGGTATTTTCTGACAAGAATCTCATTCATCCAAAAAAGAATCCCAGTCAGCTGAACAAAAATGTTTCATGAAAACAACAGAATCAATTAGCTGACAAGGAAACAGAGTCACCCAGCCAGATTCCCACCAGTTTCCCTGGCAGGGAGAGGGACCTAACTTTCTTCCCTTTAAAGCCGCAATGAACTCTGGGTTGTGCAGCAGGAGCTCCCTAAAAACAGGCTGGAGCACAGTCCAGAAAGAACACAACCAAGAGGATTTAGGGATGCCTCAAGTCTGCGAGGTACAAGGTGCTGCAGAAATGAAACTGGCAGGTGTGGGTACGGCCACAAACAGAGGTAGAGAAACAGTGCATCTACAACTCTGCATAGAGGTAAATATCAAACATGACTTGATTTTCCAGTGGACATGAAATGACTTGGCTCCAGGGCTGCTAAAAGGAATGTCAGCCCTGCACTGTTTCTATGCTGGGGTACAGTCCATCCTACTTTTGGGTCCCAAGCCAGTAATTCTACCTTTCACTACAATAAAGCACCAACTTACACAGAGATGGTTCAGGAACCTTAGAAACAAAGAGGTCCTGGGGATAAAGGTCCTAGATTTCTTCATAAACCCCTCCTTGCAAACAGTCACGCCAGCAGATATTAATCAGTAGTTTGAGAGTGTTCCATGGAGTAGGCACAATGATCCCAGTAATGTACAGGACACCAGCCACTCATAGTTCTGTCACTTCTGCACAGCACCAGGAGAGATGCAAAAACATAAGAGATGTCCCCAGAGGGTAGTACTGGTAGAGCCTGAAGTATGCTCCAGAAGAAAAAAAAAACATTCAAACAACCAAGACAGGAAACAGCTATTTCTGATTTTTTTTTTCTTATTTTTATTTTTTGCTTATCAGTTGGATGTTTAGGAGGTAGGGGTTTATAATGGGCTCTGTGTTAGCTACTCTGGAGTTCACATTTCACAGAAAAGCATGCCAGCCATCACAGTATTTTGCCAACCATTAGGTATTTTTCTAAGATCACCAGTATTTTTGAAGGAGTTGTTTCTGAAATAGTTTTATTAAAACAACCTTAAAAGCATTCAGAATCAGTGCTGGCTCTTAATATTAAAACCTTAATTCTCTTCTTCCCTCCCCCCCTTCCCAATCGTCCATTAAAGACAATTAAATCCCATTTTCCTTCCAATGCTTTATGCTTTCTTGGCAAAGACCAGACTGCAAAGCCTATCAGAACACAGAGAATGGAGGAAGGAAGGATGAAACACAGCAGGAGAGCTGTGCCTAAGGCTGATGACTTGAACACAATTTAGCTTACAGTTAACTCACAGCAGGACTTTCGTAATGTCCTTTATCACCTCTGAAGCCATTTCCTCATTACTCATTATCCTTACACATAACGAGACAAAGAAAGATGCTTCTGTGCAAAATGGAAAACCATTAACACAGTATCACAAATTAGCAAATATAAAATGACTTTTTAGAAAATAATCTGATTCTTGTTTCTGTTTGTTAGAGGATTGAAAGCACAGTACATCCCACTGTAGGCAATCTGAAGCAACAACTCTGAGTATCCTGTGAAAAATTCCACTGACTGTACATAATGTCTGAGGAGAACTAAAAAAAAAACATGTATCTTTGTGCCATTCAGTTCTCACTCTTAGAGAATCACAGAATTGCTCAGGTTGGAAAAGACCTTCAAGATCATCAAGTCTAACCACAGCCTAACCATACTATCCTAACAACCTAACGCTAAATCATGTCCCTAAGCACCAATCCAGATGCTTTTTAAACACATTCAGGGATGATGACTCAACCATCTTCCAGGGGAGCCTGTTCCAGCGCTGTTATTAACAACCCTTTCTGTAAAGAAGTTTTACCTTATATCCAACCTGAACCTCCCCTGGCACAACTGAAGGCCATTTCCCCTTGTCCTGTCACAAGTCACCAGTGAGAAGAGATCAAGCCTGCTCTCACTGCAATCACCTTTCAGGTATTTGAAGAGACCAATAAGGTCTCCCCTCATCCTCCTCTTCCCCAGACTAAACAGCCCCAGTTCCTTCAGTCCCTCCTCATAGGGCATATTCTCCAGGCCCTTCACAAGCACAAATTTATACTCCTAGTTTACCTTAAATATCTAAATACGGAGGTGGACATCTGCAAAGAACACAAGAAATTAGTGTAATATACATGTCAATTTTGCTTGTTCCTAAGATACTTCAGCCACAGTGAAGTCACAGCTAAGTCGCTGAAAAGACCTAGCATATTGTCATTTTTCGAAGTACAAGCAGTAGTATGAATCATAGGGATTTGGCCCTCCATGGTATTCATTTATAAAACCGCACAACTGAAAAATTGGTTTCACCATCACAGACAATAAATCAGTTTCACTAGATAAAGACAACTAACTAATCAAGCCAAGAGTTAAAAACATTGCAGTGCCAACCACCAGTCAACACAGTATTTCCTCTATCTGATCCTGAACTCTACTTGTACATGGCAAAAGTAAAGCAAGCTGATAACATGTACAGTCTCACTATTGAAACTGGGTTCATATGCACCTGTGAGAAAGCAACAGGTAGATCGCAAGCCCTTAGCTGTCTTTGCCGTATTAAAGCATTTGCTTTATGATGAACAGAACTCTGAAAAAACTATGTCTACAGAGAGCAGAATCTCTACAAATCAGAGGTATGTAGGAAAGAAAGAAAAATAACCAGAGCTTTTATATTTCCACAAAACAACAATTTAAGCTTTGGTGAAAAAAAAAAAAAATCCTTCTGAATGCTGCTGTCAGAACAAAGACCATTTACCTACACATAAGTAACACTCTCAGCAAAACCCAGCCACTAAGCTTCCTCCCTTCTACTAATCCCCTATACTATTCACTTCTTTCAACTGAGTGTTTCTTCTCATTTGACCTGTTTAACCTCATGGTTTAAGCTTTCTACTCCCAGACCACTTCTGCTGCTCTCTGAGGTCACAAACAGGCTTCCATTAGAGCTATTCTCAGCCTGGAGGAATGTTAATTGTTGTAGAAATTACACTGTAAAAATCAATGTCACAAAAAAAGAGCTGAGCAACAGAAATTCAACCACTAGTCCATCACATTCGGTTCAGTTGATATCACTGAGAAAATACAAAAAGCAAATCAAAACAGAGGGTTTGTTTTGGGACAGGAAAAAAGAATGTTACACATCTGAAACAAAAAGCTGAATATGACAATAAAGAAAACAACTCTGGAGATGAAATGACATGATGCAAGAACACATGGAAACCACAAACAGAAATCTTGGCACAGATTAACACCAAAAGACGTAGATATGATTGTTTGTAATAAAATACAGCACATACTAACACAAGAGGCTTATTTTTCCTGATTGTGCAACTGGGCACTTGTCCCAGATCCTACACATGCACATACTACAGAAACACCCAGCAGTGTTTTGCTTGGTTCTTTGTGTTTTGTTGTGTTTGTTCTGTTTTGTTGTTTTTTTCATGTCCCGATAAGGCTCAGTATTTAAAAGGTGTTCCTGTGTAAAATCAGGTGCATTTTATATTATAGTTCTGGTAGCCCTGATGAACTGAAGGTAAATACATGTGTAAGTGGCCAGGAACACTGTTCTAGTCATACACCTGTTGCACAAGTCATTGCCAGTAGTGCCTGCCCTAGGAAATCACAGAGCAAACAGAGGTAAGGCAACTAAGCCAAGAGGACTGGTGGAGTCAGCAACCAAGACACAGAGACTCACCAAGGCTTCCAAAGGAAAACATAACAACTCGTGCTCAAGTGGTTTCTTCTGAAACCCAGCAGTTAGATGCAACCTTTTTTAAGCCCAGTGGAAAAGACACACAAACAAGGCACCAGTAAATTATAGAAGACATTATACCAACCTGCCACAGCTGAAATGTTGTGGCCTCTGCACTGGGCTCAGTAGTCAGCTTCTGCCTCCACTTCTTCCCACCACAAAATATCCTTGCTAAATGCAATATGATTTTGTGGCCCCACCGCAGTCCAACTCAAAGCAGTCTGCTTTCCAGCTTCCCTCCAGCTACCAGATTTTTAGATTTTTACATTTGCCCTTAAGGCTGATTTTAAAAAAGACAGCTTCCCAGAGGGTGAGTCCCCTGCTGCAGTCGGAACAGATCAGGAGGGTCAGATCCGCAACTGTGACCCATGCACAGGGCTCACAAAGATACCTGGATGTTTCATCATGAGTGAAAAAGCAGAGGATGACGGAACATACCACGAGCATGGCCTTTCTTGTTACCCTATGAATCATGTCTCAGACAGAAATGAATGTCTGCCAGTGGAAGCACCATTTCAAATTTCTCTTAAGAGTTTTTACTTTAATATTCGGTTTAAACTCCTTAATAACAAACCAGTACATCTGCTCTACTTCAATTCTCTAAATTTGCCCTCGTTCCAGCACTACTTATATTGTGTTTAGGTGACAAGATTCTGGCAGCAGGGAGGGAAGTTGCAATGGTGGCCTCTGTAAGCAGAGGCTCTCAGCTGCACCATGTCAGATCAGAGCCAGTCCCAGCTGCTCCAGAAGGGATGCACCTCTGTCCAGAGCTGAGCCATGAGTGACACTGGTTGTGCCTCTGTAAGAGCAGATTTATGGAAGGGGAAAACTGCTGGGCAACAGCAGCTGGGAGAGAGGAGTAGCAAATGTTGAGAGAAACAGCCATGCAGTCATCAAGATCAATGCAGAAGGAGAGCAGGAGGTGCTCCAGGTGTGGAGCAGAAGTTTTTCCTGCAGCCTAGGAAAGGTTCATGGTGGAGGAGGCTGTCACCCTGCAGCCCATGGGCACCAAAGGGAACATGGAGGAGCCCATGGTGCAGCAGTGGATGCATCCTGAATGAGGCCACAGCCCATGGAGAGCCCCCACAGGAGCAGGCCTTGGGCCAGAGCTGCAGCCCATGAAGAGGCCCATGGTGGATATGGCCTGTCCTTCTGAGGAGAGCGAGTAAGAGAGCAGCATAGTGGAACTGAGCAGCTCATCTGTATTAAACCACTGCACCTCCCTGCACAAGATACATGGCACACCCTTTTTAGGAGCAGACAAGTTGATATTTTGATGGGTTTTGACAGATCGTCTCATCACCTTCTTTGAAGTCTTAAGAGAAATACACCTCTCATATTTTTACCATCAATATAGAGAATCTCTACAGGCAATAGGTTGACTCAGTTAGAGGTTTCATAGAAAGCCCATACTTGATGCACAGAGTTATTTCCTGTGCAAATCCACGCTGGGGTATCAGTACTGACTGTACCTCACTGGGCAATTCCCTCTTCACTGGCAATTTAGCTTACTACTATTACTCAGTTGTCTCCAGAGGCTCAGCAACTAAATTCACCCCACCTCGACTCCCACCTCTTCCCAAAAAAAAGGAATTTTAACCTTTTTGTTACTTCATCAATCCAAGTCAGAGAATGCATGTGTATGTGCATGTGCATGATGAAGGTTCAAAGCCATCCCCCACCCCAAATCTTTTATTAGTGCTGTAAAATCCAAATCAGACAAGCTGCTTCTTTCATCACATCATTTGCACACAATCAGTTGCATCTAATAACAGGTTGTCATAACTTCTCCTTTCAGAAGGATACTGGTTTGTCTTGTAGCTATCCTTCCTGAAACCATCAAGTCTGACCTTTAAGGGGAAAGGTGAAACAAACTGCATCACTGTTGGAGTTTGCCTTTAAATGACTGGGAACCCATGCATCAAGACAAGAAAATGCTAAATGAGATGTTTCAAACTTCTTCTTAGGTAACTGTTTCCTAGAGACACCTTCAGACTTGAAAGTACAGTCTCGATTAAGCTACTTCCATTAAGGAAAAAAAAAAAAAAGTTACTTCAAATCATTATGGAAACCTCTTTTAAATACCACTGCCTGCAATCTCACTAAGTCCCAGCTGCAGTTCCTAAAGATTTCATTAAAACCTTTGTCTGGGAAAAGGAGTGCCAGATTTGGCCCAATTTAATACATTAACTCTGTGGTAGGTGGGAAGCTGAGACATAGAGACATTGTGAAACTGCCCTCATAGCCAACAAGATAAGAGAAAACGGCAGTGCTCCTCCCTGCAGTGTGCAGAAGAGTACTAGGGGTGGACGGGAAAATTAAAGAGGAACAGGAGTTTTAGGCTAAAAAATATTTAGTATCCTCGAAGCGTGGGCTGGCCAGGATTGTGGCGTGCTTGTTAGTGAAGCTGGCTGGAGCAGAAGGCTGAAAAAGCTTCAAGGAGGTGTGGGTGGGCAGGGGGTGTTACAGGCCAGGCTAATGCAAGTTCATGAGGTACAGTAAATTCTTCTTCCAGCTCCTCCAGCTGGGGGCAAATAGAGATAACCTCAGCTTAACCCAACTGCAAGCAAACCTTCTCACCCTCACCCTCAATTAGCAAGCTTAAATCCAGGGAATCTAAAAATAAACTATGAGATCACTTCAGCTACAGGTCTAGTAATATACTTCTCCATAAACTTCTCCATATCACTGAAATGCTCCAAGCCTCATTTGCTAAAGCTCTGATTTGTTCAAAAACAAATAGAAGTATGGGAAAAGTGATGAGGCTTAGCTTCCAGAAAAACTTTACTATTCCATCAGTTTTTATACCCCCAAAAATACGCTAGGTATTCATGACTGCATTACTGTTATCTGCTTCTGCTTTTAAGATATGTGATGCTAAAATAGCTAGCTGAAGAACTTTCCAGGTAAGAGAGGTTTCTTGCACTGCGAAACTGAGGGTTGATAGGTTTGTTTCAGAATTTCAGGATCTTTTTTCTCTCCCTATGCCCAATCTGTGAGCATTCACGCTCACAGCAGTCTCTGACATCAAGACCACCCAGATTCATCTTCATCTCTCAACTATCTGCCTCTGCTGTGCCAAGATAAGAATCTAGACAGAGTCTTTATTATTATTTTATCCATAACTTGTCTAAACCTTCACCTGCAAAACACTGACTCATTCTACCTTTAAGCACCTGAAGAATGTAAAGGAAGAGAAATTAATTAATGGATGTGGAAGTTAAACATGTAACAGCATAAACTTGCAAGCTAAACAATAAAAATCAGATCAACAACAAAAGTTTTTAAAGCTGATGAAAATTCAAGTCCCAAAAATAGAAGCTAGAGGAATCATGACTGATGCATTCCTTTCTACCATCAGATGATATCTAGCAATATTTGCCCTTATTAATGCCTCATCAGTCCAAAAAAATATCATTGAATACTGAACAATCATCTACTTCATATCCAGAAAATGTCAGTACCCATCCTTGGCCTGCAGCAAGAAAGTAAGAACAAAAAAATCCACTCACACTGAAATACAATTTTAGGCAAGATTCTCCTAAGAAAACAAGATATTGGCAAATAGATAACTCCTTCATCTCAGGTGTTAGTACCAAATAAACCTGAAGTAAGCTTGACTGTTGCAAAACAATCTGAGCCTTGGTAAAAAGCTGGTGGATCACAAACAGTCATCACTTCAAACTTAAGAATGACCTTTAATGCTACAGCATGCCTGTTCCTCCCTCATGACTTCAGCCCACATTACTACAGCTACTTCTGTCACAAATTGGGGCAGCTCTCCTTTGGGTATAATTACACAGTCTCGATCACAAAAGCTTCTGGTGAGAAATAGGAAGCACAAACCACTGGCTTTCATTTTGACAATTACTATTCTATGTACAGAAGAGCCTTCTGCCTGCACATATTAGCAAATCACGTCTTAATGCTCACTGTCTTGCTCAGCAGAGTGCATTAACAGTTGTTAATGGTGGCAATGTACAAGGTTCTTCTGCTCTGAAGGAAGCCTACAGTGCTGTCCCACGGAAAGATCATGTCACATATGCGAAAAGACAGAGGAACCTCTGAAAATAAGAAAAAATGCCACCCTTCAGATTACAGGAAAACCTTCACCTATCAGTTTGACAGTTCACACACCAGTATGACAAGATTATCATACCAGAACAAATGTGCTATGTTAGCACACTGGAAGCAGACACTTGAACAGTTCCCTTCCAGACTGAAATTACACTGAAATTTAACCACTAGAGATACTCTGTTTTGAATGTTATAAAAGTAAACACATTTAAACTTCCAGTATCATAAATGATAACATAGTATCAAAGGGCTATTGTAAACAACCGTATTTCTATGGTGTTATTCCCCAAACAAACTATTTTTGTTCCATTTTTCTTGAGCAGGAAATTCAGTCCTGCAACCCCAAGTGGAGCAGAAGGAAAGGAGGATGTCAGTAGCAGAGGGCAGCAGCTCTAAGCCATGATCACCTCTGTGCTACAGACTGAAAAAAAAGACATATTCAACAGGGGCAAGTCAGGAATTCACTGGCTTTGTCCTCACCAAAACAAGAATAATTTGTTTTTTGTTATTCATAAGATAATGAAAAAGTCATTAGTTAAAAATCCACTGCAAATTCATTGAGTACAAAGCACTTAGGGTAATAGGGAAGTATGGTGAAGTCTACAGCTGACCACAATTAATTTACCTTCCAGCAAAATTTGAAGTGCTTGGTATCCCCATGTTTTTGCAACCAGCTAATTAATGCTTGTTCATTACTGCTTGGTAATTTGGGGAGGGGCTGATAAATGAGCTATCCTCACATTGTCATGTTTCCTCACTCAATCCTCTGTTGGTAGTAGATGTAGTTGAAAATGTTTACAATAACCGTATCTCTATGTGAGTGACAAATTTGTCCAGTGACAAACACTGATTTCTGATCGTTTGGTTTTTTTTGTCTGTTTTTGCCAGCAGGAAAGAGACATTTTTTAACATCCTTTTCTCAAGGAAGTGAAGATTTTAGCTGCACTGTGTAAAGTCAGGGTAAGTACTTAGCATGTTCCTGCTTGTGACACAGAAGTGGTTGACATATATACATATACACAACAGGATCTGCTGCAACTCTGAATCCAATCAAAACATCCAAGAAATAGCAAATATTGCCTGAATAATTTTTTTTTTTTCAGTAATTACGTGCTTGGACGCTGTCCTTGCATTTGTGATTGTGTATTTCAGGAGGAGAAGATAAAAAAGTATTCAGAATGATTCTCTGCAATTATTCATTATCACAATAAAAATAAAGAAATGTATTCAGCTGATTAGAAAACCTCGTTTAAATTAACATACTTTATTAATTCTTTGCTCAGTATGAGTAAATAAGCATGCTTCATGTGAAGGTAGCTCCAGGGTTTATTCAAGTCACATCTTACATTAATGTTTTAAAGAAGTCCATTATGCAGTGATTTTCATGGCCTTCCTCAGGAGGAAAAAAAAAAAGAGAGAGAGACCTCAGAACATTTGGGAAAGGCAGGCTGGGTATTTTCATAATCCTGAGAAAATCTTTGGGTTCTCCCACAGTGCAATTAAAAAAAAATAATCACAAGATGACACTCCCTGGAGGGGTGGTGCGGGATTCCCAGCCCTTGTGCCTGAGCAGCAAGATCCTGTCCAGATGGCATCCAGATTTTCTGCTATTCTACAGGCCCTGACTAGGCCCAAAGCTGGAAAAAAAACACAGTAGGCCTGCCTCATTCAGATTACGGTCAAGGTGATCAAAGACCTGTGTTACCACACACACACACACACAAAAAAAAACCAGCATATCTATCACTGAAAGAATGCCCCTACAGAAGAAATGAGTATTTTGAGAAAGTGCGAGGAAAACAGAGAAAGCAAGTACACTGTAATTATAAAATCTCACTGTGAAAAGTAGTATTTTCACTAACTGCTCCAATAAGTGGAAAGACAGGTTTGCAGGAATTTAAAATCTTTCACCTGAAGTGCTAAGAGCCCAAACAAAAGAGCACTGTTCTCCAAGGGTGGGAGGAAAAGCATAAAGCAGAACTAGTTGAATTTCTTAATCCAAGCTGCCTGATAGGGTGAAGGTAAGCCAGCAAGTAAAATGATTAAGTATATTACTTCAAAATGTATCCTTTTAATAAGCCAAAAGAATTTCCAGTAAAGATTTTTAATGCTCAACATATATCTTAAGATTTAAACCTAAATCAGTTTAGAAGCCTTGGCCAAATCAAGAAGCAGCTTCAGCAGAAATGTTCTTTCACAGCCATCTTTACCATGCGTTTGTCCTAGACTTATTATAATTGCAGCACAGCAACAAGCTTTCTGTAATGCACTTTTTTGTCTATTCTATTTACTACTTATCAACTTCAGGAGAAAGCCAACTATTTTGACCTTCTTATGGCTACTGGTTCTAACTTCTTTGCAGTCCACCAAAAGCACTGCAAAGAAAGGCCTTTTGTTGTACTGCTTTAAAGGCTAAATTCTCATAGCAGAAATAGAAACAGTACTGTGGAAAATCCATAAGACACAGTAGCTTTCTTTCCAGTCTACGAATGATGAAAACAAACAGGAAATAGAGATTAAAATAGAATAAGTAAAAAGAGAGTTTGAACTCTACTGAAAAATGAGCTTTTCTGTAAGCAAACAGTTTTATGAAATATGTTTGGTTACTAAGAAAATTTTCAGTTTTTCTTCCTGATACTCAAAAAAACCCCACTATTTCAGCCATAGCACAAAATACTTCACCTTATCCAAAGTAGCAAGCCATTCCTTTTCACAGCTTAGGCACTACTATTAAATTTTTGTACACCTTATTTCTCTTACTGGGGGTTGAAATGCAATGCTCATGGAAGAAAGGTGTAGTGTTTACCTTCCCAATATACAGAGAAGAGTGCTATCTCTCATGTGGTACAACTACAGCAAGCTGCAAATCTGAGTTCATAAACATTGTAGAATTTAGACCAAAATGTTATACAACAATACAGTGTCAAGCTACAGATATTTGAATACTTAATTCCCTCTAAGAACTGCCTGTGGTTCAACAGAACCACACTCCGATGCAAAGAGATCGTGCAGACGCCCTGCAACTTCTCCTCTTTCAGTCACCATTGCCTTTCCGATGGCACCAGGGCGTCACCTTGGACTCAGAATCTTGACTGCTTTAGCTACTTCAGCACCTTGCCTTCTATTCCTATTCATAAAACCAGAACGTTCATTCTGGCCCTCATTACTGCTGCTGAGATGTGAGATAATCTTCCTCCTGGCCATGACAGAAGCAATCTTGTCCCCTGAAATCCATTCAAAATGCAAATGTAAAAATCATCTTTCTGGATTACTGCCTCCAGCACATTCCCCCTATTTCATCCTGCCAGCCCTCTTATGGGCTCCCCCCTTTTCTACTACATTAAGCACAAATTGCTCGCCTTCATTTCAAGAGTTGTTCTTGGATGGTGACAACTGATCCAAATGCCCTACACATCTATTTAAAACCCAGGTAATGAAGCCTAATAACTACATACAAATTTTTTATGTAATGAGAAGACAGCACTCAACGCTGTGCACTTTAATAACCAATTCAGTGGAGTATGCCTTCTCACAATAAAAACTACAGCAAGTGGCTGAAATATTTTACATGGTCCTTTTACAGGTGGAATTCAGTGCAGGCTTTTAAAACATTCACCCCCTGGAACCAATTTATATATATATTTATTGGAACCTATATATATATATAT
>VXAB01008598.1:0-17570 GCA_013399175.1 Odontophorus gujanensis
GCCGCCGGGGCGGGGTTAAGACCCGGACCCACCGCGGTGGGGCGGGCGGTCCCACACCCCGAGGGCAGCGTGGGGGGTCCGGGGGGGGAACAGACACGAGCGGCTCCTGCAGCCCCGCACTGCCGCGTGGCCGCGGGTCCCATCCGCGTCGAGAACCCACGCGCGCTCACGTGGGGCGGCTCCCGCCGACGGCAGCTGACGAGCTGTCCGTAATTACGCCTTAATTACCATCGGCTTGCAGCTGATCCGCGGGTAATTACCGGGGCCGCGGCTCGGCGGGGGAGCTGCGCTTGCTCGAAGAATATTTAGCTGCATCAGTCTCTCGGGTTCCCCAGCTAGGTTTATTGCATCTGAAAACAATAAACTGCGTTCAATGAAAGCCCGGCAATAATAACGCGTCCCAAATGTCTAATTTTACCGTGCTCCCAAGGCAGAATACCGGAGGAGAGGGTATCACTCCCCAGCGCGGCTCGGAGCCCGGCTCACGGCTGTTTGCTCCAGGAGGAACCACAGGGATGCGAAGGGTGACCGTGCACAGCTGTGCTCCCCAGCTCCTGTCAGCTCCCACGCAACCTTCCCCATCTGTGGGAAACGTGGAACTAGAACCAACTCCCCGAGCAGGTTACCTCCACCCTCCTCAACCACACGCTGCGTTTTAGCAGAAAAACAAGCAAATCTTGGCTGTGTTTGGATGCTCTGCCTCTCCCTGCTGCTGCGAGGTACTAGGGAACGGCCCGACCCGAGTTCCCACTCAGCACACAAAGCCCCGGGCATCTCCTGTGATGCGACTTGCATCGGGCAGGCTCAGGACTGCCCCACTGCAGAGCAGCCCTGGAAATAAGGAATTGCAGCTATTTTCTGTCCCCAGAGGGAAGGGGAAAGGAAGGCTCCCAGCCCAGTGACACACTCAGGCTGGGCAGCAACACGACGCCTGCAACGACAGCCCTGGCTACCAGAAACCAGAGCCCGTGCTGGCACTGAGGACTCATAAAGTTTTCAGAGGCTGTGTCCCTCGGGGGGGCCGGGCAGGCAGAGCACGACCTCGTGCTGTGCTTTCCAGGGCTCTGCAGAGCACCACAGCACAGGCACGGCTGGCTGCATGGAGGTGGAGGAGCATGGGTGCAGGTCCTCCTGCCTCGGTCCCTCCGAGGAGCCCACGCTGCTGTGTGCCTGCTAAAAAACCTGCACACCACCAGGGTTACCCAATCAAGGTTTTAATTGACTTCAGCAGAAGGAACAGTTTCCATAGCAATGTCAGCCCCAACTTCGTACAAAACCCAAGGATAAAAAAAAAAACCACAAAGCGACAAAACTCTTAAAAAAAAAAAAAACCACCAAAAACCCCCACGGATTTATTGGGATCCAGAGATTAAAAAGCAGCTCCACGTTTGGCTCTGCTGGCTCACACTCTTCCCACCTCCTGGAATTTCTTGAGCAGAGGTTCGTCCGCGCGCAGAGCGAAGGTCAGCGCCCGCTTCTGGTAGTAGCCCGCGTCCAGGAGCAGGTTGTCCACCACGTCCTCCAGCAGGTGGGCTCTCTCAGCAGAGCTGCCCGGTGCATCGTAGCCCAGGGCAGTGAAGTGCACGTGCAGGTGGTAGTAGGAGGGCTGGTAGTGCAGGTAGATGCGCAGCTGGGAGCCGGGCACGCCAAAGCGCTTCGTTACGGCTTCCTAAGGACACCAACGGGACAGGAAAGGGGTGGGAGACCCCGGGGGTGGAAAGAGAGCCCCCAGGTGCAAGGAAAGTGGAGAGGAACGTGGAGCCCCCCCCAGACCCTGCGCCTGCACAGGGACTCACACTGCCTGAGAAGGTTCAGGCAGCAAAAACATGGAGGGAAGCTGTTAAATAAACACCTGGGAGAGGGGAGCCTGGGCTGTCAGGAGCGGGGAGGCAAAGTGAAATGCTGCTTTCTCCCTCCTTACAGTAAGGGATGGGGAAACAGAGAAGGGCAGAGCCCCTTCCTGCCAGCACTGCCGCAGGACGTGTGCCCTGCTCTTTGTTTTCCATTCCTCCCTTATCTCCCTGGCTCACTCTGCAAGTTGCAGGATCCCGTTACCAGTCAGTGTAATTAAAGCAAGAAACAGCAACGGCAAAGTCCGGCACGCTGGCTCGGTTTGCTGCTCAGCACACTGCAATCCCCTGACTAATCTCTTAATTAATCTCTGCTTTCCCTAGTGCAATTACTTTCCAAATTTCTAATGCAGTGAAGGGAACTATCGCACACTGATCTATAGGGCCCATTACCAAGCGTGCCCTGAACAGCCACCAGCCAGAGAGAAGGGCTGGGAGGATCCAAAGGCAGCTGTTAGCACAGCAGGATGAGATCGACGCTGAGCTCACTGCAGACAAAGCTGCAGCAGACACTTCTGAAAGGGGAGAGAGGTGAGGAGCTTGCTGGCTGCAGGAAAAAGTCCTAGTTCCAAGGCAGGCAGAGCTCAGATTTCATTCCCAGCCTGGCTGCCAAGAGGAAGAGGGTGTTTTCTTCTTAAAGAAGAGCAACACTTCACTCCAGAGGGAAGGGTGGACTCCCAGACACATCCACACCTCTCTAGCCCCTTCCAAAAAGATGCTTCCTTCTCCTAAAACGCACTGCAGCGACATGAGATAGAAAAGCACGAGGCCAAAGACAGCAGCAGAAATATATTTCTGTTCTCAAGCCGTGGAGGAAAGCTTCAGCCCCAGCACGAGCACTCAGCACCACGTGGCAATGTGCAAATGATGCCTGGTGGCTGCAGGGGGAAAGAAAAGCCACCGAGGCCTCCAGGACTGAGGCAGTCCAGACTAAGCAGGGCAGCACTGGGAGGGGTTTCCCAGCAGACAGACCCTTGTAAGGCAAGCACAGAGCAGGCTCTGCTGCAGTCTCAGGAAGGGAAACAGGCAGGGGAGGCATTCACACCTCCCCCCACCATCTCCCATGAGAGGGTCTAAACTGAGGAGGAGAGGAACTCAGAAAACTCTTCCCATGGCCCCACGGAGCCTGGCTGCTTTGCTAGGCAGTGAGCCCTGCTCAGAGCCTGGGGCACTTCAGGACACTTGTAATGTATCTGGCCTCAAGAGCATGCAAGTTGGAGCACAAAGAGGATTTAAAGTGCCCTCTTTCCATTACCCTGCTCCATTTCCCCCTCTCAGCTCTTCCCAGGGCCTGGTGCTGCAGTGTGATGCATCCCCACATCGCATGGTCACAAAACACAGCACAGCAACGCTGCAAAAATGAGACAGCATCCTCCCCAGGCAGCTCACACCACGGGGTGAATGCAAGGACAAAAGTCACCTCCACCTGCTAAGCAATGTCCCTGTTGAAATAGGGTTTTTACAGCAGAGGAACGATGGAGAGGAGCTCAGGAGGGAGATATGATCATCTCTCAGCTGTTGGTGTCCACAAGCAGCTCTTTGCCACACCAGGCACGCACTGCAGGTGCTGAGCTGGGGCAGCAAGCTGCAGCAGCATCTCACCTTGCCTTCCTGCACTCACCTTGCCTTCCTGCACTCACCTTGCCTTCCTGCAGGATGTTCCTCAGCAAAGGGAGGTGCTCTGCTGTGAGGTCCCGGAGAGACTTCACATCGCGTCGGTGAACGAGGGCTATCAGGTAGAGGTCTTCGAGCTGTGGAGAGGCAGAGACAGAGGAAGAGGAGGAGGATGATGCTTACAATAGAAAGCAGGTGGAGGCTCAACAGTGCTTTCTGGTGTGTTGTCATGTGCACACACACTATCTGCTGACTTCTTTCACCAACCTCCAAGCTACATGGAATCCTAGTTCCAAACCCCTGTAACTCTCCTCAAACACTTCAGAAGTGCAGAGCAAACTGAGCCTTTCTCACAGGGCAGCAGAGGTGCAGCACTTGCCTAGGCAGCGGGGAACTGAACAGCAGAGCTGAGCTCAGCCTTTCTGCAGAGCAAGAGGACAGCTTATCTCTGTGCTCAGGCGAGGATTTGCAGTGAATTCCAGCAGCCAAAGCTGTGATTGTAGATTTTTCCGAATGAAAAGCTTCCTACATTGCCCCTGAACAGACAGTGGGTCGTTTTCCAGTCACTCCAGTTCTATAAATAACTATTTTCAAGTGCCCATCTGTCACCTGACAGCCCCGCAGCGCTCTGACGACCTCTGGCATCTCCAGAAGCTCTTACTGAATTAAATGTTTAGTGAAACAGGAGGTCACGGATCATTATATGTTTTTATAAAAATCAGTCAGACAGTTTTGTGGCATTGCTGCCCAGGAGATAATAAACACAGAGATGAAGTCCCCTGTATAGGGAACAGACTGCATGGAGGCAGCCAGGATGAGACCCAGGCTCACACTCCACCATTAATAACGATGCTCTTCAGCAGAATCTGCAGCTGAGAGTCACTCCCACCCAAACCTACCTGCGCTCTGTGCACCATGTGCTGGCCAGCAGCTGCTCAAGGCCACGTCCCCAACTGCCTGCATTTCCAAAGCCAAATGTCCTGCAAGCACCAGCCCCTTTCTGCAGCACTTAATCCCTGTCTCCTTCAGTTTAGTTAGTGGCTTTCTAACAATATAAACACTGTGTAGCAAAGGGTTGAGATATCCACGGCCCAGCAGATCTTTTCAGAGTTATAAGCAATCCATCTGGCTATTTCAAAACAGATGTTTGTGCCAAAAGATGCTTGGAGAAGTCTGTCTTGGGACTCCCGGAATACAAAGCCTGTATTTGCACCCAGCCAACACAGCCATCCTCGTGGTGTGACCCGACTCCCACAGGAGCCTGCACACAGCTCCAGAAGAAGATGGCCTATCAGTTTGTCCTCTTCAAACCAGAGCTGGCTCACAGGGGAAAAGCAAACATCCCCTCTCCTTAGAACATCTGTATGTTGCTGTTTGAAACAAATAAGCCTGTTGCTAAAAAGGCCCTCAATGATGTCATATACGGCACCATTTCAGGCAACGCCTCAGGGCTCCTGTGGATTTGAGAAGAGAAAAGCTGGAGGGATCTAAAAGGGGCTGTCCAGCACCACGGCTAACCAGGACTTGCTTGCTCTGCACAGCTGAGCTGTCACACTGCTGCTGCAGCACTTTTAGGTACCCACATCCCAACATGAAGCACATGCTCCTGGCCAGCGCCCGCTCAGCAGCAGCAGAGGCACTGAGCAGCAGCACACAGGTAGGGAATGTCCCTCCATCCATCAGCCCAAAGGGGTGAAGGTGCACTTAGCAAACTGCTAAGCTAGCACAACACGATGCTGCTGGACAGAATTCCAGACCTGCGCTGCAGGTAGGTTCACAGAATGCTGCTGGGAGCCCTATCTCACACTCTAATTTAATTTAGCAGCCTATGGCTGCTTGGGTGAAAGAAATGTGAACAGCCAAGGGCTCTGAAGTGCAGCTGCAGGGATGAAATCTCATCTGACAGATCCCATGTTTCATCTAATACATTAGATCTTAAGACATGTTGGACTCAAACCTGACCGGTTTCTCTCGGATTATTCATTTATGGTAAAGTCTCACTTAAAAGGCACTACTGAGCTCACATCCAACTGCCTGCAAGGTGGGAAAACCAGCTCAAACCTTTCTGATGTCAGCCTCAGAAAGGAGCCAGGCACATACCCCCTCAACACGACAGCACTTGGGATGCTTGCTCATCTGCTTGGGAAGAGACAGGCAGCACAAGGGCTACAGGTCCTGGCAGCCAGAGGTGCACAAAATCAAGTCCGAGCCCTTCTCTTAGGGCAAGGAATCACGAAGTCAAGAGTCCAGATCTATGCTTTTTAAAAGACAGAAAGCGTCCAGCTATCCCCAGCCCCTACCACTGGGGAGAAAGTACCTGCACAGAGCACATCCATGTCCCCAGTGCAGTGCTCCCACAGAGCCTGGAGGACCCGAGGGCAGCCCTGCCCTGGGGATGTGGCTGTGCTGCTGCAGAGGCAGTGAGGGCACCCAGCAAGTCCAGCTGTGGGGAAGAAATCAAGAAGATCCAGTTCAGATCAGAAGCAAACCAAAGCAGCACGGGGAAACCTCCCCTGAGGACAAATCCTGCCACCCAGGCACTCCCTAACTGCACTGTGTACAGCAGGTGTGCAGGGAAACCTGGCTCCAACTTAAAGCCCATCTGCCTTCAGCACTGTGTGAGTTGCACAGTTTGGTTCCAGAGAGAAAGAATTCACACTAAGACTCTGCTCAGAGCGAGGACAGGGACAGCACACTGCTGAGAATTAACTCCCCAGGACTGCTGAGTACTGCTGCCACCACCTTGCAGGGCATCAGGCAACGGAAATTAAAGCTCAGTTACCCCACAGCAACTAGGCATGGGATTTTCAGAACAGTTGACATGGGGAATTCATGGTCTGCATGGGCTGCCCTGCAGTAACTTACCTGTCCTCACCTCCAGTAACCCCCAGGCAGAAATGGGCCCTCCTGCCTCCCAGCTGCCCCAGCCCACGCTCAGCACAGAAATGCAGAATCGTGTCGTGCTAAGAGCTCGCAAGCAGGATTATTTTTAGCTCTAATTTCTAAGTTTTCATCAAACTTTCCCTCGGTGCCACCCACAGAGAGGTTCTGAGGATCAGAAACATGAAGGGGACTTTCTGACTCGGCCGGGGCCTGGAGCCTTGCTTCTTTGAGCTGGGGGTGTTTCATCTCTGCAGGCACGCCGCGGGCCTTGATGTCTCCAGGCCATACAAGTGCCACATGAATTGAGCCGGAGTCAAAGGAAATAATGAGCCACTCAATTTAGGATTACAGCCTGGGCTAAAACCTCTGAATCTCAACAAGTGGTCGCTCCAGCGAGGGGTTAAGCAGCCGCTCATAAGCTAACAACCATCTGTTTAATATTGTGTGCAGGAGAGTTAATTGGAAGGATGACACATCTGCCTGATTTATGCCTAATATTTAGGCTGACAAAAACCCAAACAAAGGAATTCATCAGGAACAAGGAGGCAGCTGGATTTCAGCTCCAACACATCGTGACAGCACTCGGGCTAATAGAGGAAAGAGAAAGTGAAGCTAATAAATAAATCACCAAGCAGCAGTGAGGACAGTCTGTGTCTGGCAGTGTCCACAATTAGCACATCCTAAAAAGCCCTGAATCACTGGTAACATCACTGCTTAATTACAGTGTGAACAGGAAGAATGCATTCCCCTCCTAAAAGTTTCATTAATGTGCTGTTAGTGATACAAAGGTGGACATTTCCTCTGTACTCCCTCTCAACAGGCAGCATCCCTCCAAAAAACTAGAGAAGCAAACAAACCTGGTTTTGATTCCACTTAAAATCTGGAACTAGAACAAAGCCATTGTGAGGGTCTGGGTTTTCATGGATGATTCGATCAGCCTCAGCTTTCTTCTCCAGGATATTATACACCCACTGGAAGAGAAACATGTGATTTAGAAACCAGCAGAGCAAAAAGCTCAGGCACATTTAGCCCGGGCTCGCAGATTAGTCTGTATTCACTGCAAGTAGAACATAAAAAAAAAAAAGACCAAATAATTTCCTGACCAACAACATTTGTAGTTAATTATCCATAAAACACTCCACCAAACTCCGGGCTATTAGAGGCACTTCAGTTAAAAGATGCCCCCTGACCCCACTGCACTGCACAGCACTGCTGCCTGCTACACTATTCAGGGAATTTTGTTTTCCTCCCGAGCATTAAGAATCAGCCACAGCTGGAGATGAGGTATTGGAGAGAGGTGGTTTAGAAATTGTTGTATTTGCTTGTAAGAGGATTTGGAGATAATTCTGCCCAACGGGGTCTCGCAGCTCTCCATCACTCGCGCATGCTCCCTGCCAGCAGCCACAGCCCTGCAGAGCTCAGCTCCCCCAGGGCCCTGCAGTGCCTCTCGCAGCTCCACGTCTCCCTACACCTTTCACACCCTACACTGCCCTGAAACCTTTACAACGAGTTCTGGAAAGGGAACCCGGCTGATTTTTCCATTCAGAAAGGAAGCAGTGGATTGCTTCAAGGCTGAGGTTGGACAGGGCTCCTGTTGCTGGCAGCTAGCACTCTGCGGGTGAGGATGAGAGGGCTGTGCTTGCTTGGGCAAATCACGTTTCCTGACTGGTTAGAAACACCTCACTGCTCTTCTTCCTCTGTCATTAAAGCTTCGGCCTCCAGATAGCCAGTGATCCTTGCTCTGGTTATCCCCTGTGCTCCTAGTTGGGCAGCTGGGAGGGAGAACTGAAGGACGGGGGACCTCAGACTCTGCAGAGGAATACCACCCCTGGAGCAAAGCACCATCCAGACACAAGTCTCCACAGTCAAACAGGGTTCCTGATGAGATAAGACACCTCACAGAAAGCACCTTCACGTCTAGAAGATTGCTTGTCCTGGTTACAAGCTGCCCACCCACCCTCTTGCACAAAGGTCCTCTTTCATAGGGAGAGCTGCAGCTTGGCTTCTAATTGCTAGCAGTTCTTGGAGTTCTATTGAAGACTTCCAGCACTAATCAGATCTCTAGGGAAAGAAGCAAGGCAGCAGGAATTGGCGAGGCTTCGGAAGCTGCAATCATTTTGAAACACCAGTGGCCCTTCCACCAAAGAAAGAAGTTGTACCTGAGATCCCCAGGTTGGAGAAGTGCCACAGCTGTTTTAGCATTAAGGATACAGCAAACAGCTGAACTACATGCAACACTGATCACCACCACGCTCACCTTCCCATCAAGCTTAGGCACAAAACCCTGCTGTGGCCCCAGGGGGTGTGGGAGCACCAAGCCACTGCTGGTCCTGCAGACACAGGGAGCAAGCTGGCTCAGGGGCTGCTGCATACAACAGATGCTGGAGACGAAAGACAGCCCTGCTGGGAACTCTGTCAGGAGTTTAATTAACCTAATCCAAACTTAGGATCATTGTGAACTGACCTGAATACATCTCCTTAGGGACAAACCAACCTCTCCTACCTTGATCCTTTCTTAAGTTCCCACTCTTTTCTCCCTAGCGATAACATCCTGGATTGTTTCTCAGAGATTATGGAAAGCATGGCACAAGACTGCTGTGCTCTGTGACCCTGAGAGAAGCTGAGCAGGAAGCCAAGCAGGAAACTAAAGTTCACAGCTACTTTTCCACACCGCCTCTTTTTGAGCAGTGCAAGCCCATGTGCACCCCGATAAGCCCACACATCAGAGGAGCAGAGCTGTAAACCGTTGCTGCCTTGTGCAATCAGCACTCATTAGCTGGCTGCTCTTGCTCTTTCCAGCCTGGGGAAGACAACACATGTCCACAAGCTGGTACCACAATAGAACTATTATACTGAAAGCAGTCACACTTTGCATCCTCCAGGCAGAAAACAGAGCCTCCTCTGTAGTCCTCCAATACTTCTGCGACCCTT
This sequence comes from Odontophorus gujanensis, assembly GCA_013399175.1. Taxonomy (NCBI): domain Eukaryota; kingdom Metazoa; phylum Chordata; class Aves; order Galliformes; family Odontophoridae; genus Odontophorus; species Odontophorus gujanensis. Next base: position 9,279 of record VXAB01008598.1, read on the forward strand.
CACATTTCCTCTTCCTTTTGACAAAACCAATAGATCAAGACAAGAAACTGCATTATCAAATCTCAAAGGACTGATGGTCAGACCAAGATCTCCCAGCACAGATAAGGCAGCTGCTCCTGATGGTTGCCAGGAACATGTTTCCATTTGCCTACTTTAGTGCAGAAACCAGCTCACAAGCATTTGGTGGAAGAGACATCTGACAGCCCAACATGTCAAAGAGGAAGGCCAAAGACAGGCAGAGCCCTGCTTCTGTCCCCAGAGCTCCTGTGAATGGTGAGCTTTGCAGAGACTGTTGACTTGCAGGCACATTGTCAGGTCTGCTTTGGGCAGAGGAATGTGAGACCAGCATGCCATGAATGCAGTGTTTGAAGCCCTGAGCAGCTCCTGGAGGTGCAGCCTCTGGCAGCTGTGCAGTACCAAAACCAAGACTGCTATGAAAAAAGAAACGACTTGAGAACCCTGCTCTCAATTGTCACCATCCAAATCCACTCTCGTACCTGAGCAAACAGAACTCGCCATGTTTGTCAAAGGGAGGGTCACCACTTCAGTGTCTGAAGTACCTCCTCCTCCAGGCTTTCCACCCTGCAGAGAGAGGCAGAGCCCCTGCCTGGAGGAGCAGCAGTGCCCATACCTGGATGCTGAAGCTCTGGGACTGGATGAAGGGCAGTGTTATGTTCTTGTAGTCCTCCCAGGTTTCACGGATCAGGTGCACTTCCTGACGAAGATACTTCTGAAGGTGTTTTTCTGTAGCAGGGTACACCACTGTGGCTTTTATCTCTAGAAGAAGAAAAAAAAAAAAAAAAGAGAAATAGTGAATTATGATCACAGGTGAAACCCAAGTTACTTCATTTAGCTCCTCATAAACTTGTTTTTGCCCTCTAATAAATACCACACTAACATATTTCAAAAATATACCATTACAATAGCAGGGGAGATCTGCCACAGGTGGTAAGCAAGCACTTTAACCAGCAGGGCTCCTTCTGTCATCAAGGAAAGGAGCTCAGTGCATCTGCACCAAGGAGCACGATAAGCTGTCAGAGCCAGTATTTCCAGTTCAGGTGGAAGGGAACACTGCGTGAAACTTTTCCCACACCCACTTTTCAGATGTATCAGCAACATCAGGGCAGATCTGGGGCTCCCAGAGAAGAGTTTGTGTGCAGTCAAGTAGGACGGAAACAGCACACAGCAACGCTACCCAGGGCAGAGAAGCATGTTCCTCATTCTTCCATCTGAGGCCAAGCAGATGATATCAAGAACCTCTCTCCATCCATTAAAGCAGGCATCCCTCGAGCTGCACGCAGCAGGGCTGCATGAAGAGTCGCTGTCCCCCAGAAAGCCACCAGCAGGGCTGGCAGGCAGGGGCAGGGGACGTGGAGTTGCAGGGTGATGGAGCTGACAGCACTTACACTCAGAGCACTGTCTGAGCTGCATCAGTTCAGCGGCTGCTGGAGGAATCTGCCCTCACCCCACGTTCCCCTAAGTTTTGTTCCTCCCTTTGGATGTGGCTTCAGTGCAGCTGCCCAATCTCCAGCAGTGAGGAAGGTGGCTACAGCTGCTCCTGACTGCACACAGCCCGCTCGAAGCAGCTCAGCTCCCCGTTCAGCTCCAAGATGATGTAGCCTGATTCTGAAGCAGATGAGGAGCCACAACTCTGATACAGCTTGGAGAACCCCTCTGAGCACAGCCATGCTGTGTGTGAGGGCACGCCGTGGCTATCTGCTCCCAGAGAACAGGATTAGGACGGCATCTTCCATTGGGGTAATAGGAGCAGAACTGAAAGCTTTTAAAATGAGGACAGGCACCTCACCAGCTCCTTGTGAGCTCAAGCAGCGAAGCTGCCACGATGGTACTGGGACTGCTGGTGTCCACAAAAGAGACCGTAGATGGGATACAGGAAGAAAAGCAGAAGAGCTCCTGCTGTGATAAGCAATTCCATTCTGACTCCATCCACCAGCCCCACGCAGCCCATCCCGCTCCATCACGCTCCATTCAGGATGTCAGCCCAAAAGCTCCCTGCATTCACAATACAAAATGCAGCTCCTCTGAAAGCCTCTTTCAGCACAGGGCCTGGGGCAGCCCCATGACATCCAGGCCATCCTCCTGCCTGCAGACAAGCCTCTCCACTATCCCACACCCTGCATCACACACAGGAACAAACCCTCCTTGTGCACATGGCCTTCAACTCACAGAGTCTCCCCCCAGAAGGGTCACGTGGATGAGCCAAGGGCAGGCACTGCTCCTCCCAAAGCTCCCAGCCACAAGGACACTCAGCCCCGAGGACAGGAGTCCAAGGACAGAGGGACACATCTGGAAGGCAGCACGGCTGCTGGGGATGAGTGCAGGGCTATGCCTCAGTGCTCCCCTGCACCAGCTGGCAGCCACAGAGCATTCAGCTGGTTACTTTCACTCAAAGAAAACAACTTCTGTTTACTTTGAGATTAGAACTTAGAGGTGTATTTTCCATGACATTAAACAGGATTGCAGCGTGTGCCCCACCGAGCTGGCAGCTCCAGCCTTGGCAGCAGTAAACCTCACTTACAGCAGTAAAGCACTTGGGAAATATCCCTCTTTGCCCAAGGATGGACGTGTGAAAGCCACGTGGGTCAGCTCCCTGCCTGCCCCATGGACAGAGCCCTGAACCCAACTGAAGACAGAAGGAGAACAACACCTCCTGACCCCAAATGAAGTCCCACAGCCTTCCCAGCACGTGCCCAAGCTCTGCTACAGCTTTTGCTGCTGCCACAAAAAGCAGCAGCACCAAGCAGCTGTGCCTCGCACTTTATAGACAAATATATGCTAGCCAGACATGCAATATAAATATCTATTTGTTCTTAAAGCCAGGACTTAGGGTGGGTGTCTTTTTTGGGTTTTTTTTTTTTTGTCTCTGTCTTTTTAAGGTCAGCACTGCACAATCTGGGAGAGACTGCCTTTTCATTCCATGCCAAACCCAGCTTAATGAAATCCACAGGAAAATGCTGGTAACATGAAATATGAAAATGCAAACCACAAGGGCAGTCTGGTCCGATTCCCACTGTACACATGTTCAAACAAGATTGTTTTCCAGGGCTCGATTAGCACTTGGAGCGGGGTGATGTAATACACACAGATGAGGCTGCAGCTCCTCCACTCCCCGCTCAAAAAAGACCAAAAAAAAAAGCACTGGGGAAAGGCAAGAGATAAGAGCCCGAGCCCTTACATGTGGGATGCAGTGTTGGGCAGCCCCACTGCAGAGACCAGCTCAGATCACCTACAACCTAACAGCTCCTTCCCTCCTCTGCAGAGAGTGCAAAAAAAACACTCACTTCTCACCCCACTCAAGAACTTTGTTGAGGCAATACCACAAAGGCCATCACCATTTATTTGTTGTTTTATATCAGTGTAAAGGAGCTGAGAGAAGCAGACGAACAGCACCAGGGCAGGGACACTTTTCCTCCCCGTGCTAATAGGAAACCCAGGTGCTTTGGTTTACAGTCCTATCAGCTACCAGGTGCAGAGCACCAAGCACACAAAGCTGAAAGGAGAACCGTTTGCACTCTTGTAAGTTCTTCCTCTGCAACATCTTGCACATTGCATACAACTTTCTGCACCACCCTCAGCTTCCCCTTTTAAAACCAAGCCACCCCACAGACATCTAGGGCTTTCACTGCAGAATGAAACAAAAGCACACGGAAAGGAGAATGCTTTCAAGAGCTCTCTCACTTTCCAAGACCGGCGCATGCCAGGGCAAGCAGAGTGTGCTGCTGGGGACTGTGCCAAGCTGTCTGGCCTCTGCTTCTCATCTCGGGATGGAGAGGACGTGGTGGGCGCTGGCTGCAGCAGGCAGTGTGGGAAAGAGGATCTCTGAGTCACCGCCTCTCGAGAGCTGCAGCACAGCACTGAACAGCTCCCACTGCCCCCAGAGCAGCCCACCCCTCTCTGCTGTTTCTCCTGCACCTATCCCCCACCTGGCTCCAGCCCAAGGGCTGCTGCTGCTCAGGCTCCAGCCTTCTGTTTAATCACAGAGTCATATTATTATCTCTAAGCAGCCAGCCTGCTGTGCTAGGTGGGCCCTGCAGATGAACTGAGCCTGGCAGCACAACCCTGGGAAGTGCTGCAGACTGCAGTGCAGCTCATGCAAGTCTCTCCAGCGCCTGCTGCCTGAAACCAGATCCTTGATGGGCTCAGGAATGCAGGAATATGCATCACTTCCTGCATGACTGAATAGTTTCCCCGCTGCCTTCCACGCTCTCCCATTTCTCCCACAGTTTCTCCACCCTGTGTCGGAGCGTCTGTCAGCTATGCTCATTTTTAGACTGAGTTGGTGAGCTTCAGGCTGCAGCATGAGGACGTGCTTGTAAACGGAGCTGTGACAGGTAGCTGCCAGTCATGCACAGCAGACAAAGCCTCCTTCCAGCACAGACTGATGAGAGCCCTTGAATTACACCAGCATAGCTTAGGTGCCATGAAACACGACATCTCTCAGCAGCCACGCTGTGCTCTGCTGGAAAACACAAGCTGCTTGCTAAACAGATGTCAGCTGAGCAAATGCATCACCAGGATCTGGATGCTAGGAGGGAACACGTTGCTCAGACCATCAAGCTTTTGCAATCAATCCTTTGGCACCAGGAAAATCTTTCCCCTGCTAGGAAAGCAGCCCCTGCTCCCTGGGCTGCAAGCAGGGCTGCCATTTCCTCTGTCTGCATATCACACCTTCAGAGGTCAGCTGCCATTGAAACCCAGGCAGGAGCAAGGGGCAGGGAAGGCAGTGCACTGATATTTAGGAATGGCAAGAGCTTAATGTGAGATGGCTTCCCCCTCATGCCCCTTTCAGTCAGTGTTAACGTGGGGAAGTGTTTACAGCTGTGCTCCACAGAGCTGAGCCCAAAACACCAGCCCAGCATTCAGAGTCTGGCCCACAATGGAGCTGCAAACACTCTCCTTTTCCAATATTAGACCCGTTATGGTCAGAGAGCATACTGACCACTGGCAAATCACCTCCTTATTCAGGTGGGTTTGGATGACAAATCATCTCCTCCTTAATCACGTGGGCTTGGGTGACCCTTCAGATGCACACTATCATCACTAGGATGGTTTTCAGATGCATTTCGCCTTTTACCCATTGCACACCTGTCCCAGTGGCCATGACAAGCAGAACAAGCCAAGGTCCTCCAGGCAGGATGCACTCTGGCACGCTCCTGCCTCAAAAAGCCTGTCCTCAGGCTGCAGAGTGCAATTCTGATTCCCAGGGCAGAGGGATGCGACCTGCTGCAGCAGTACCTGCATCTCTGAGCCTGCCCCTTCCATCCCTTGTCACAAAGCTGAGCTGTGCAAACAAAGCAACTCACCCAACCCTGCAGCCTTTTACCACCAGGACAAAACAAGCTTTCATTGCAGAGTTTATGTTAGCTTTACTACCTGGGTGAAACAGCATCCGAGTTGCTTAAACAAGGAGGTGGGAAAAGAGGAAAGAAAATATCCGCTTTCAGCTCTCATGAAACCCAGCTGGCTGCAGGGCCATGGACCACAAAGGGGACATTGAGAAACGCACTCACACAAAGCACAGACCTGAAGGCAGCTAATGAGAGGTGCAGGCAGCTCCTCCCAGAGCTGTTCTGCCATCAGCAGACCCAGCTTCAGCCACAGCACAGGCCACCTGCAGCTGCGAGCACCTCGCTCCAGGCAGTTTGCTGGTGGGGGGGTCAAGAAGGAAGAAACTGAGTGTGGGGGTTTGGTTGCTGCAAAATCCCTGCAGTCAATTCCTCTTCTGTGTGACACAGTGACCCAGGGGATCAGCTTAATGACAAAGCTAGACCTTTTCTGCAAAATACTCTCTCTAAACCACATTAACCAGGCTGTAAGTGCACACCTGTAACTGCCAAGAGAAAACCTTAACACCACAACCAAGAGACCAAACCAGACCCCATGCCAGGCCTCCCTGGGTCTCTACACAATCACTTGATGTCCAGGGTCTTCCCAATGTACACGGCCCCAGAGGGAACTTCTCATCCATCATTTTAATGTTTATTAGCTTCATTCTTTGCGTCAACTCCCTTCCTGGGCCATGACTCAGCTCAACAGGGCAATTTCCTTCTCCTCCCAAACATGCTTTCTCTGACACTAAGTGCTCCAGGGCGCCAGTACTGCTGCTGGAGAGCATCTCAAGCAAAGCATCTGCAAATGCAGCTCTTCACAGGAAGAAAAGTGACATTTTTCAGAGCAGCAGACAGCCCTCAAGCTGCCAGGAGGGACCAGGAGATGTCTCTCAGTCACACACAGCACTGACCCTGGCTGCACTTTCTCTCGTGAAATTTTAACAACGTGCTGACACCAGAGAGATCAAGTGTCCCCAGCTCAACCCTGTCCTGTACGGAGTGACAGAGACACAGCTTTGTGAGGCAGCCAGGTGGGAGGCCAAGATACCACTGTTGGCTTTGTGCTGGAGACACGCTGCTTTACAAACCACAGCACCCCTGGACGCCTCCGAAAAGCGATTTCAAAGGTATTTCAATAAACAAACTTCCACCAAGCGAAGCTAGCAGAACCACGATAAGAGCTCAGAGCCCTTGCGCCAACACAGCGCACCACGAACGACCCCCACGGCTCAGCTCCCAACCCTGCAGTGCCACCTCGTGGGAGCCACGGCGCCCGGCGGCCAGCACTGACACGGAGCGCGGGCAAACCCTACGGCCGGAATTCCCCGTTTCAAGCCTGCTGCTAGAGAACACATTGTGCACGAGCTGCTACAGCCCCACGGCACTGCCTGCCACACAGTGGAGCCTGAAGACAGATGCGTTGTCCTGAAATTTCCATTTGGGGCCACAATTTCTTCCCTCACGCTGTGATCGATTTTGACTACGTTGAACCTGTCTGGTTATCATCACATTTATGGAAGCGCTGACACACAGGCACTACACTTCCAGGACTTAAACCAACATCAGCATTAAATCAAAGCATCAGCATGGTTGAGAGCAGTCCCAGCCTCTGTCAGCAGCTGAAGGGTGGCAGGCAATGAAAATCCAATTCACGAGGCAACACTGCTCCACGACATCCTCAACCTGCTCATCTGACCTCGCCAATTCAGCTGTTAATCAGGAATTTGTAATGCACAGATGTGTGAAATCGCTGGGGAGCAGTGGGAAGGGCACAGACATGAGATGTCTGCTTGCAGCACACGCTGCAAATTACTGGCATTTAAACCCACTGCCAGCACGTCAGCTATCTGTCCTCATAAGGCAATGAGAAAAAAAGAACAAAAATGACACCCTGATGAGTCTCTAAATTGGGAAGATAAGGATTTGAAGGATGAACTCTTCAGTGGATAAGGAATTGAAGGGCTCGTCACAACCAGAGGGCTGTGGTCAGAGGCTCTATGTCCAGGCAGAGGTGGTGCTCAGTGATATGCCCCAGGGATCTCTCCTGGGACCAGTGCTCTTCAGTATCTTTATCGACAACAAAGATGGGATCAAGTGCACCCTCAGCAAGCTGAGTGATGCAGCTGACACCACAGAAGGAAGGGATGCCATCCAAGGGACCTGGACAGGCTCAAAAAGTGGGTTCAACAAGGCCAAGTGCAAGGTGTTACACTTGGGTTGTGGCAATCCCAGAGAACAGGTCACTGAGAGCAGCCCTGCCAAGGAGGATTGAGGGTCCTGGTGGACAGAAGGCTGGGCACGACCCAGCAGTGCACTCCTGCAGCTCAGATTGCCCAACTGTATCCTGGGCTGCACGAGAGAGGCAGCAGCAGGGCAGGGAGGGGACAGTCCCTCCAAGGCCCCATCCGGAGCACAGCATCCAGCCCTGGAGCCCTCAGCACGAGGAGGATGTAGAGCTGCTGCAGCGCAACCAGAAGAGGCCACGAAGATGACCACAGAGCTGGAGCAGCTCTCCTGGGCAGGAAGGGTGAGGGAGCCGGGCTCGTTTAGCTTGCAGAAGAGAGAGCTCCGGGGGGAACACGCTGCAGCCGTCAGCACGGGAGGGAAAGGACACCGGGAGGAGGACGGCGTGGCGGTGTGTGGCGGTGTGACGGTGTGTGGCGGTGCGGCGGAGCAGGGTGGGCCGCATGGGGCAGCGCTCCGCCCCGCGGGCACTCACCGCTGAGCTCCGGGGGCGGGTACAGGCGGTACGTGCTGTAAATGTCGTTGCGCATCTGCAGCTGCAGCTTGGTGTGCGTCCTCAGCAGCTCCTCGATCTCCTCCTCCTGGAAAGGGGTCCTCTCCAGGATCAGCACGGCGTCCGTGGGCTCTCCCGAGGGCCCGGTCACCTGCGGCGGCGCGGCCGTGAGCGCGGACGGACGCGGGGCCCCGCCCCCCCCCC
>VXAB01008603.1:226-21006 GCA_013399175.1 Odontophorus gujanensis
TCGAAGGAATATATGGATTTTCTGTGTTGCAGATTTTAAGCATTCATCCACTGATGAATTCACTAGTCTTCTGCCTTTATTGTACTGACAATCCTATATATAAAAAAAAAAAACTTTTTTTTAAAATAAGCATGGTCTTTTAATTTGCTATTAAAAAACACAATTTAGGTTCTAATACAATATCAAACTTTACATATCTTATTCAGGGGTTATGTTAAGTCTTAATATCCTCAATATATAAACATTAAATGTGACAGCTGTATCATAAAACAACATTTTTTGTCTTCTTTTTATATTAAAGTTTTTTTTATGCTTTTAAATTAATTAATTTAAATCAAATCAGTTTGGTTTCAGAACTTTTACTCCAAAGTTAATTTAACATAACAGTTTATATTTTCAATACCTTGCCCATTAATTCCGCATTTGGAAGATTAACCTCAATAGCTTCAGTAAGATGCCAACTTAAATTCCCAAGGAGAAATATTCCTCATTATTTCAGTTGTTTGCTATTAGATCATTATGTTGGTGTATAATTAGCAGTATTAATTTGAAGCTCAAAAGTGCATTAGTGTGACTTTTGGGGTAAGCATCATGGAAAAGGACCTGGGGATTTAGGAACTTAATGAACCATCCCTTTTAATATCAAAGGGCTTTGGGGGGATTTTAGGATGATGGTGCTTCTCCGACTTTTAGAAAGTGTCTGTTTTCATCTTATTTTTCTAGACCTTGGAAATAAAAATATTTTAAAAAAGCAGGAGACATTTAGAAAAATGCTGAGACTGAAGGAGATAGGGTTGCAGGTGTCTCAACAGTAAAAACATTTTGTGCTGGAATATGCTGGTACTTGTATGGATTTATAAGTACTTTCAGTTGTCTTTCAGCTTTCTGTTTGTTCACTTTACTTGGGTTAGAGTAGAATTCTGTCTTCAGTTATGAATCTATCAGTCAAACCTGGAAGTAATTCTGTAGATACCTTGTGTACCGGTGTCCCTGAGTTCACAACTGGAAATATCCTTGAAGTTTTTAGTATTCCAGTACCAATGAGATTGCTCACAGTCACAACAGACAGAAGAATGAGATCACAGGAAACAATGTGCACTGTTTTATTTTTGGATCCAAGAATTTGAGACTATGTCCTCCCTGTTTCGATGTCAGGCCCTGCCAGTGCATTCATTACACCAAACCATATTGTTAATACACAGCGCAAGGGAAAGGACCTATTGTGCTGAGGGCAGAATACGGTTACCTCTGAAGTTAAACTTTAAGAATGGAAATCAAGGAGGCCCACGGTTTTTGAGACTCGAATAGACATATCTGGTATAAAACAATTTTATGGGGCGTGGCAGTTTTTGTGAAGATCTTGGTTCTTCCAAAGGATTTCCCTAAATTATCTTAGCATTTCTGACATACTTTGTTGTAAACTTCTTTATAAAATTCATGTCTGATATTTGTTGTTTTATTTCACATTTTAGAAGAATGAAAGCAGCTTGTGTAAGTACATTAAAAGTGGAGGTTGGGTTTCAGAAGCTCAAAGTAATTCTGAAAAGTGGATCCAGGTATCTGAATTCTGCCCTTATATTTGAAAAGCTTTTGGCAGTGATAGCTGTTAAGATTCATGTTACTTGTTCTGTTGCCCTTTTCAGTGCTGTGGGAGTCCCTGCCCTAGTCTGTCTGTGGGTAGATAAGTGATGGTGAATAACTTATTTTTCTCTTCTCTGTTTGACAATGGAATACAACTGCGCATTAATATGAAAAACAGTAGTTCTCAGCTGGGAAGGTGAATCGTAAATAATACTTTGGACCATGTAGAGACTGGCTATATCTTAGAGCTGCCTTATTTGTAAGTTATGAGTAATTATAAAAGATAACAGTAAATGAAATATTCCTTCTAGCTCACCTCTGCTCACAAAGTTCAGCAGTGCTGTCGCTTGAGATAATTTGCCCATCAAGAAGCTTCAGCTGAAGGTCAGATGGTGCTGATGCTTGAAATAAAGCTGAAATGGAAACTGAGCCATACTTCAAGCTGGCAAAACTTGCCATCTCTCTGCTAATGAGCATTTCAAGTTTTTTTACCACACTTTCATTCTTAGTTCTGAACTATAATTTAAGAATAGCTTCAGCTAAATTTATCATAAATCATATAGACAAGGTGTTTATATTGCATGTGTCTTTCTCACAGCTATAATGTGATTGTTATGATATTTAGCTTTTGTCTATTTGTTTTGTTTATGGTTTGGTCTGGTTTTGTTCACTATTGCCTTGCCTCACCTAATGAAGGCAAAGACTTAGTCTAACAAGTTGAAATAAATAATGAAAAAGAAATATTCTGTCTAAATAAATTATGAAAGAAACTTTCACCTGTGTAAAAGCACAGAAAAAATGTTTCAGGATCTTGAGGTTTGTCAGTCTTGGCTTATTTTCTTTGTTACGGAACTAAAGAGAACCGTCCTCTCTATTTCGATGTCAAAGCAGGTCACACACATTAATCACAATAGGGTAGTAAAAATAAAAGTTTTGGCAGTGAGGTTACGCCCACAGTATGAGAAGTAATATATTAGTGTGATATTGGCAGATTTACAGTAGAAAACATGTTTTGCAGTTTGTATGGAGTAATAAATGTTGTTTCATGGTTGCAAGGGGCCTTTCCAAGGCTTATCTGATTCTTCTTCCAGCAAAGCAGTTCTATTAATGCTTTCACGTTTAACCCGGACTTGGAACACTGTCACATGTCTGTGTTGTTGTGTTGTTCTTTTTGCTGCATGGAAGCTGCTGCCATTTGTACGTGCCTTGAAGCAGAATAAATGGGACCGCTATTACAAAACCTAATGTCAAATTGAGTCCATCTAGAAATAACGATTTTTTAAAGGTCACATAAAATAGGCCAATCATCTCAGGGTTTTTTTTTTTTTTTGTTATTATTATTTTTTTAAATCTGGATATGTTTGATTTAAAATGTTTTATACCATTTATTAAATCACTGGTGTTTCCCCCAAGGGACAAATAAAGCAGAAGCAGATCTCTGCATTTGTCATGAGCTTAAAGTCACAAATACAGCTAGTCTAAATTGTGCTATACACATTTTCCCACTACTGAATTATCAATGATGAATTCTTTATTATAAAACTAAGCACAAGCATCAGGAGTCAGTTGAGTTTAAAATGTAACTCTTAAGGGCACAGCCTATTTAAATCAATGGGCCTTTACATCTACTTTTGTAGATGTATTTTCCACACAGAGTGTAGAAAACTGCAACTTCCAAAGAAATGAGCTTTGGTTGGTATTGGTTCCAAACCACAGTATCTCAAATGATATTTATGAAGAATGTCTTTTGAAATCAATTTGAAGAATATAACGTGGATTAAAAGTCATGATTGGCTTTCACTGTTTAAAGCAGGTGGAGAGACAGAAGTGCGAATAGAGCCTTTGTGCTCAACTCTTCCTTTCATAATATTTTATTTCCTGGAGCTTTTTGTTACAAATACTGTCTTAAAAGTGAAGATTTAGCTCAGGTAGGAAAATCTGAATCCTGCAGTTCTTAATCTCTGTCTAGGTGCTGCCCTGAGGGATGAACCTAACAATTCTGGACTGACCCAGAGAATGAACCAAAAAACCTTGTAATTTTCGTAACCATTATTTTGCCTTGCAGTCTGTCCTGAACTTATGTTGTTGTGGTCAGTGCCACTCTCAGTCTGCTATTAGCAATTGCCATACGTGTGCAGCTATTTCAATATCCAGAATGTGGCTGTTCAGTATTCCAGGCTCCACACAGCTTGCTTAGTATGAGTGTCATTTCATATGGCCCAAGGCACAAAGCAGAACATGAAGATGAAACCCTAACTATCTTTTTGATTCTTGGCACTTCTCGTGCTTCTAGGAGGTGCAAAAGAAGACATATCACAATCAACAGTGTGGTACAAGATTTTAGTAAGTTTTTCAGGACTTCCTGAGACTTACCTTTCCCTCCTGGGAGAGTTAAATCTTGGTAAATTTTGTAAATCAAATTTTATGTAACTGAACATGAAAATCAGTCTGAACAACAAATCACAACTGAAGAACTATTCCCTTCCAATTATAAGAAGGCAGAAGTGGTAACCTAGTGCATTCCGTGAAAGCAGTTCAACAGATAGTCATTTACTTGAGCTAGATATGTATTATTAACTTAATATGACAGCCCTCAAATACTATTAAGCGAGTGGGTTGGTAATGCTGGAACAGTTTTTCTGTCTCGGGCTTGGAAATGAGAGTCAGCAGGACCATTTTAAAGTACACACTGCATTATAAATGCGAGGAAAGAATAATCTGTTTTCCTCTTCATACCTGGAAATCAAGATAATCATTAATAAGTGTGAATAAAAACTTAGATAAGACGTGACCTATGACTTCTTGAGGAGCAATTTCTTATTCTCCATTAATGATATAAATATAATATTTTCCCTTTTCTTTAGGGAAAATTTTAAGAAATATTAATAATATAGGAAGAAATAATGCATTTCCAAANGTGAGATAGTAATATAGAAGGACTTAGTTCTCAAAGGAATTTTCATTTCTTCTTCCTTGAAGTATTCTCATGTCACTGAAGTCATTTTTTTTCTGGAAATATGTTATTAAAAATTTGCACATGATGGTCCTTTTGCTGAATATTTAAGCGTAGTCTAAATAAAGTGGCCAGATTTTCAGATGTGTTTTATGTGTGCTCATTAATGTGATTTGTGGATGGTGAGTCTTTAATGATATCCAAGCTGCTGTTATTTAGGTAACTGAGTAATGTGTTTAGAAGCCTAACTTTATATGTTTGCAAGTGTTTCAATTGTGTTTTTGTGAGCTTTCTCTGAGTAAGTAATCCATTTAGCCAGAAAAAATATAATTTAAATGTGTAGCACGCCCATACTGTGAAACCAAGCTGAATCCATTTGAATTTTCCACTTCTTTTTGCTCTAGTGGACAGTCTGCAGATGGGCAGATGAGTGGTGTTAGCTTTCCATATGCCAGTTATGCTGTTAACAAACTACATTTACCCTAGGAATCTTAGTAAGGATTAGTTCAACAAATAGGAACTGTATTTTTTTATTAAAAAAAGAAGAATGTGGTGAAAAAATAAATGATTACTTCGTTTCCTTGTATCGCAATCATTTCCTCATTGAAAGAATATAAAATATTAAACATGCACTGCAGGACTTCTGTCGACAAGTTAGTTTGACTTTTAGTTTTAATAAATAGCTCCCACTCCTTCAACTAGAGATGTCAGTACAGTGTCTCAAACAGATGTTACTGCTTACTTACACTGGAGGCTTTGGGTATTTTAATTTATTTTATTTTTTCCAACCAAGCGAATATTTCCATGTTAATGTTAAATAAAAAAGAAAACAGCTTTTGTTCACTGAAAATTGGTTTGAATATGCAGACATTTGAAAGGTTATTTCAACATGGATTAAGGTTTCTTCTCTAATATCGAGTTATCACAGTTACTAGAGTAGGGTATACAAGAACTAAAGTAAGCAGAATGTGAGTGATAAAACAACACAATTAATCGGTGCCATGGTGAAAATACTGATTTCATGTTACCATGTTAAACCATCCAGGTAATATCCAGAATGTTAATATATTTCTAATACTACTTACCGATCCTTTGTGCTAAGCTGCAGAGGAGTATTTCTTGAGTGAAAAGGTTTCAGAAGTGATGGAATTACAGTCAGCTGATGATGGTTCCAATCATTTCCTTTACTGGTTTTGTTTCACATACAATTTTCAATATATTATTGTTCTTTTGATGTGGGATCATTACTGAAAAGGCATACTAGTAATGGAGTGGCAGATGCTTCTTATGTTTAGGAAAAACAGGTTACACAGTCACAGAACTGTAGCAAGATAACATAGTCCTTGAAAAGCCCAAGCCCATCAGGAGTCCTCATTGATTCAGCAGGACCCTTTAGTTTGAACTCAGTGCTCCAGCTATTTGGTTTGATTTTTTTTTCTTTTGTACCATCTCTTTCTGTATCTTCTAATGGGTTCTAATGGGCCTTTTGAGAATATTTACTGAGTCATCACACAGTTTCTCAGGATAGACAGGAAGCAATACACCTATAAAAGCAAGTCAAGATCCCTGAAATACATTTACAAATCCATCCACTCGTCTATTTTTTCTTTCAGTACATATTATCCCATTAAATAATGTGAAGCTTTAAAAATTTGAAATAAAAGTGTACCAGTCCTTAAATTCGTGGACTTTTTCCTCTATCATTAGGAACTTCCAAGTTCAGACTGTCTCTACAACGTGAACTGATGTCAAAAAATGGTCTCCATGTAAGTGAAAGAGGCAAAGAGAGGTCATTCTTACACAGCCGTAATCACAGGACGCATGAACAGCCAGCCATCTTGACAGCCTGTAGTTCCAGAGGTCAGAGAAGGATGCAGCAGTCCTGAGGTCTGTGCTGGTGTCTCATAGACTTTGGAGAGTTTCACAGAACCAGATCTTCCATTTGATTATCACAAACACTTAGATGTGCACTTTCAGAAAATGTGCAATAAAACAACCATGTAGTTGAACCTGAATGAAACTTAGTGTTAGTTAGCTCTCCAGAACAGTAGTAGTCTCACTATTTATTTCCATTGTTTAAAAGAAAATTATTTCAGTCTTACATACTACCTACTCTCCCAGTTCATCTTTTGCTACTGAAACTGTAGCTATGTAGCTATAACTGTAGCTATAGTTTAAATACATTTCCAAACAACACAAATTTTAATGATGTCGCTTTTCTCTTTATTCTTGTGTACATTATCTCCTAAATATTAGTGTCATTTCCTCAGTATTGACCGGAAATAAATAGTGTTTGGATAACATTTAAGAATTTGTTTCAAGTGTCTGTGAAATTGAGATTTAGAATATTATTCTTTTAAAATACCCTAACTTGAAGCAATTTTTGCATATAAACATAGTGTATGAGGTATGTGTCTGTTACATATGTTTTACAGTTTGGAATTTGAAAATATGTCTTCATTTTCAAATAAGAACAAAGTCTCACTAACAGAAAATGATACTGAAAGACACCTTAACGTGCTCTCTGTGTTTGCACTTGTATTCCTTTGCAGTGGGGGTACTTAACCACTGCCTTCAGTTTAGCTATGTGAAAACTGGGATATTATAATTTCCTCTTTCACGCTTGAATTCTTTTGGAATTTCCATTTTGGTGATTTGTGTTTTGCCATGTCAGTGAACAGTATTGTGGTTGCACAGGCTCTGATTGTGGAGCATGGCAGTGTGTTGCTGTATCATCTACTAGATGAGAAACTGAGATGCTGAAAGGACAGAATCATATGCATTAAGGAAATGGACAGGATGCCTAACTGGAGCAGTCAGTGTTCCATGTGATCTTCTGTTTTATTGCTTGGTTCAATAATAATGTCTAATATCTTGTGCTCATCAAAAATCTATTTTTTTCTGGTGAAGTCTTCACATAACTGGGGAATAACAGCTGGCCTTCATCTTTGGCGCTCTTATTCTTAAGAGTGTTTATATTTTGCTAGAAGAAACTATGCAAATAAAAATGTTTTTAATAGGAATGGAAAAATCCAAATGATTTTTGTTTGACCTAATCTTAGCTACTACAGATTCTCAGCATTTTAGGAAAAATGACGATAATTAGGAGCTGTGAAATGCTCCTATATCGTTTTGCTTGGTGAACTGATATTTGCAATAGAGAAGTAAAAAAATATTTAAAATTACTATATTGTTTCTTCTCTTATATTTTGTTGGTTTTTAAAAGGCAGGAAATGTGATTCTATTCTGAATAGGTCATTGAATTTTTACCTCCCACAATTTTGTGGATACTTGAGGCACCCAGTTAACAGGCAAGCAATGGGATCGCTACCTTTTCCAAGCTTACTTTTTTTGTGTAGATCTCTCCAAATAAAAGAAATTTGTGGCTTTATGAAAGTACTTCAGTAGGTGGCTTCTGATTAAATGAAACACTTTTTATCAGTTTGTGTAACAGTGATGCAGCCAAGGGTCAGATGTGTCAAGTACAGTCTTGTGCCCAAATTGGTGTGCCCATATTAGTGAGTGTTACTGAATGAACTCTGCCACCTTAGAAGTTCAGAATGATGCTTCTGTGTCTTTAATCTGCCTGATGAAAAGTAAATAATTTGCATTTCTGATTTGCATCACATAAATCTTCTGTAATTTTTCTCTACAGATTTTCCACATGACGTACGATCTCGCCAGCGCTGTGGTGAGAATCTTTAATCTAATTGGAATGATGTTGCTGCTTTGCCATTGGGATGGTTGTCTTCAGTTTTTAGTACCATTACTCCAGGATTTCCCACCAGATTGCTGGGTGTCCCTAAACGGTATGGTTGTAAGTATTGTTCATTTTTCATTGTGCTTTCTAAACTTCATTTTTCTAAACAGTTAGCTTCAGGCTTATGTGCAAAAATACATGGGTAGTAAGACAGTGCCCTGCAACTTACTCAGGGTTAGTTAGGGGTTTTATTGGTTTGGTTGCTAATAAACAAAAGATGGTTTTGTAACGTTCACCACCAACAAAACTATACTGATACACTGTCAGAAAATGAAAATATTTTCAGTTTTGAGGCCTTTTTAATTAATTTATAGTACTCATTCCCTCAAAGGAGTCACCATAAGAAATTTGGAAACAGTTCCCTAGTGTTTTCAGTTTAGGTTTTATTTTCAGAAGCTTAGATGTTGTCAGGATGAGGTTTTTCTAAGCAGAATACAGGAAATACAGATTTATTTCTGTAATACTTATGCGTGTGTGAAAAGAGAGTTCAAAGAGAAAACTTATCTATGCCTTCTTTATAAGGAATGTTAATGATGATCTGCTTTTTTGACATACGCCTTGAAAAATTAAATGTTTTTCATGAATCGGGATGATGAATCAGGTAGGCTTTTTTCATAGAAAGTACATGGACAAAGTTGTTGAAATGTGTCTGAAGCAAATATAAAAAGTCCCAAGCAACTGTCTCATTGGCCACCTGAAACACATAATCAAGGAATCACCAGGGGTTGAAAAGACCTCCAAGATTATCTAGTCCAACCATCTTGCTGCCACCAATATTTCTGCACATAAACATGTCCCTTAGTATGAAATTTAAATGTTTCTTGAACACTTGAACATCTTCAGGGACAGTGACTCAACCACCTCCTTGTGCAGCCTGTTTCTACAATTTTTAGGACACTTTTACTGTAGATGAGCAGCTTGTACAGACCCACATATTTCTATTGTAAAAACATAACAATATTTGTTCCTTTAGGAGTGTAATATTGCCTATTACTGTTGGAGCTTGGTGACTAACACTGTCAGTCATACAGACAAGCATTTGCAGTCATTGAATGACATATTTAAAGATAAGCAGCATGTTTGCTGACACCTCACTGTGCAGCTTTGTAAAAAAAAAAAAAAAGTGACATCTTCACAAATGGAATTGCTTCGATAAAAGTAGGTCACCAGGATGCTGACTGGCACGTTTTTGCATTCTACTGCCTGGTGGGTTCTGCTTCATAACATCTTTCATTCATATTCAGAAAGGGTACATTTTCTGCCAGCTTGCTAAAGATCTGGATAAAAATTACTCTAGAGAGGGAAAGGGAGTAAGCTTTGGCTTATGCTTAACTGAAGTATTTACCTTTTTATGAACACTTAAATATTAAATTCTTCCATATGAGCTACATTTCATCATAGAAAGCTGTGCTCATGCTTAGGGACATCTTTCTGCCTGCCCACAATCAATTTTCTTACAGAAACAATTCTATGTCCTTCCTGGCCGCATGCTCTTGGAATCATCTTTTCTGAAAATTATTTTCTCTGACAAACTTGCCGCTATTAATGAACACTGAAGATTGTGGGGTAATCTGAACTTTTGTTGATGGCCCCACAAGACCAATATTGTCTGGAAAAGGAGATCTTTACCTCGCTCCAGATATTGCATCTTTCTGTCAATGCATTCTCTTTTACTCAAAGACTTCAGCACAGTATTCTGTAAAGACAATTATAAATGCGTTTGGAGTTTGTCTCAAACTTCGGAGTCAAAGAATTCTGAAATATGTATGCTGCCTGTCTATTTCCATGGAATCTGCAACAGATTCAAAGTGAACAGTAACATTATGTGATAGGGTAAATCCTCAGCTACAAAACACCATTTTTCAGTATAGTCACCACCATTAGTTCAGCACTGTCACCAGCAGTGAACAAGAGCTTGCACGCACATTTGCAAACATTTGCATGGCCATCCAGAACAGGGCTTGCCTTTCACATTGTTGCTGCCATTGCTGAAAAGGACCAGGTCACTGTGCTCTTATCCACAGTTTGTTCTCCACTGATGTTCAGTAAGCATTGATGAATGTCAGTGGCTGCCATTTTTTCATCATGGAGGATTTCAGTTTCACACCTTTGCTTCATACACTCTTCCATGTCAGATATCATTTTGTCAGGTTGCCCTTTGCTGCATCTGTCACACATCAACATAATGTGACAGAATATTGGTGGGAATATTAGACATACTGCCTTTTTTACCAACATGCATCTCTGATGTCATAGGCCAACAGAATAACATAGGTGATATTACTTTTGGAGCAGACCTTGAACACCTGTTCTGAAAAAGGAAAAATTGCCCATCTTTGAGTTTCAGTCTTCTTTTGAGTAAAGTGTTGGTTTTCGTTTTTTTTTTTTGTGTATGGGGGGGCATTTCCAGATACTCACACTGTTGCTTCCATGTATGTTCCTCGAGAAAACATTTTCACATGGGCTAATAGGATCATACACTAACTTTACTTCAAAGTAATATTTTAACAGACACTGATGGTGATCATAGACATTTCTGTAGGAGCAGAAGTTTTCAAATTCCTCAGGCTTACTCACATTGTGATCTGAGGAAGAAGAATAGTTAAATTTAATGTCAGAAGGCAACAGAATAAAGCAATTAAGGCTACTACCTCTCCAAACAATGACACTGAATGAAATTAAAGAAAAACAAATCAGTGGATTTTTATCTTTGAGTGTGATTAAAATGTCAGTTTGGACCATCAGGTAGACTATGCAGTGAAATGGAAAGGCTCTTCATAAAGGCAATAAGATGTCCATTGGCTGGTACTGAGCCAACCTTGAGCCTAAGTAAAGACCACATTGGGATGTTATCCTCAATAAGAATGTACTCAAATGGTGTAGGTACTTCTTGGATTTCTTGGCTAATTCTTAGCACTGATGTTCCTCTTGTGAAAAGAAAGACAGAGCTGGTACCTTCTTCTGTTTTTTCTAGTTGTGTTCCCACCTGCCCACTTTTATATCCTTACTGCCATTTCAATGCACTGATTTTTTAAAAGCTTAGTTAAGTTACTTTTGCCAGCAGGATCCTATGCTCTTTTAAAATATCCATGGACTTTTCTCTAAAAATAAGATACAACAGCATGAGTTCTTTTTTAATGCTCACTCTAAGTCATGTTTCAGCCAATCCATTCTTGATAAAGCAAGAGTCAATTAGTGCTGTGAGGGTATAAGGTTCTCTGATTCAGTTCCTTATCTTTTTTACACCAGTATTATGAATATCATTCCTAAACAAGTTCTTCTCTGAAGAAGTTTCACAAAGTTTCCTAATGATGCTGCTTAATTTCTTCTTGGCTCAGAAAGCCTATTATCTGCAGCTTCTTCTGTGATTTATCCTCAGCTTTCTGATCTGCATTGCCTCAGACTAGTGTACTTCCATAATGACTCATAGACCAAACAGCTTTATCATACCTCAGAGTCTGAGCCAGTTGTTCATTAGAAAATTAGGGGTAAAACTTTCACCTGAGATCAAAAGCACAAAAACAGAAAGAACGCTTCAGAGATCCTCTCCTATAATCAGTCTGTAAAACCCTTGCTTCTGCATTTTGTATTCACTTTTAGCTGCAGTGAATTGCACAAACACAGTGTGTAAGTTCCAAATAATGAGCAGTTATAGCTGGGTCTTATATGGGACAGAGTTTCTAAGGAAGTGAAGATGACATTTTTACCACTGATGCCATTTGGACATCTGGCCATCTATGACTATAAACACCTGCTTGCAGTAAATTCTTTGTTATTGGAATTTTGCTCTTCCTTTTCCTGCCACCTATGGTAAAGTCTCAAAGACATGTTAGTCCTTGCATAATAGTGTCTGAAGATTCTCAACCTCTATTTTCATGTATATATTTGCAATAATTAGATGTATGGTTAGAAAAACATAGTCTATTAAGCGAAGTATTTACCTGAAATTTTCAGATTTTTCACATAGAAGACTGCCTTAGTCAGATAAAAATCTAGCAGAGAAGTATAGAGCTTAACTTGAGGATTGAGTTTTTTAAGAGGCAGAAAACCGAAAAGCTTCTGGAAGGAGCTTGCTTTGCTAGCATTTCTCATGGCAGTTAGAAGCTGAGCAAGAAGCCTTCAGGTTCTCTAGTTTCTTTGTTATGACTTTTTCTTACAGTCCTTAGCTGTTCACTTGTTTCAAACTCAGGGTTTTTTTTTTTTGTTTTTTTTGGGTTTTTTGGGGTTTTACATTCAGTGGAGGGGGACTTTGTTTTATATTAACTCATTTGCTCAGGATCAATGGAAATCAGAAATTAGCCTTCAGTACCTCATCTCTGGCAGTATCAGCATTAAAATGAAAATATTTTGGAAATTTCTGTCGTAGAGTCTAAAGGTCCTTCCCTTTGTACAATAAATTGTTTAAATGAATGCTTGATAGTAAAATACAGAAATGCAGGAGGTGGTCAGGATTTCTACTGCACTAAGAATTATGCTAACATAAATTTAGTATGCACAAAAAGTAGTAATAATGCATCAACTTGATTTTCAAGGCTTAGCATTTCTTAGTAATGGACACCATTTTCAATTACATAATCACACACTTCAGTAAGATCTCTGCTTTACTCATCTGAGCTCAAAGAATGGATTACAATCACAATTATTCAGCACTGGATTTTTCTGTTTTGATAATGCATTCAGCACCTTCATCCCTATGGTTAGTCACTAGAACAGCTAATTTTCTCCCGAGATGTCTCTTAATTTGATCTTTATGTGACAATCATTATTTAGTGCTTCACAAGTATTATTTAAACAACTTTTTATTATATGGCAAGATGTTGAGCAATATTCAAAGCATGATTCTTTTGACTTCGTTTGCAGTGAAAAGCAGTAAATGGTTGTAGAAATCATATCCCACTACCTTTAATTGGGTACCTAATAAATATGGAACATAAGGGAATCGTGTAGTTACTAGAGGTGCTGTGGATCTCTTGAGATATACTATTACTACTCTAAAGTATTTTACACTCATATATTTACGTGTCTATTGCTTTAATTAGCAAATGCTTCTGTGAATAATTAAAAGATTGAAATTGCATTTCTAAGACTGACTGATGAAAATCTTAGTAAAGTAGGAATTTCCCAATTCAGACAAGTGGTCTGTTTACAAAACAGTTTGGAAACATGGTAATAGTAATAATAACATTATGTAATCTACATTCTTAGGACAAAGGTATCCCTATTTGGGGAATGTAATAATTATATCTCTTCCAGGGTGTGCCATTGTGCAGTGTTGAGTTATTGCTGTCTTTTGCACACAGCCCTGACCAGTCATATGATGTCAGCCCACTTTCTGCCCCATCAAGATGACAGAGCAATGCTGCAGTTTGTGATCTACTCCAGTAGGTGGAAGAGGTCATAGCAACCTGTGTTAGGCTAAAAAAGAAGATATCTTAGGAGAATATATTAGTTCATGTTATTTGACACTATAATAAACTGTAAAGGAAAAGATTGTAGACACAGAACTAAGTGACAAGATATGCTGCTTCATGTAGACTGAAGCCAGGTGTTAACAGTATTACCAAAGTTTTACACCAAGTTAGCAAGTATTAGAGAGAAGGAGTAGCTGAGGACACTGTTGATTTAACTCAATGTGTCATGATCAATGGAGAGGAAAACAAATCGTGTTCTCATTTACAGCTCATTTAAAGCTGAGGCTTTAAGTAGATCCACATAGGTTTTGGCATATGCTTTTGTTTCTGTTCTCTGATAGGTGAGGAGGTCATCCATCTTCGCTTGTCTAGAACACACATACTAATAGAAGAGATAATAACTTGTTGTTCTTACCTTCTTGCCTTTGATATAATATCTGTAATTCTACTCATATTTCCTGTACTTTGAGACTGTAATTTGACAGGAGATTTCTGATGTGCCTACACAAAAGCAGTCATTAGTTTTCCTGTGCCTCATATTTGTTTAAAATATTTCATTATTTTTATTTTGTACATTGTCTTAGTCTTAGCTGACAGTAAATTAATTATGAATAATAAGGAAGTTTCTGGAGTCCAACCCAGCATCACAGTGTCATTTAAAATTAGTTTCCACTGTGGCTGCTGTTTCTTGACCTAAGAATTATACTAATTTGTTCCAAATTGCTTTCTTAGTATTATGATTCTTTATGTATTCTCTTTCAGATAATATTATCTTTGTCTTTCAGTCTATGATTTATTGGTGCAGGGCAGCTTTGTTTGTTTTTCTCCTCATAATTTGAACTGTAGTAGAAAAATACTGGTTTACAATTTCACATTAGGCCTTGGTGGCTCGCTACGCTAAAATGATGATGATGATAAATATATTCAACTTCATGACTTACTGACATTCATGTATTCCAAGGTTTTCATTTGGAGCTCATTGTGCTAATATCATGAGCTAATTAACATGCAGATCCTTTACAGTTGAAAAATAAAGGCAAAAAATCATTCACAGGAAGGCCTAAAACTTTGTAGAAATTTGACACTACGAAGTATTTGTGTCATTCGTGAATCTTTGGATAATATCTAGAATACCTGGATTGCAACTGAAGCAAAACTGCAAGCAGTTCCTTAAAGAAGGTTCCCAGAACACAGTGCCATCTGCTTTGGAAATTAAAAACTCAAGTACTATCATAAGCTGTGTCACCTTACTCTACTGTAACTAAAAACTCAATGTTTCAGTATTGATGGTATTATTTAATGCTGACAGTGACAATTAGTTTACTAGGTATTAATGGTTAGTGCTTCAGACCAAGTATCTAAATTAGTGCGCCCCTATTTTTAAGTGCTGATTGTAACACTGTGCTGCTGATGCGTTAATAGCTTCTAAAGAGGGTGACTTCTGTAATGAATTAGTTGGCTGCCTTGTGTGCTTCTGTTTCTTTCAGATAGAAAGCTGGTCTTCCTTGCAGAGGATAAGAATAATGAAACAATTAGTTAGAGAAAGCATGCCAAAGCAAAATGTTGTACCTAATAGATACTTATTTCCACACTTTTTCTTCATTATTGTGAGAGCTGGTAGGATATTACTCAGATGTGGATTCAAGGAGGGATTTACTCATTTATCATCAACCCGTAATTCCCATGTTTCTCCCTTCCAACAGTAAACCCAACTCATGAATTTTTATTCTGTAGTATATTGTGATGGGATTTGGGGTAAATTGTAAATTATGAAATATTTTGTTTAAGCATTCAACTTGAAATCGAGTACAGAAACCTGCATGTAATATGGTTAGCTGCAGTGTTGTATTTGATAGACATCCCAGGAGAAAAATAATAAGCTTCATAATGAGTGTCTTACCCATTTCTTTAGTAAAAATTGAAGTAGAGCAGAAACATAAGTTGATTCTATCATACTTTAGGTGCTTGTATCCACCATGTATCTCAGAATGAATATTCAGGCAGATATGTTCACCTCACTGCCAAATACAGTTTCTCTGTTGTAAAAGAAGCACTTTGTTTAGGAGGAGCTGGATCAGGATCCTTTGTTCTGTCTCTATAAGTGACAGTGTTTGTCTGCATGTGGTGCTATTCCAGGCTGAAGTGACATATCCCTGTGGAATGGTTATTCTGATGCAGCTCTTCACAGGTGGAGTGAATATCCAGGCAATGAATGCTTGAAATGTCTATGCCAGAGAAGTTTTACCAAAATAAGTCCAGATGTAGGTAAATCCATCTGAGTATCATATATCCAGCTACTCTTCAGCAAATCTTTTTTTTTCCCATTCCAAATCTATGTTAATGTGCATAGTGTAATTTCTTGATCTCTGTGCTTAAAGGGTGTATAAAAGATAATTGGCTTTTCACAGGCTGCATATTTTTCCCAAGGAGTCATTTTCAGCCATATTACAATCATATTTTCTCAAGGGCACTAATTTTAAAGCTTTTAAACTGTTTTTTTGCTTTTTTTTTTTTTTTGCCATGTCAAATTTAAACTTTTCACACATGATTATTCAGATATCCAAAGTACATCTGGACAGAAGTCCCTGCTGAGATGCAATTACAAAATAAAAATTGCACACCTGAAATTGTGTCACATTAAAGGCTTACATTTTACATTAGAAAAGTCAAACCAAGGCACATTGTTCTGTATCTGGTTCTGAACTGAGCCACTTCATATGCCTCTGGTCCATGTAACACTTTAATTTGAAGTGTTGCTTTTTCTTTTTCTTTTTCCTCATGCAGAAAGGAGCTTTAACATTAAAAACTTGCTGAGTATTTATTTTAAAGAACCACTATAAGCTGCCAGACAATATTTTTTATATTAATTTTTTTTTCTCTTTGTCTGGAATGATGTGGTTTCAAAAAATGTTCAGGACAGTCTCATGTGAATGATGTTGAAGATGATAGAGTCTGTAAGGTCTAGTTCATTACCACAGTTACCTAATTTTTTGCACTACTGCCAATGCAATACTGTGAAAGAAATCTTTTGTAGCAATCTCTTTGATTCACCAAGCTAAAATATTCTTTGTCATTTGAATGAGACTAGAAAATAATTCCCATGTTCTCAACAGATCACTCATGTACCTTTTCCAGTTTATCTTATGTATCATTTCAATCCATCTATAATCTATAATGACATTCAACTGTATTTTAAGGTATAGATAGTGGAAAAACATGACACTTTGCTATTTTGAATAATGAAAGCTCCTTTGATAGACTTCCTCTCATGTACTTCCTTGCATAGAGTTGTTTTGTTCCTTTCCTCAGCTTTAATTCTAAAGCTTGTATCTGAGAAATATGTACATACATATTTTTTTGTATTCTATTCTTTACCTCCAAGGGGGTTACAG
Source organism: Odontophorus gujanensis (assembly GCA_013399175.1). NCBI lineage: Eukaryota > Metazoa > Chordata > Aves > Galliformes > Odontophoridae > Odontophorus > Odontophorus gujanensis. The sequence goes on from VXAB01008603.1 coordinate 17,324, forward strand.
CATGTGTTTTTATTGCTGAGGAAGTCTTGTGTGATAGTTTCTATAAATTCACAAAAAGGTAGTGTTGAAACTCAGAAATTTCAGAAGAGGTGTTTTTTTTTTTTTCCAGCACTGCAATCACCATGCACTTATCCCTACCTTTAATTATAGAGAAGAGAAATAAAATCTATAGTTTTAAAAATAACTAGAAAGAAACTTCTAGTGTAAATTTAAGGAGGAGAAAATAACTTTCGTTATATAAAATGAGACTCAGTTCACTACCATTTTCAACCTCATTCTAATGAAATGAGGTTGTAAGCTTTTGGTTGTAGTTACGAAGCTGTTTGAATGTTAGCTAAAACTTGTCTGTACCTGCATGCTTGAAGCTTACGAAACCTGGATGCTGCAAAAATAAATTATTGTTGTCACTATTCATACTTAATGCCATTCCTAATCTTTTCTTTCCCTCAGAAGGATGAATGGTTTGATTACTTTCAGTTGAGTATATGAGAGTAAAAAAGACTTCATTTGATTATAAATAAATGTGCAATAGATACACAGAAGTTTATCGGATTTTTCAGTCCAATTCTCATTTTGCAGGTATTCACTAAATACGGAGCTTCCAGTTAAGAAAAATTTCCAATTGTGCAAGTTAGAGCACACTATTTTTTTGTAAATAAGCACTACTTTCATTAGAATATGAGTCTTCAAGATTAACATCTTTCTCAACATTTTTAGGCAAGGTAAATACCATGCTTTCAAGATGTAAATATTGTGGCTTGAATCCAAGAACTCTTGTAACTCTCTTTGTGTGCTCTGTCATGTGTAATGCTATAATCCCTATAACAGAGCAGTTTTTAAGTTCTCTTTCAGAGCATTCTTCTGCTCTCGTTAAATCCCTTTTTTTGTCTCTTCCTTGGTCCTTGGTTTATTACTACATATGATTATGGTATACTTGCATTAGAGCTACTGAACCATAAATAAATTTACCTAAACAGATCCGCAGTCACTCTCCCAGTGCCCCTCACTGATTTATCAGAGCTGTTACTCATACTGGTAAAACACGTTATCCAAACTGATAATCCAAAGGTCACGTTCAATTTTAAGATCAAAAGTAAAAGAAAAAATTAAAATCATAGTCTGAGAGAGAAGACAGTCCTTAGGAAATTTTTTTTTCTCCACTGGTTAAGAGCATGAAAGAGTTGGGGGGAGCCATCTCTGGCCATAAAAATACAGGGACACCCAGCAGGGGAGCTGATGGAGATGGATTTAGCTAAATAGGTTCTTAGTGGATTTGATGGAGAGAAAGTCTCCCCTTGAGGTGATAAAGAGCGCCTGCATTAACCTCCTAATCTGAATCACCATCTGCAGGAATTCAGTTTTTCTGCTGACTGTTTAGGGAGCCTAGGGGGACTCATCAACTAACTTAGGTGTTAAAGTGATTAACAAAAATCAGGTGATATAAAATTTTATTATGTCTTTTTCTGTTGTGCATTCTCTCAAGCAAAACCCAGGACAAGGTGGGCCACAGGTTATGTAGATACCTGGATATGAAAGGCACTTTTCCAAGCCTGTTCATCCTCTTGCTCAGGATCACAGTGTTCTTCCTCTCTCCCTCCAGCATCAAACATAGTCTACCGTGGCTGACCGCTCCCCATGGTTCTTCCTTTGAGCTAAGTTGTCTGCTCAGTGTTACTTATCTGAGTCAGAACATTTTCATTCTCTGTATGCAGACTGAGGAAACCGAACTCCTTTAAACTTCTCAGCAGGCAGATGTTATAGTTGCTCCACAGGATACTTTTGAGGATCTTCCTCTAATCAGAGCAGTATGGTTCCATTCTTTACTGCAGAGAGAGGCTTTTCTTAGTTATTACGTTAGAGTTATGAAAGTATCCCATATGTTTTCCAAGCATACAGTTAAATGGCTTTACTGTTATCCTATGAATAGAACAGCTGTCTCATTAAAACTACTAAGTAGTGAGAAGGCAAGGTGGATAAAGAAAAATCAGGCCCATTAAAAGTTTGTGTTTTAGGACCGAGTTCTTCACTATATTGACTGTATTTGCAGGTAAGGGACTTCTGAAGCCAGAGCTGGTATGCTTGTGTATCTTCACAGCAGGCTTCATGGTCTTAGTTTCGAGTCTCTTATACAGTGCCCTGCACTGAAGCTGAGTTTGCCTGGGCATGCCCCAGGGTGCCTGTGTGTGGACACAGAATGCCTGCTGTGCAGGGAATAGCAGCCATGATCACTCCTTTTTGAAATCCCAGGATATGATTTCTCACATCTGCTGACTTTTAAAGTGGGATAAAAGGCAGCTTCAGAGATATGTCGTGAAACAGGTAAATGGAGAAAAACAAAGATATCTAAATGTTGGACAGAGTGAAAAGAAAGACAGCGTTCTCCAGAACAATTGTAATTCACAATATACTAATTGGATATGCAAACTTAGAAGTTTATGAGTTTTGCTCTTCAATGTTTTGAAAGAGAGGGCAAAAGAGAGTGTGCATCACTTCAGCCTAATCTTGAAGGCCCTCATTTAGAATTCAGTTCCTCAAAAAGCAGGCAGGATTTGACTTTAGAGGCAAGACTGGGATGTGGAAACTCCTTGTGTCTTAGGAGAATTATACAGTGTTATTTGGGTGTTCTGCCAAGCCCTTAAGATGTGCAAAGAGTTTTAAAAGGGAAGACGGACATTGTTCCTTCCATCCCTCTCAGAATGTGAATACTTGGTACCCCAGAGTTAGGACATTGTTCTACGATTCAGGTTAACTTCCCTCTGGTAGAAGAAGGAAATAAACACTTCACTGAATCTTAGCATTTTTAATCAGTAGACATAAATTGCAGAGAGGGCCTTACTTATGTCATCAGTCTGGACTTCAGTAAGGCTATTGAGACTGTCCCTTACAACATCCTTCTCTTCAGATTGGAAAGGTGGATTTGACAGATGGACTATTCAGAGAAGAGAGTTGTGGCCAATGGCTCAATGTCCAAATGGAGGTCAGTGATAACTGGTGTCCCTTAGGGGTCAGTACTGGGACCAGTGCTCTTTAATATCTTAATCAATGACACTGATAATGGAATTGAACAAGTTTGTGGGTGATACCAAGCTGTGTATTGCAGGCAGTGCACCTGAAGGATAGACCATCCAGAGAGACCTAGACAGGCTGAGCAGTGAGCCCAGGAGAACATCATGAGGTTCTACAAAGCCAAGAACAAGGTCTTGCAAATAGGTCTTGGCAAACCACTGCTATCAATGCAAGCTGGGAGACAAAGGGAAGGAGCATTGCCCTACTGAGAAGGACTTGGTGGATGGGAAGCTGAACATTAGGCAGCAATGTGGTCTCACAGCCCGGAAAGCCAACTGTATCCTGGGCTGCATCAAAACAGACATTCTCAGCAGGTGAATGGGAAGTGATCTGCCCCTCTACTCTGCACTGGCGAGGCCTCACCTGGAGTACTGCGTCCAGATGTGGAGTCCTCAGTTCAGGAGTTACACAGACCATTTGGAGCACATCCAGACGAGGGACACACAACTGATCCAAAGGATGGAGCACCTCTCCTACAAAAATAGACTGAGAGCTGGAGTTTTCAGCCTGTAGAAAAGAAGGCTGTGAGGTTATCTGAGAGCAGCCTTTCAGTATCTGAAGTGTAACGGTAAGAAGGAAGGGAACAGAGTCTTAAGCAAGGTCTGTTGTGACAGGAC
>VXAB01008604.1:1284-16094 GCA_013399175.1 Odontophorus gujanensis
GGTGGAGTTGCTCTTTATGTGAGAGAGAAGCTAGAATTTATTGAACTCCACTTGGGGGAGAGTGGTGTAGCAGTGGAGAGCTTGTGGGTGAGAATCAAGGGGCAGGCTGGTAAGGGTGACACTGTTGTGGGTGTGTACTACAGGCCCCCTGATCAGGAAGAGGAGGTTGATGAGGCCTTCCATAAGCAATTAGAAGTAGTGTCACGTTCCCAGGCACTGGTGCTTATGGGGGACTTCAATTATCCAGATATTTGCTGGATGAGCAACTTGGCCAAGCATGCACGGTCCAGACGGTTCCTGAAATGTGTTGAAGATAACTTTCCGATGCAGGTGGTGGAGGAACCGACATGGGGAGGGGTGTTACTGGACTTTATTCTCACTAACAAGGAAGGACTTGTTAAGGAAGTAAAGGTTGAGGGCAGCTTGGGTTGTAGTGATCAACCCAAAATATTTATTGCAATGTGAGCATTTATGTGGTGGAGCTCCTTACTACAGGCAATTATAAAGGCCTAGAAAATAGGACACAAAGAAAAGTCTGAATACTTGCATGTGTAATGAGCACTATAAAAGATGTGAAAATATATATTTTGAAAGATTTACTAAGGCTAGTGTTTCAGGATTTAGGTAATACTAAACAAATTGCTAGAAAGAAATTATTCTCATATTTATCCTAAAAGCAGTGATGGAGTGTTTAAGTGTAGAATGCCAGTCAGAAAGAATATACTGATTATTCATGGCTCATCATTAATATTTATTTTCTTGCTGTCTCCAGGTTACTGCAGATAAGAATTATGCATAAAATCCTAAAAAATTTTCTTCATATATTTCTAAAAAAATGCAGTGAAGGCCAAATTTAGACCCTAATTAACTTGTTTAGTAACCTAGTTAAAGATTTTTTTTTTCTTATCAACCTATCTAGAAACCTGAAGAGAGGATGCAATGGAGACAGAACCAGCTCTTTTCAGTGATATTCAGTGCCAGAACAAGTTAGTATGGGCACAAATTGGCACACAGTAAGGAGCACTTTACTGTACAGGTTATGGAGCACTGGATCAGGTTGCCAAGGAAGGCTGTGAAGTCTCTGTCCTGAGAGACTCTTGAAATCCATCTGAACATGCTCCTACACAACTTGTTATGTTGCCCTGATTGAGCAGATAGGCATGATCAGATGACCGCAAGAGTTCCCTTCCTAACTTAATTACTCTTCGAATCTGTGATTATATTATTCCCTAGTAGGGAATTTTTCCACCAGATTGATCAAAATCTCATTTGTGGTTCTGTGTCCAACACTGACATCCTGTAAGGCTTTGTTTAAAGTCAAAGCATGTCAGAGGTGTTAATCTCATCGTGGCATTACTTTTTGGAAAAGAATAAGAAATATTATTAATGTATATCGTCTCTGCTCATTATAATACTCACAGGTGAAATGTATTTATTTTTCATATTCTCAATATTTCTTTTTAAAAAAGCATGTACAATTTGATACCTTCGGTTACTTCAGATTTTTTTGTTTTGTTCTGTTTTGTTTTGTTTTTCCTGTTCTCAGAGTAAGTCTGCCTCCTTTCTGGAAGCCAAGTTTCATAAGTCACTGACTTTTGTCAGTCACCGGGTAGAACTTGATGACACCTATAAATATTGCCCCTCCTGTATCCAGTGTCTTCATGTCTGGATGTAGTAGCATGACCTAAATATCCAATGACCTTATATATCATACATGAACACTGCTACAGTAACAAAGATTTTTTTTTTTCATACCAATTTAATACATGAACTGTTTCATTCTGATCATGATTAATAACTCTTTGCCAACAATACAGAATAAAATGAAAATCTGGCCTCATATTAGGAAGAAGCTTAATGTTAAGACAAAACTGATAGGAAAAACATCCCTTGAATGAAAACCAGAAATATGTGTTATGTTAGCTCTTGTTAAAACAGACAAAATATCTAAGGCTGGTCACTTTGCACAGTTTAAGTCAAAAGTCTAAAGCATTCAAATTTTTGCAGAGTTACTTGACAAAAAAAAAAAAAAAGAATGAAAATAACTATACCTGTCAAAATTTTGGCAGTAAAATACTGAAGTTCCAACAATGTCTGTGTATGTCCATTTGTTTAAATACTTTCATTTAATATTCATTTTATATAAAAAAGAAATAGAAAGGAAGATTTAACACAGTTCTCCATATTTTCCCTTAAAACACAAAGTTGAATAGATTTGTTTTCCTAGATTAAGGTAACTGTAACACGATAATCAAGTATGCTGCAAATGTCATTGCCGGGTAGGAACATTAATTCATGTACAATTGCTGTACTTGTTCTCTAGAAATAGCAGAAATATAGAGCAATGATGATTTACTTTAGATAACACTTCAGCATACGTGCAGATTCCTGGTGCTATTATTATTTGGTGCCATAAGTGACCCTGTGTCAATTTAGTAGAGTTTCATAGTAAATTACTGAGAGTGAAAGCGAAAGGATTGTCATTATAGAGAGGTACTGTGAGTAATTGAACCTTTTTTTTTTTTTTTTACCTGCAAAGTCTTTTGAGCTAGAATCACGGTGGATTTTGGTATTTATTTAACGTTATTGTAAAGTTCTCCTTACCTTCAATTGCTGAGAGTAGAACACGAGAATGATCATATGCAATTACATTTGCATATCTATTCTTTGGTTTGTTTACTTCCAGGTTAGAGTGCTCCCATGTAAACTGCTGACCCGGGTCAATAGACTTAAAAAGAGAAAGAGAAGGAAATAAAACAGAAATTTTATATTTAAACACTACACACTAGTATTCATAAAGGTTACCAATGATATGTCCCTATAGCTATACCATGAAAACATTATGCTTTGGAAAGAAAATTTTTACTTTGGCACATCCACTAACATATAATATAATATCATCTCAAACATTTAGATTTTATGCATCTGAAATTCTTATCACAAATTTTAACCATAAGCTCTCTGAATCCAAGGTAACTGCCTTCTCTTCAGAAAGGCAAGGGTACACTATCCATCTTTTTTTTTTTTTTTTTTCCCATTGTTTTGGAAGTGAGCAACATAACAAAGAATGAAAAAAAGTCAGAAACCCTAAAAACAATAGGAAGAAGGGGGATAAATATTTTTATATTGATCTATTGCAAAATGCACACGTTCCAACAACTCAGTGTCCTGTTTACTAAATAGAATATAAAATTGAAGAATTCTTCCAAAACAAAAAAAAAACACATTCTTTCTGACTATTTTATTTTTTATTCTGTTTGGCTCCAGACCAACACTTCATACCGGTGGTGCTCAGGGAACAAGCAAAACTGTAATGATTGTTAATTTATTTCCTTGATAAATGATAAATGTAACGGATAAGTGAACATTATGGGCAAATCTAGGAAATTCAAATGATCTCTCATTTCTGTGTATAACTTCGTGCTAACAATAACTTTTTATTTACAACCACCTTTATTTTCCAAGATTGAATTAATCAAAGAATCATGGAGTGGTTTGTGCTGTGAGGGATCTTAAGATCATCTAGTTCTAGCCTCTGCTGTGGGTTGCCATCCACTGCATCAGGCTGCCCTGAGTCCCATCAACTTGACCTTGAATGCCTCCAGGGATGGGGAATCCACAACACAACTGAGCAGCCTGCTCCAGTTGTTCACCACTTTCTGATTAAAAAAATTCTTCCTAACATCTACTCTAAATCACATATCTCTTAGTTTAAAACCATTCCTCCTTGTCTCATCTCTACCCTCCTACATAAAATGTAGGTTTCCATCCTCTTTATAAGATTTCTTTAAAAAAGAAAGGCCACAATGGGGGCTCCCTGATGCCTTCTCTTCTCCAGGCTAAACAAAAACAGCTCTTTCAGCCTCTCTTCACAAGAGAGCTGCTCCAACTCTCTGATCATCTTCATGGCCCTTCTCTGGACCCCCTCCAATAGCCCTATGTCTTTCATGTGCTGGAAGCCCCAGACTTGGACATGGTACTCCAGGTAGGTCTGCTAAAGGGCAGAGTAGAGGGAGACAACCACTTCCCTCACCCTCCCGGTCACCCTTCTTTTGATGCAACCCAGAGTCAGCTGGTCTTCTGTGCTGCAAGTACTTACTGCTTGCTCATGCCAAGCTTTTCTTCTGCCAGGATCCCCATGTCTTTCTCTGCTGGAGTGTTCTCAATGAATTCCTCTCCAAGTCTGTACACATATCTGGGGTGCAGCACCTTGCACCTCATTAGGTTTATGTGTACTGAATTTTTCCCTACATTTCTTGATGCTTCACTAGAACTTCATGTTCTACTGTTTCCTCTATAATTGATGTATATATACAATTGGGCAAATACTAAATAAATAGTAGATGGTAGCGGCTTATGTCTGCCATATTACTGGCTGTATAGAATGTCACTTTGCATTGAACTCCATTCAACCACTTTCTCTTTCTGTATCATCAGAAACTTTAGAAGTATTTTACCAACATACATCCAGACAGCTCATATTTACAACACACATCCTTTGCTTAAATCTTGTAAAAAGGAGCAGTTTCCTGTGCCAAGTTACTCTAAATTACTGAAAACTATTGAGGTGATATGCCTAGAAAGGGGTTTTTACCATTAGTAGACCAGCAATGAAACTCCATACAGCAACTACAACATCAAGCCATGATTTTTATATTACTTACTTATTCCTCCCAAATTCTGTTACAACAGCTACAAGTCCATTTTGTGTTGATGAAATTAAAAATAAGACCTGCTATCTATTACAGTAGGTATTATCAGACAATAAGCATGGGCTAAATTAATTTACGTAATTAGTACATATTCCTTAAACCAATAACTTCAATTAGACTAACCAGAAAACTCCATGATTCTTAAGAATCTTTATATATCTTTTTATTTTACCAGTTGTAGGGAAACTGCTGAATCACAGCCTGAGCCACTGATTGATCACCTGAGGTGAGCATTGAGTTAGCCATGGGGCACAGGTGAAGGTAATGATACCTGTGTGATTGGAGGGGGGGGGAGCCTGGCTCCACCTCCCCCCAAGCCCCATTTAAGGGCTGGCTTCCACCAGGGAAGGATCTCTTTCTGGAGATCCCTCCCGAGTGGAGCATTCGCGAGCCTTCGTCATCTAAGGTGAGCCTTTGTCTTTTTATATTATTTCTCTGTACTATCGCATATACCACCTGTGTAAGATCCATCTAAATACACTATCTCTCCTCATTCTGCTGAGAGAATTATTCTTTGAGATCCTTAACTCTACACCAGTATTATGAGAATGATGTTGATAAAAAAGTCCTGTTGCCTGACTGCCTGACACAAAGGTCACATAATACCTATTCATTTCTGTTCAGGAAACCAAGGGCTAACATTGCATCAGCTGTCTTAGATTCAATTTGCTTTGTACAATTTGAGAACTACTACCTTGCTGCATTCAGTTGGGTCACCAGGTTGCAATGAGACTACAAAATATTAAGAGATTTTATGTCCCTTGGGAATATTTAAAGGGATCAGGAGTACAGGTAGTGCTCTTCTCTGTTTTCTCTGTCAGGAAATGGGAAAGAGGAAGAAGGAAGTGAACAAATCAGCTGAATGATTTGATGTATGGATGGTGCCACGATCATGACTTTGGGTTCTATGATCTCTGATGCAACTTCGACAGACCAGGCATGTTGACATGAGGTAGTATACAACTGACTAGGTAAGGCTATAGTCTCCTGGGAAGGAAGCTGACTGGATTGATTAATAGAGCTTAAAACTGGATATGAAGGAAGAAGGGAGTAGACCTATGGGTGACAAAGAAAAATCAGGGAACAGAGTCACTTCAGGAAACAGCAGGGATTAAGAAATGAGGGATAGTTCCTCCAAGAATGTATCATGACTGGTCGCCCAGCTGGGAAATAAACAGGAGGAGATGGAAATAGTAGTGCAATTAGAAACTATAATCTAATTGCTACCTGTCATGGTTTTATGACTTTTGTTATTGGTATTCCACATCATAACATCATGTAGTGCATTGGGAGTTAAAGAGTTAATGCTGTGGGTCTTCACTAGTTCCAGGTATACCTGTCTCAGAAGAGAAGAACTACGCAACCCAGAGGACTTTGAGTTGATTTGCATTTTCCTGTTTTCCACTTAGAGGAAAAGATAAAAACTGTCCATGTGCCATGAGACACAGGGTTTTTTCCCTTGCAGATCATCCCAGCAGTGGGTACTACCTAGCTGTCTCGCCTTCAGCATTACTGTAAGGCCTTTGGTTTTTAAACATTCTCTCTCATTTTATTTGATTTATTAGATTCAATTCCTATTATATTGTGTTATTTTGTACTTTTATATCTTATTTAGTAAATTAGCTTTCCTCCTCAGATTGTTGCCACTGTTCTATATTTAGGCCAATCTCCCTTTTCCCTTTCCACATTCCTCTTTCCCAGGGTGTGAGTCCTTTGGGTCCCCCCACCCCATTTGTCACAGAACTGAGCCGAAACAGCCTGTAAAACATTGACATTATCATAGGAACTTGTTGGGATGAATTGAACAAATGGTATACTACAACTGAGGGATTCAAGGATTTTTGAAGAGATAGGCATGGCAGGAGAGCTCATGGACTTGCCTTCTATGCAAGACTGCAAAGAGCTGCCTCTAAGAAACAGCCATGATCATCTTGATAGTTGTGGATTAAAATTAGGGATCAAACTGATGAAGGACATCTGGCAGTCACAGGGTTTACTCCCGGCCACTTGATCAAGGAAAGCCTTTTGATGAGACCTTCTTGCCTTAGCTACAAAAAGCATCATGCTCTCAGGCTTTCATCCTGCTAGAGGATTTTAACCATGAAGAAAGCTTACTCTGCATGTTTCTTGCCTTAGTATTCGTAGCAGTCAGTCTTCCCATGGCTCTTATGTCCCTGAAACTCTAGGCAGTAGTTGAGGGAGCAAAATCTCTTCCACTGTAAGAGCAGTGCAAGTTCGAGTTCATTATATTAAATTAGTACAAGCCTATGGGGCCAAATGATGTACATCCCAAGATCCTGAAGTAACTGGAAGAAGTTGTTGTCAAGCAGCTTTTCATTTCATTTGAAAAGTCGCAGCTGTCAGGTGAAGTACCTGGTGACTGGAAAAAGGAAAACATTATTCCCACTAAAGATGATAGAAGGTAAGACCTGGGAAACTGAAAACTTAAACTAAAGTTTGCCTAAAGTTTGCCTAAAGTCTGTCTCTGGTAAGGTCATGGAACAGGTCTTTCTGGAAGCTGTCTAAAAGCACATGAAAAGCATGCATATGAGACAGCCAGCACAACTTCACCAAGGGCTGATGATTGTGCCCAATCATTGTGGTGACCTATGGAGTGACAGCAAGAAGAGGAACTGATGTCACATATCAGGAGCTCCACAAAGGTTTTGATATTTGTCCACACCACATCCTTACCTCTAGATTTGAGTGATATTGATTTAAAGATTTGACTTTTCTTTGGATAGAGAATTAATTGGAAAGTTGCAGCCAGAGAGTTGCGGTTAATGTCTCTTTCTCCAGGAAGAGGACATTGATGAATGATTTCCTTAAGGGTTAAAAATCAGTACTACTTAACATTGTTATCAGTGACTTAGAGATTAAGAGCACTTTCAGCAAGTTTGCAGAGGACACAAAGATGAGTGAGAGAAGTTGACACAATGTATAAGGAAGGGCTGCCATTCAAGGGGACAAGCTTGGGAACTGGTCCTACATAAACCTAATGAGATTCAAAAACACCCAGTGTAAGGTGCTGCTCTTGAATCAGGGCAATCCAGATATGTTTACATACTGCGAGAAAAATTCATTGAGAGCAGCCCTGAAAAGAATAACATGAGCCAGCAGTAAGTACCTGCAGCCCAGAAAAGCAGCTGTATTCTGGGTTACATCAAAAGAAGGGTGGTCAACAGAGTGAGGGAAGCAGCTGTCTCCCTATACTCTTCCCTTGAAAGGCCCTACCTGGAGTACCGTGTCCAGGCAGGTCTGAGGCCCCCAGCACATGAAAAACAGAGCTGTTGGAGGGGCTACAGAGAAGGGCCATGAAGGTGACCAGAGGGCTGGAGCACCTCCCTTATGAAGAAAGGCTGAGGGAGGTCCTTTCCAATCCAAGCCATTCAACGATTCTATGTTTCAGTGAATACAGAAACTTTTGCAAGATGTTTATTGGCTACATTTTCAATATTTCACTTAGTTATATATTTTATTCAGAGATCTAGTAACAATGCAGCAGATAGTAATTCTAAAATAAATGAAAGATGCACGAAATATTTAAAAGTATTTTACTCTAGACAATTTTTTAAATGAAGCAATTACTTGACCAAGAATAAATCACATCTATGCCAACCACTGCTACTTTTTTGAGAGGTACATACATAAATATACTCCTTACATATTTCTCCAGCAATAAGTAATGCTGATGTGCATTTTGTATGTATTTAAGTAAAGGATACTTTGTACCTGATCTTCACTGTTTCTGTAAAAAAAATTCATATATGATGAATTGTTTATATATTTTTTAAAATTGTTTACAATTACACTTAGAAAATCATGTTCTAAGTAGATTTTTGCCCATTATCAGAAGGAACTTCAACTCTATATTATACTTATAGCTAATGTGTGTTCATAATTTATTAATAAAACTTAACTGCCCTGTATTCTTCTTGCATTTTTCACTCCTTTATATTTAGGCAATCTAAAGCAGGTTTTCCCTTTCCGTGAAAAAAAATCAAACAGTATCTTTGGTATCTTTGTCAACTATTTGTAGAAGTAGACAGGGATGTTTAAAACACAGCAGCATATTATACTACACACTTACTTCTCTGTGTGACATATAGTGAGATGGTGTAACTCGGTGAATGAGTCCTGCATGCAGATATAGTTAACATAAATTACATCAAAACTGAGCAAATGGCCCTACACATTAATCTTTCCTCCTTTTCTCAACAAACCAAACCACTCTGTGGCCTAACAACCTTCTCATAAAATGTTTTTTTTTTTATTATTTTTTTTTTTTGCAAAAGAATGTCAATATTTCCTCAGATTGAATAGTCATACTGGAACAGAGTTGAACAGTATTGGCAGAAACATTTCAGAACTGTGAAAGACCAATAACTCACGAATAACAAGTCTGTAGTAACAGTTTTAATGAGTGGTTTAATGATTTAATGGATGGTACTTTAATAGGATTTCTAGTATATCCATTCTGAAAGCTTGTCTTTAATAAAGCTGCCATTAACAAAGAACTGGATTTCTTCATAAAATAACTGTGGAGTATGAGTGCTTTGTGCAAAGAAAATCAAGATATCCATAATACTGTTATTACCGTCCCATGCTTTGACTAGTCCTTCAGCTATTGTGTTATAAATGGTTAGCTGTTGAGGGAAAAAAAAAAAAAAAAAATAATAAAAAATAAACCTGACTAGGAAAATACTTGAGAAATATGTACATGATGCATCCTACAGAAAATAGTTCTTTTACTATGAATCATGGTAACAAGTATTTCTGGCAGAATTTTGAAGCACTCACCACACTAATTTCTACACCTGCTCACTCTGAAGTTTTCCTTTAGGCAAGTGTTCTTTGCTAACATTGTGAGACTCCTAAGAGTATATGCTGGTGTAGTACCGAGAAAGGAAGGTGATCAACAGACTTCCTAGTGTAAGATGCTCGCTACCATGGAACAATGCTCTACTAAGTGTTGCTGTGCCAGCAAGGAAAGAGTCAACAGGTTTGAGTTTGTGTGTAGGGAACACTGTTACTGCAAAGGTTTCACAAACCCAGAAGGAGAAGGAAATATGATTCATACAAAATCTCTTAGCACTGCATGTGCTGTGTTTGAGCCTCAGATTAGATCAACAAAAAGCTTGAGTTCATAAAGAAAACTCAGTCTAATTAGAAGAAGAATGCCAAAAAGAAATTTAAGATGATGCCAATGAAAATAGAATGCATAACTGAAGAAAGTAGACAATTTCTATACTAGTGAACATTTTGACCCTCTTTTACCAGTGTCAGCAACTGCACTAAGAATTTCACACCATAACTGATGAATCTATAAGAATATACTATTATGCAGGAAACTTGCTAATAGAATGAGAATTACGATACAACCTCATGACAACTTGCCAATGGAATTATATTTTCCTTCTAAGGCAAAGTTATTCACAGTGTGCTGTATGGGCTGCTATTCTCAAGAGATAATGGGGACAAATCCATTTTTTTGCATGATAACGTTTTTGGTGCTCGAATATGAGTTTGCATCTCATTCCTAGAAATAGAGCTGAAAATGCATGACTGAATGATTTCCTGTTGAATCTCAAAGGAAAACGATCAACTGTTCAAAAGCAGATATAAACAAGTCTACAGCTTTTGCTAGTTCCTCTTGAGAACAAAGAAATTTCCTCTACTGTATCAAGCAATAATCCTACGACAAAATGAGGCTGCATGAAACCCTATTCCAATGGAATCTAAGAAGGTGTATTTTTTTGTTACTAAAATATACTTAAGGAGGAAAACTTACTCACTTTGAAGGAAAGTCTCTGTTACCTAAAAGCTTTAGAAAATGAAAATTTTTTAGAACTCATTTTGTATTTGTCTTCCATCTTAAGATGCAATTCATTTATTTTCTAGCTATAGTTAAATTCTTTTGCCTTTGATATCATAACCAGTCATGTTAGAAACAACTGTTTGTTGAAAACAAAGAATTATAATCCACTTCAAGTGGGAAAAAATACCAGGATCAGATGAGGAATGAATAAACATCTTAGTTTAAATGTTCCTGTTATTAAAGCATCCTCTGGTTTTGTTTTAGAAGAGTGCGTGAAATAAAGCAAATCTTTAAACATTTTAACAGTCTCATAGCAAACATTGGTGCTGCTTCAGGACTTCAACATGTTTTTAAAATGCTGTCAACAATGCTTTTGGGTGTGTGTGTGAAAGGAGTAGAGGAGACTTGCTCTGTGAAGCTTAAGAATATCTTAAAAAGCCTTCTCCACTGATTCATTCATTTTCCTCCATAAACACACTAAAATCTGCAGATGAATCTTTCAAAAAAATAACCTCATAAAACTGAGATTAACACACAACAATCTATATATTGTACATTCTTGAATTATTTTTCTTGCTGTAGTGTACTATATTGCTTTTCCTACGTGTATCCATGGTTTTGGTTAGGCAAAATAAAGCTGACATTTATTATAGATACACAGATTTTAAAATTATCTCCATGGAATTTCTTGGCAAAATAGCATTAGCTATAGGTCCACAACCCGACACTCCAGTACATTAACATCAGCTTTCTCATATCTGAATATTCTTTTAATTATATAAGCATAAAGGTGTTATTCCAAAGAATACAGCACAAAGTAAAGTTGTAATACACTGCTACTGATCTTGACTACTGCAATTTCAGATTCTTGCACTTTGTCTTCAAAATTGTCACTCCTAACTATCTTACTGTCTCAGAGACTACTATAGCTGGAAATAAGCTCAGAAAAACCGCGGTAAAAGCAAGAACACGTGATATTAGTAAAAAGACATATACTGTTAAAAGTTTACTGACTACACTAATTGTTTCTCAGTAAACAGAGCACATCCTATAAAAATACAAGAGTAGAGTATCATTAAATACTGGTTTTAATTTTGGAAAAAAAGAAAAAAGGAAATTGATACTGTAAAAACAATGATTTTTTTTTTTTTTTTCTGAAGATGAATTTATTTTTGCATGCATGTTAGTATTATCTGCAATTATAAGGCAGTTAAGCGCAGCTGGTTCTCTGGTGCAGATTTATTCAGTAGGTTATCTGATCTTCACAGACTTTTAAACTGTTTTATATTAATAAGCCTATCATTGCTTTTTTTTTTTTTTTTCTCCATAGAAAGCGCATTGTGTTTTACTGTCCAAGGTTTCTCTTGTTGAAGTTTAAGATATAAAAACATAAATACACTATACTCAGTAAATTGTCTTCTCATCAGAGATCCTTCCAACTATAAAGTTACAGTAAGACTAAAGAACACGGCACTGTTCAACAGAGTCAAAATACACCTTCAGTTTTTAAAGTAATCAGTGTTAAAGACTTGCACTAATTTACGGTCAGATGTGGAAAACTACAAAATAATACACAGCTTCTCTTATCTTTAAATAACTAGCATACATACATACACACATACTGTAAATCATGCAGTAACACACAATATTGCAATCTTTGTGTTACTATGCCAGATTATCACAATTAAAAAAAAAAAGAAAAAAAGAAGGAAAAAAGAAAAAAAAGTATGATTCTGAATCTAATCCTTTAAGAGTGTAAAGCAATGACAGTGGATTCCAGATGACAAGTATCAAACTGTTTTACACAAGACCTAGGAATCTGCTTTGGAGGGATGGATTTTCTGTTCTATGTGACAGGAGGAAATTACTTTAGTAATCTAACACGTGTATTGCATAAAATAGGCAGCATCTTAATATTCTGATTCAGTCTATCTCCATGACAATTCTTTATTGTTAAATTTTAAAGCCTAAGAATGAGATATGATATATAAAGGTCTGNAGCGCATTGTGTTTTACTGTCCAAGGTTTCTCTTGTTGAAGTTTAAGATATAAAAACATAAATACACTATACTCAGTAAATTGTCTTCTCATCAGAGATCCTTCCAACTATAAAGTTACAGTAAGACTAAAGAACACGGCACTGTTCAACAGAGTCAAAATACACCTTCAGTTTTTAAAGTAATCAGTGTTAAAGACTTGCACTAATTTACGGTCAGATGTGGAAAACTACAAAATAATACACAGCTTCTCTTATCTTTAAATAACTAGCATACATACATACACACATACTGTAAATCATGCAGTAACACACAATATTGCAATCTTTGTGTTACTATGCCAGATTATCACAATTAAAAAAAAAAAGAAAAAAAGAAGGAAAAAAGAAAAAAAAGTATGATTCTGAATCTAATCCTTTAAGAGTGTAAAGCAATGACAGTGGATTCCAGATGACAAGTATCAAACTGTTTTACACAAGACCTAGGAATCTGCTTTGGAGGGATGGATTTTCTGTTCTATGTGACAGGAGGAAATTACTTTAGTAATCTAACACGTGTATTGCATAAAATAGGCAGCATCTTAATATTCTGATTCAGTCTATCTCCATGACAATTCTTTATTGTTAAATTTTAAAGCCTAAGAATGAGATATGATATATAAAGGTCTGTTTCTTGAATACAGTTTTCTGCTTAGCAGCTGTGAAGTCCATATGGAACCTTGAACTGCATTAAAATCCCACGGAAACTGACAAAGCCAAGAAAAGCTTAATAATAATATGTTTGGGTCAAGAACCTTCTATATAAGTTAAAGAATATAAAATAAATATATGATGCAAAGGATATGTTGTGGAAACAAGGTAAAATAACTTTTTTCAAAGGCTAGACAAGCTAACACTTATTAAAGTAAGATTACAGAAAATTTATTTATAAGTAGAAGTGAACTTTAATGAGAACTAACCATGGTAAAACTACAAAACCACTTTGTTCAACAGGTTAATTATAGGTTTATTTAAATTTGGCAATAGTTGTAATTTTTAGGGCTTAGCCTCTATCCTCCCATGAAATCTGTTGTGCAAGGTAAAGTTCTGAGAAAATGATAAGAATAGATATCTACTTTGTTCATAATATCTTCCCTTCTAAGGTCTGAGGTAGGAGGATCCCTGAAGAAGACACTATGAAATAGTTTCTTAATAATTGTAGAAGAAGGAACTCCTTCAATTAATTGCATCAAAACTTTCAAAACATCATGCCAATGGAAGCTTGTCTACACTACAGAATATATTCTTTAACCACATCATTATGCAGTCCTTCTCTCCCTCTCCCTCTCCCTCTCCCTCTTCCTTTTCCTCTCCTTTTTCTCTTTCCTTTTCTTTTATCTTCTTCTTCCTTTTTTTATATTTTCTTTTTGTGAGAGACAAAGCCTATACTATCTTATAATGTACAGCCACTTTGTTTTCTGCAACATATGTTTTCTCAGTTTCTCACGCTAACCCTATGTATTCCATTTAGAATCAAGGTGCAGATGTAAGCAATTTGGAGATTTGTCTAATTGATTTTTTACAATCTTTCTCAACTAGATTTCAAGTAGCACAAAAAGGAACATATGAATTCTCATGCTCATAAAATATAAAAAAATAAATAACAATAAAACACTCATAAGAAAAAAGAAGCAAACAGAAAAGACAAAACCCAGCTTTCAGAAGTTTCTGTCATTTAATGGAGATAAGTGAACTTGTATTTAGGACTGCTTGAAGAAAACAACCCTGTATCCTCTCATGATCTAGGCCTCTAAAGGAGGCCTCCAAAAGAGACCTGGGAGGGTACAAAAAAGTTAGAAAAATTAAGGATAGAGAGAATAAATATGTAGAAGTGACAATATATAGATGTGTGCCTTCTGAGAAAGAAGTAGTCAAGCTAGTGAAGAGAGATCATTTTTGGTCAGTTGAAGTGAAACTGGGAACAGGTGTTGAAGGAATACTCTTGCAGAAGATAATGTATGCATTTAACATGAAAAGATTATGCAACAAGTAATACTTCCTAAGTAGTAACTAAAGTAAGATACGTAAAAACATATCAAAATACTGCTTTGTTTATAATGGAGCCAGCCAATCAAGCTGATTGAAAAGTGAATGCTTATATGAAATTGGTACATTTATTTTTTATGTTATGATATCACAAGATTTTCATGACAGCTGTTGAACACTACCCGTCCATTTTATAAGAATTTCGTAAATGCAATGTAAGAAATTCCATAATGAAAATAAATAATGATGTGTAAGGAGA
>VXAB01008605.1:0-10121 GCA_013399175.1 Odontophorus gujanensis
TGTGGTCCCTGCCACCCCCTGCGTTTCTGTGATGCCGTGACACAGCTCCCGGCATGCCGTGCGCCCACGAGAACTACACTTCCCAGCGTGCCCGGCTCCGGCGCGGGGGTGGCGCTGTGCGGACTTGCCGGCTGGACGCGTGCAGGCCGGCAGCCCGCCGCCCAGCGCCAAGATGGCGTCCATGCTGCTGCAGAGCTGCGGCCGGCGGGTGTGCCGCCTGCCCCGCGCGCTGCGCCGCCAGGCCCCGCTGGGTGAGGCTCCCGCGGCCCCGGAGGGACTGAGGAGGGAGCGGGAGGAGCCGCCCTGGGTGCTCGCGGTGTGGGAGGAGAGGTCGCGGCCTGGGCCGGGCCCGGTGCGCGGGGACGTGCGGCGCCGTCTGTCCCCGTCGGGGGCTGAGGGAGGGCAGGGCGTGCCGGGTTCGCCCCGCTCCTGTCGGGGTTTGCTGCCCCGCTCACGGCGTGGCTGCGGGGTGCTGCTCTCCTAGCTGCACGCCGCTCTCCGTTCCTTACCTTACGTTACGAAGGCGGTGTGCGTTGGATTTCCTCCGGGTGGTACGGTTTCTATGACCGAGATAACTTGGAGGTTGAAGTGTCTCAGCGCGGTGCGGTTTAAGGACATGGAGCAGCTGATGCCCTGTGACGTGTGTGAGCCTCGCGCCTGCTTTTTACGTCCAGGATCTGGAGCGGCGAGGGTTTAGCTGTGGAACGAGGAGAGCTTAGCTGTCACCACTTCTTCTGTGCTTGTCATAAAGCTCATCCCAGAGGAGCGCTCGTTTGCTGGTAAAATCAGATAGCTTTTGTGCTGTAATGCTCAATGCTTGTGGTATCTGAAGTGCTGATGCATTAGATCCATCCAGAGTGTTAATTTATGATTAATAGGGTATTCTTTGGTGTCAGAGTTTTCATGGAATCGTTAAGGTTGGAGAAGACCACTAAGATCGTTTAAACCAACCATCAGCCCATCCCCACCGTGCCCACTGTCTGTGGCCCTCAGTGCCACATGTCCATGGTTCTTGAACACCTCCAAGGACAGCGAGGCTGCTGCTTCCTGGGCACCTTGTTCTAATACCTTGTGTTCTTAGAATGGTTTTTATATAGTGTTCTGCTTTGCACCTCCCTGTGCAACCTGTCTAGGAACCCTGTTTTGGCAGAGGGTTGGAGTAGATGATCTCTAGAGGTCACTTCCCACCCCTACGGTTCTCTGATCTCCTTTGCTTTACATATCAGTAATCTAAGATTAAGTTAAAGCTAAGTGCTTCTAAGAATCCTATGTGTTCTTCCTGTAAGGATCAAGCTGCTTACACTTTGTAGGGACTTATTTCCTGTTAGCCTTGTTCTGTTTTTTCCCATCAGCAAGCAAAACCTCTTACAGTAATGATAGCACACAGCTATTTTACATTCAGAGCTTTCATTTTAATGTTTCATTACATTTAAAACTTTCTGATGGGTTCTTTTCTATGAAGAATATGTTTGTGCCTATCTTTTCTCACACTTACTTTCCCTACTTCCCATGCAAGTCATCCTATTGCCAGTTTCTTAAATTAACCATGTTGGGTATGGTGAGCTGTATGCATCTTGCTCAGACACATTTGGATTTCTGTCTTTCCTCAGACGGCAGAAGTGTGGACTTTGCTCTTTCCTGAAGAGAGTATGTATTTCACTTTAGCCCTGGGCTGCTCCCAGGTGCTGTGATTAGAGCAGTGAAACATACAGAGCTGTTGTAGTCAGAACTGGCCAACTTCAAGTTAAGTTATTCTCAAGAGTGCTCTGGTGACATTGGTGTTTCTGTGAGCCCATTCACATTCCAAACAGCAACAGGACAAGAGCTGTTGGAGTCAGCATGTTTTCTTTCCTATGGTAACTATGGAGTTTTGTTCTTTGCCCTTTCCTTAGAATTAATGAGTCCTAGCTGGAAGACGAATAAAGTTAAATGAAGGCGTCTTGCTCTTACGGAGTTTTATCTAAGGAACTGGAAGCCACCTTTGGTCTTTTTGATATCATCCCTCTTTATTCTGTGAGCACCTGTCTGTAGCAGATAATTTCCCCTGTGTGGACTCTCATTTTTGGCACATGTGCTTTGTGTACTTCCTGGAACTGAGGCAGAAAAGCATATTATGGTTTTGGGGCTCATCTATAAAGATCCTGAGTGCTTCTGGTTTGCTCAGCCGTTCATAGGAGCATCTTTTTTATATGGCTTGATTCTCAGGTCAAGGAATTCAGCCACCAGAATGCCTTCAGAAGTTTCCAAAGCTGGTTTGTGAGCCAGAGGGGACTGTCTTTCTCCTGGCTCTTTCTTGCAATAGCAGCAAGTATCTGTAAAGAGTTTCGTTTAACTTGAGATGGGTAAATCCTTTCCCTCTGACTTTATAATGCCACAACTTTTTCTGTAATGACATCAAAGCCCACTTAGTATGAGACATCCAGTGGTTATTGAGAGAGTATTCTTCGGTAGGTCAACTTACTTTTTTATTATTTTCCTCTCTCCTCCTTCCTTCTGTGCCTTTTGATGTCACGACCTGATTTTGTAGATTCTCTTCCTGTAATAATTAGGTTGTGTTGCTGAGGAATGCTTTTGCCTATCAGATTTGGTGCTTTTTTCTCAGGTATGACTACCTCTACTTCAGATTCTGTTATAGGTCGTATCTTAGCTTTGATGATGGAAAAGTTGACCAATAACCTCAAAAATGGCTCTTGCACCCTGCTGTCTCTTGGGATTGACCAGAAGTAGTGTAGTAGGCAATAATCCAGCTGGGTCACCTAATGCAGTATTGTTGTGGAATTGATCAAGAACTGCATTTGCTTTCAGTGGGATTGTTCAGTTGCAGTTGCTTGTCCAAAGGACTTGGAAACCTGTTGGGTGATTGAATCAGTTACCTTGCATTCCACAGAGTTTGGCTGAGTGTGTGGGCAGTTCGCTTGTATGCATATGGAAATGTCAGTCTTGTTACAGAAGGGCTTCTGTAGAAAAATGTAGAACATGCCATGTGCTTTGATTCCTGTTGGAATAGGATGAGGTTTATGGACTTCAGTACTTCACGTGGTAACTGTCAAAGGAGAAGCTCCTTTTTCTTGGACGTTTGAGATGCACAATCATCCCAAGTGTGAATGTACTTACAATAAAAGTCCAGTTGCTTGATAGCAGTTTCTCCACTGTGTTTTTCTTGGTGCCCACTTCTTAGTAAGACTGTGTGTTGTTTTTTTAAATCACATCTGTGTACAATTCAAGTATATCGTTAAATGTATTTCTGAATTCAAAATGAATGCTAATAGTTGGTGTTTTTCTAGGTAACCTGGGAGATCGTGCTTGTCTTAGTTGTACATCCCTGAGGTTGGCAAACAAAATGTAAGTAAATATGAACATGAAATATTTTTCCTAAACTCAGAACTGTGCCAAACTCTTAGTTATAATGCTGTCACAAAACACTGGTTTTGCTTCTGTCAGTTCTGGGCTCCCCAGTACAAAGAAGACAGGGATCTCCTGGAAGGAGTCCAGTAGAGGTCCACAATGGTGATAAAGGGCCTGGAGCACCTCTCATGAGGAAAGGCTGAGGAGACTGGGTCTGCTCAGCATTGAGGGGAGAAGAATCAGAGGGGATCTGACCCGTGTCTGTAAATATCATAAGGAGCAGGAGGCAAAGGGATGGGGCTGGACTCTTTTTGGTGGTGCGTGGTGATAGGACGAGGGGAGGTGGCCACAAACTGAAGCGTAGGAAGTTCCATACAAATGTGTGTGGGAACTCCTTCCCAGTGCAGTGATGGAGCACTAGCCCAGTCTGCACAGAGAGGTGGTGGGGTCTCCTTCTCTGGAGGCGTTCAAGACCTGCCTGTACACCTACCTGTGCAACCTGGTCTGGGAAGCTGCTTTGGCAGGGGGTTGGACTTGGTGATCTCTAGAGGTCCCTTCCAGCCCCTACAATTCTGTGGTTCTGTATGCAAAGTGTGTAGATACTGGCTTTATCCTGTCTTGGCAGATGTAAGGAGATCTGAGTAATCATTCTCTTCACCTACCTGATTGTATGTGGGAAAGTGATATCTTTTCCATTTTCATCCACTTTTACCCTTTTTGTCTCCTGACAATGTGAAAGCAATAGGGTATTATTTTTCTGTTATTGCCTGATTTCAGGTGGCATAATGGGATATTGTGGGTTTCACGCATCCTTCCTCTGTGGAGTTCCACATTCAGTGGAAGCTAGTTTGAAACACATAGTTGTCAGTTAGGAACTTTCTTGAGCTGTATTTTGGTCAAATGGAGGCAGTGTACTGTTTATTACAGCTTTGACTGAGTACCACCGAAGAGATGATGATCTCTTTTGCAAGTAAATCCAGTTGTTCTGTGCTCTCAAGTCACTTAAGGAGCTGATTGAGAGAGTCCATTCTCCTTCTGACCTGTCTTACAAAGCGTGTGGTTAGGAATTTTCTAGTGCCTCTTGTTGTAATATATAAAACATGTTGTCTAGTTGATTTATTCTGACTGTTCAGTAAACAGTGACCATTTCTCAGTTTTGTAACTTTGTTTTATCATAAGGATGTGTCTTGCTGTCTGATACAAAACATGAGGTGATGCCTTCTTCAGTCATGTTAGTTCTGTATTACTTACTATGTGATTAGTTATGAGAGGTTTTAATATATCAACTTTTGTCAGATCTCAGTTGGCTTTTTTTATAGATTATTGCAAACTCTTCTCTCTTTGGGAAGAATGGAAACTTACTGATTGAATTCTGTAATATTAACAGTGTCGTGACAGAAATCACTGTTTTTTAGGTTGTGGGTTTCTTTGTTTTGAGTTCTTTTGCTGAAAACTGCTGTTACTGTGATATTGCTCCTTAAAATAAACTGATCCCTGCACACAGCCCAGGTCCAAAGCGGGGGACTCCAATAATACCAGTACTGAGGAGAGCTTGGGAAAGAGTCCCTGTGTCCAATGTCTTGTAGTGGAAGTCTGTTTAAAGAGACACACTTCTTCTGTCTTCTAACGTTTATCTACTGTTTCAGGGTATTTAATAACACTTTCCTTTTGTCTTCACTTTGCATTTAATAAAAGAAAAGGAACCAAATTCTGTTAGTCCTGTGTGTGC
This sequence comes from Odontophorus gujanensis, assembly GCA_013399175.1. Lineage (NCBI taxonomy): Eukaryota > Metazoa > Chordata > Aves > Galliformes > Odontophoridae > Odontophorus > Odontophorus gujanensis. Next base: position 5,075 of record VXAB01008605.1, read on the forward strand.
TACCTCAGAACCATGATGGAAGTTCACGTGTAAAGTGTCTTCTTTAAAAGGAAAATAAGATACGTAGAGAGAGTAAGGGAGGAACTCCACTGTAATAGCATCTCCTGGTGCTAATCCTCTTCCTGTAATTGAGAACCTGACCCAAGCCTGCAGCCTGTGGTTTCCTTGCTGTTTTATTGAAATAAAAGAAATAATAGGAGGGGCTTTACGTTGCTTAAGTCTACACAGATTTCTTTTTAAATGAAAAGCACTTCTGCTTGCTGCTTTTCATGTAACTTGGGTAAATAAGTCACCTTTTCCAAGTGGTTTAAAGGAGAATCCACTACCGGTTGGATTTCTTCAGGTTTTGATTTTTATTTTGGTTGGTTGGTTTTGGTTTGGTGTGTGCTGTTTGTTTTGTTACGAAGTGAAGCTAAACACTGCTTTCAGGTTTAGACATCCTGAGCTTGAAGCAAATCTCTTTGAATAAGTGATATATATTTCTCAAATGATGTGCTGTACGTTATTATTTTTTGAATGCTGTTTCTTCTTTTCTTTTGAAGGACTGTACACTTTAAATATTGCACTAGTGTTGCTCCTGTTTACGCATACTCCAAAAAAGATCACTACTGTTGTTGGACTAAAGAATCAGAACGAATGTACTTTACTCTTATGAGCTCTTCTGGCTCATGGACGCCACTGGCAGCTATGGGTGTTTTAGGACCCCAGTATCTTCCAGTTAGGTGGTGGCATTCGTCACGTTCCCTTCAAGATGACTCCATAGTTGAAAAGTCCCTGAAGTCCTTAAAGGACAAAAACAAGAAGTTGGAAGAAGGAGGTCCTGTATATAGTCCAACAGAGGTGGAAGTTGTGAAAAAATCTATTGGACAGAAGATTGTGGATGAGCTGAAGCACTATTACCATGGTTTTCGGTTACTCTGGATTGACACAAAAATAGCTGCAAGGATGCTCTGGCGAATACTTCATGGAAACACTCTGTCGCGTCGGGAACGCAGACAGGTACTGAGTAAATACCAATTTCATTTTAGTATCCTTGGTGATTGCTCAATTTTATTTAACCTGATGTCGTTCTTTTTATTGTGCTTTGTTCCTAGAATTAAAATTGCTATGTGAATTTCCCTCATCCACCTTATGTGAATACTTAAAACTTCTGATTTGGTTCCCAACTGTTTCACCTCTTGTACCCCTGTCTAGCTTTATGAACCTACCATTTAAGCAACAAAATATTCTGTTTAGAAATATGACTGTTCTGTTTCAAAACAGTACATGAGCATACCTTCTCCCGCTTTGTGTTGGAGGAAAAAAGTTGATGATAAATTTATTTGCTGGTCAGAAAAGCAGATTTTTCTGTTCTGGCATATGCACAGCAGCTATGGTTTCTTCTCAAGTTCTCATCCAGTTCCATGTGTAAACACAGTCACTTTCTCTACTTTGTTTTTAACTAGAAAGGTGGAGGCAAAACACCTCTAGCAAAAGTTGGTTTAGTGCTGGTTCAGTTTTAAAACCAAAATAAAAATAAAGTAGAAGATGTTGTTTAACTTCATGATTGATATTGGGCTATTATTTCCATTTCAGTTACAAATATGTTGGTGAGATAATCCTTGTCTGAACAGGATAATTTGACAAAAGCTTTTGTTTTATACCTAGCTTTTTCCACATGACGTATAGCATACAGTCTGTGAAATTGTGTAAACATGACCATTAATTTTCAAGAAGCTCTAAAGATTTTAGAGGAGAGGAGAACTGAATACGTTTGGTATTCACCAGGTCATTGGTAATATATTAGAGGCACTAATTTAGTTCTCATTTTGCTGCTTTCTGAAGACAATATATGTAAACAACTTATACAGGTAATCAAATCTGACTTTTCTGTTTTGTTCTTTAAAAAAAAAAAAAAACACTTCAGCTAGTACTGAAAAAATTGTGGTGGATGAGATGTTGGAGAATAAAATGTGTATGCATTCTGGCATCAGGAGTGCTTGTTGCCTCTGGTATTTGAAGCACAAACATCAGCAGGTTGTACACTACAAAGGCAGTGTGTTAGATTGACATCTGCATGCCTAAAAATGTTCCGAAATGTTCAAAAATATGAATGAGTTAATGATTCATTGATAAGCTTAGCTGCATAATTGATCATTTTCCGCGGATAATTTGAAAGCAGTGCATCTCAGTGAAACATGCAGAAATCTTTCTTTTTGTATATCCACAAGATTAGACAAGTGACAGAAGGACATGCGTAGTGGTTTTCAGCATTTATTTGGGCCCTCTCTGCAGTAGCAGTAGTTGATTGCATTTGGGCTCAGCATCTTCACGCCACTTATTTTTGTTCTATTCTTTAATGCCACTGCAAGAGTGTATTTGGCAGCTGAGCCAGCTGAAGCATTTATTGCTCAGCAATAAATGTAAAAGTGTATGCTGACATAAGATAGGGGATTATGCAGTGCCAAGATAGAGCAGCTGAGGAGAGCAGGGGAAACGAGGACAGCAGGACCTTGGGAAGTGGCAGTTCTTGTTCAGAGCTCCGGACGAGTTAATTGACAGAAGTCTTCTATACAGCAGGATTGGAACCGTTGGCTTCTCTGCCTTTTTCACATCTGCTGAGCCATACTTTTGAGAAATTGTACAAACAGGAAAAAGAGAAATCCCACAGAAGTATTTCTGCTGAAACATGAGAAGTGTGTACTACGAGGCTTGAACTGTCAGGAGTAATGTGTTATCTTTGGACGAGCACATGCTATTCAGTCAATAGGGAAATTTATTCACTAGGTTCTTCTTCACTACTGGAATCTAGTGAGCACAGAGCTGATTTTCTCGTAGTTGTGTAGTTGTTTGGCCTTCCTGAACTTCATTTATTTATTGCAGAGCTTCCACTGTTGAATCTCTTATTTTAAATAAAACAGAATTTTCTTGCATAGATAGAAGTTGATATTTTCATTGATAAAGCTTCTCTGATGAAATCTGTAGGCAATACAGTGTAGAAATTGTAGGGGAAAATAATTTTAAGAACTACAACTGTTATTTTCTCAGTGTAAGTTGTGTACATTCTTCATGAGGAGGTAGAAGATGTCCTGTCTATTGAATGGAAGAGTCGTGGTAGGCACTGAACCCAGGTCAGTGAGGAGCATACTAGCTTACAGCTGATAAAACAATTTTCACATGCTTCTTTAAAGCCTTATTTAGGTTTGTTTCAGCACAGTTTTTTGTTTTTAAGTCAGATCATCCTTATATTGTAGTGTGACAACTGATTTGAAGATGTCTTGATGCCAGATTTGTAAGAGTTGTGCCTGAAATTCTTAGTATCTAAAGTACGTACTGCTTTAAATGTAATAAACCATGTATGAACCAACAGTCCTAGAAAAATCTTATCTTCACTTGAACTGACAAGTGAGTTATTTCTGCTTTCCTTTTCCTTCCTCTTTGAAGGCAATAATGGAAAGATATCTGAGTAATCTAACCACATTAACAAGCAATTGCAGCATGGTTAGTGCGAGGGAGCTAATGCTTATGTAAACCAGAAGTCAGTTGCAAAATTCTACTTGTACAATTGCTGGTAGCATTTAGATTCAACAGGATCACTTCTGTACACTTACGAGATAAGTCAGGAAAAGCTAAATGTGTAAAATATGATACTGGCTTTTCAAAAACTTAATTTCTCTAGTGCAGCTTTTTGCAACAGGGAAGTTCAGGGCATTGAATGCTACAGAATTTGTGGCAAAGTATATTGGCTTTGCAGAGCCTTCTGTCCTTCAGGAGAGGGAAGAGTGGAGTGCTGCAGTGTGTGAGCTGTAGCAGCAGGTACAGAGCAATCACAAGTTCTTTGTGCTCCTGCCAAGCAATGTGTGGAATCACACACCATTGTATTCGGTTTCTGTGCAGAGTGGTTGTTAGTGCAGGATGCAGGTCTGTGATTTACTTAAGCTGATCCAGGGCTGAGCTGCAGCAGCCTGGCTTGGTACTTAAATGCAAGGCCTTCCCCTTGCCTACTCTATCCCCTTTTGTTTTGCCTTCCTAATCTGTGTCTGCATGTGTGTTTGTGGGTTAGTTTTAGCTGGATCGGAGGCGTGCCTTCACGTTGTGACTGCTAGTGCACGTTTAACATGTGATATAGCATCTCAGGTTAACTTAATCTGGTTGTAAAACTGCTTCCTCAAATTTAAATTTCATTTTAGATGAATACCTTCAGTATCTAAATATAGAGCGTGGGTGGAAACAGGAGCAGATACTGCATTCTGTACTTTTTTTTGAAGTTTTTTTTTTTTTTTCCCAAGGCAAATGTCTTGTGTTCTTCTGACTCTTAACATTTTCTTCTGAACTTTATTACATCCTTTTGAACTCTCTGGTTGTCATTTATCTGCTATTGTTGAAGTGAATGGAAATGCCTTTGAGTCTGTAAACAATGGACAAAGCTTCCTTTCTGGGAAACTGCATATTTTTCTTATATACAAAAAAAAAATGCCTGCCTTTACATCTGCAGAGTTTGTGCTCAAACTCCATAAAAGATTTCTGGATGGTTTTATGCTGAGAAAATGGAATAAAGCTGTATTGGTTTTGTAGCAAAGCCATTCAATAGCAACATGCAGCCTGTACTGGTTGTTGCTGGTGCTCTCTGGGTTGGCACAAGCTGGGGGAAGGGATGCAGTGGGAAACACATTAACTTGTGTGGTAGCATTTATGTTGCTATTTTTTGCTGGTCATAACTGTGTTTATTAAGTCATAATGTTGACTGACAGTGCTGGGGCAGTAATGCACTGCTGGCCTTCAGTCTCTAAATTAGAGACTGACATTATTCCCAGTAACTGGTTATTTACTTTATCAAATGAGATTAGTCAAACAGTGTACTTCTCCAATATAAACCGAATTCTTAACTTTCAGAGTTGTAAAAATTTGATTATAGACTGTATGGCTTAATAAATACAGCTGTGGATGTACGGAAATCAAAAGGATGATATTTATTTCAGGCCGTTCACGATTCAGTAACTAATGCATCTGCCTGCTACAGAGGGCTGATCTAGAAAAGCCATGATGTAAAAAAAAAAAAAAAAAAAAA
>VXAB01008607.1:0-20455 GCA_013399175.1 Odontophorus gujanensis
ATCTTGAAAGCCTCCAGAGAAGGAAGCTTAGAGTCTTAGCTCTTTGCATCATTCCTGTTCCATCATCAAGTTCCATCATCAAGCACATACATTGTTTTATGTGTTTATATGTGTACATGTGCAAACCAGCCAAAAGACTTCTTGTTGTCATTGAAAGTGCTAAAAAGCAAACTCACAAAACTATCACTAAGGAAAATATAGTAGGGGAAAAATCACCTTCTGTGGCATTTTTTAAAGAAGATTTTAATTTTGAATAATGTGGAGCTGGAAAATTCTCTACAGTCTTCTCCAACATAAAAATACAGAACTTCACTTGAAAGGAAATTTAATTAGTTGGCATGACTCCTGGGTGAAATTTATTATCAGTGGAAAAACATGCTGATACTCCAGCTACACATTATGTCTTTTTACTCCCATAGACAGTGGCAATTTCTCTCAATCATTAAATAAAATGCATGGTCACCCTCAATCTTTCTCCTCTCGGTAACACAAAAAAGAAGCAGTGGCAATATCCACGCTGCTATTTCACTCTTAGCCAGTGGTTCCTCAGCAGTCACCTCTGGCTGCACTGTGTTCTCTAGGCTGCTCTCTGCCCTCTCAGTATCCTCTGCCCTTATCCTGAAGGAAGTCACAGCAAGAGACAAATAAATGCAAAATATCCTGGAAAAGATTATGACTAAGAAAGGATAAAGTAGATGGCAGACCAACTGTTAAATGTTCTTTGGGATCAAGCATTACTACATAAGGACTGAGCATAGGGAAATACTCTTTTTTCACAATATTTCATGTAAATCACTGACAGCAGGAAATTTGAAGTTTGAAACAATGACAGCAGGAAATTAGCATTCTTTTACTTCTGGAATATAAAATGTTGCTAATAAGGTCAAATATCTCATTGAGTAGACTGCTTATAGAACAAATCCAGAACTCTGTCAGGAGAGGAAAGCCTGATGTTTTGGTACCTCAAGACTTTGAAGATCTAGTTAAAGAAACTCAAAAAATGTTCCAAAGCTGATCAAGCTAAGAATCTAAATCACATATCATTTCTGTTCCCACTTATTGCTTAGGGATACTGTACTATCATAACTCAGCTTACAAACAGTTTGTCTCATTAAGTTAAATAAAAGCTTACTGAGCAATTGCCAGTAATTGCACCTCTTCATCTCACATTGCCATCCTAAGCTTCTCACCCCTCCATTTCTCTAACATTTTTGGTCAATCCACTGTCCTCCTCTTCATGCATCCCCACATTTCAAAATATATTTACATAATTCTTGACATTTCTCCAAAGTCTATTCTGTTTTATTATCTTTCTTGTGATCCACCTCCTTAAAGGAGCCACTGAGAAAACACTACATAGTGTAACTTGTCACCACACTTTAAATCTGTAGGCTGTTATTTAAATCCTTCATTTTGAATAGCATAAATACTTATGCTCCCCATTTTTTCACAAATGTAATCGTGTTATTCATGTTCCTGACATATAGAGTAGTTTCAAAATAGTATTACAATAAATTTGGTCAAAATTCAACCTGTATTTAGTAGTATCTTCTATCAAGTCCTAAATGGGAAGACACCCAATGAGACGATGAGAATTTATTTTGGCTCAGTGATGAAGCTTTACAGTGTTCCATATAAATAAATTACAATCAATAGATTTCTCTTATCAAAGGTAACAATTTAACAATTACAACTGATTAACTATGTAATTTTAATAAAAAGTTCATATCTGCCCTTACTGCTGCCCATGTATGGTCTGACAGCTCAAAATCAGTGGCAGAAGAGGGGCATTGAGGCAATCCTGAAGTTTACCTGGGTTCCCTGGAAGGATCCCCATTATCTACACAGCTCTGAATAAATCTGACAATATTGGCATGTTTCAGCATGGCCCAAAGTTTCACACTCTTTCATATTTCAGGGCAGTAAAATATGGAGGAAACATTGGAAAAGGAACCTGTAAAATGACTTTTTCCAACGCTGCCATTCCCTCCTCTGCGTACATTGCATTATCAACACTTCTCATTATTTGTTCACATTCAAAGGTTCATATATTCTGGACTTATGAAAATGAAAATCTCAGTTTACCTCCACATAAGTGCTTAAACAGACACAATGAAACAAGGTACAGAGAACCAACCACCAGAAATAAGCTTACATTTGCATTTTGATTAGTTTTAAATTTGTTCCCTGCCTTATGTTTCACCATTTGACACCACCATGTAGATACACTCTATAGTAAAAAGTGAATTTAAAAAATCTGTTCTGAGCCTTTCCAGCAGGCACAGGAATTTTTACTGGTGGCTCTAGATAAAGAGAGGCACTGCTCGATAACTACAATAAGAACTGGTGTTAATCAGTTTAAGAACTTTGATACATTCAAGAAAAAACAGACAGACACACCTTTCTGATTAAGAAGAACATCTGCTCCTAATTAGCAACCCAGTATATCAGAATGGTAAGTATCAGTAAAAAGCATTAATGTCTTTCTAGCAAGATAACCATACCTGTGGCTAGATATAAAACAACAAAGTTTGGTTATTTGCCCACAGTTATTTCCTTTGCAATGTTTTGCAGGTACATTTTGCAGATGAAATGGCAAATCAGATGTAAGTGCCTGCCTCCAAACTCCACCTCTGAGTGCTTCTGTGTTTACCTGTCCACTCCTTCCCCTCCTGTATTTTTAATTAACACAAATGAATAAACAAAATACAAGGGCAGCAAACACTTCTGGATACAGTAGGGCACCATTTGATGTTCCATAAAAGCACACTGGACTTCTTTATTTCCATAGAAATGCTTCTCAATAAAAATAAAGAAGAGAAAATAAAAATAAGAGGTCTCTGGGACAAGTTTTCAGCCAGTGAGAATGGATATATTTTTACCTTCTGATGCTGTATCCAGTTCCTTCACTGTCTCTACATCTGACATCCTCCTTAAGAAGGCAGTGCCATCCAGATATTTCACTGGAGAACCGTACCCAAATCACTGAACTTCCTGGTGGAGAAGCTGTACATTGGCATGCCATTTCCTTAATGCTGCACCGAAATAAAACAGACTCAAAGAATTTAGGGGCTATGTAATTAAATCTTTGATGTATTTAGGACAATGGCCTGTATGTAAATAATGTTAAATATACAGTTGAGAATATAATATTGTATTTACAAATATAATATATAGAAAATGTTGATTACAGTACATGCAATGGGACTGTGTGTTGTCACACCTATAATTCTCTCCTGGGACACCCCCCACTGCCAGAGCTGCCCAGGGCTACAGGCCTGGGACCCAGCACTGCTGCAGCAACCTGCACTCCAACTGCTGGGGAAATTGCAAGCTGAGAAAAAGCAATGAGAACTTCTGCAAAGTAAAGCCAGGCAAGATGAGAAGGGCAAAACTGCCATTAGAGAATTGCTGTTATTGAGATCCTTAGGAGTTTGAGTTAAAAAATAGCATATAATACATAAAATCTTCCCGTAAAACAAAGCTAAACAAAACAAATCAAAACAGAACAAACAAATGAACAAGAAAAAACAAACAAACAAACAAACAAATAAAAAAATAAAAAAAACACTAGGAGTGAGGGGATGACAATGCAGCACTATGAAGTGCATATTCCAGTGAGGAGCAAAAGTCCTTTCCCCACCTGGCCAATACCTTTCTTGGCCAGCAGATGTTCCCTTACTGGGATGGTGAGCCAAGTGTTTCATTAACCCCAGCGATCTTTTGTATGGTTTAGCCTTGAAAAATGAAATCTGCCTTCTGTGTTTGACTTGGATGAGTTCTATATGCACAGTGCTCTTTGGTAAAAGGTGCCTGAGCAAAGACACTCCTCTGCAGTCACAGAAGGAAGGTGACTGTTACACAACAAAGGCTCTAAAAGTACAGCACACGGCCTACTTACAATAGAAAGAGGGATGTCTGCTTATACGCAGCAGCGACATCTGAATTTAAAATAGTGAGGGGGTGTTCTCTGGAGGAACAAAAAAAAAAAGGAAAAGAAATCAAGAAGTTTTACATTCAAAGAAAGAAAATTGAAATATACATATGCATATATACATATGCATATTGTGAATCCTGGAGGTAAATAAAAAAAGTGAAGACAAATCAGAGGTTTACATGATGTGGATAACTGCAGTTGTGTGGATCCTAATGGATCTAAACCTAAGGGTTGGTCATACCACCACAAATCAGAATGTTCTAGGAGACAGAGAGTAGGTTCTGGCGTGTTTCATTTATTTGCAGATAAACAAAGCATGTGTGGTATGTTTATCTGCAAATAATAAAGCAGTCCTGAGGACTGTATAAGAAATATATCACACTTCACAGGGTGGATTATAGGGAAATGAGTGTCCCTCAGTATTCTCAAATAGCAGCAGAGAGGCAAGTTGTTCATAGGGATGAGAAGCTGTAACTCACTGTAACACACCCTATTTGTAGACAGAGATAACTGAATTGTTCCACTGACCATAATTATAATGGTCTATACTATAAGAAATGCTGCTAATAAAGATATGGTTCCTGCTGAAGGTCTTATCTAAACAACATCACCAAGTATCATTATAGCTAAATTGTTACATTGCCAAATCCCCCCTACAGTGTAAGAAAATTCACATAAAATGCTAATGTTGATTTAGACTTTTCCTCTGAAGGAAGGACAATAAACCATACTGGTAATGTATCTATGTAACACAACTATATTCACACTACAATTTGCACTACTTGCCAACTACATTTGTCAAAAAGAAAATTACATTTTTAGTGGCCATTAGTATGGTAAGCAAGTATCCCATTCAACAGAATCATTTTATTCTCTAAAATAAAGGCTTACAGTAATAAACAAAAATTTCCTTGCAGGGCTGGACCATCTACTCAACACCACATGAATGATTTATTTTAAGCAGTATCAATACGTTACTGGGAGCACTTTAACTTCCACCTATGTTCAGATCACCTAAATTCTAAGTTAAATGGAATGCAGGCACTCATAATCTGGGATTATAAATTACAATTAGTAAACGCAGAAAGAAAATGCACATTTGGAAATGCTTTGGGAAGAGGAAATCAGTAAACGAGTTGTCTAAAAATAGAAAACATTTCAGAGTATTCTAAACAATTCACCACTGGTAGACAGACAAAGGCAAGATAAGATATCACACTAAGACACTGTTAACATTTTCACAAAACAATGATAGCTGTGAAAGAAATGACTGTCCTCCAACAAGCTGATATCCACAACTGTGAGCTTTGCGTAGTGGCCACATATATCTTTAGTTCCTTGTCATTCTCCAGACAAACTTTCCTAAACAGAATGTGTCATTTTAATACAGACCAATCCTTTTTTTTTTAAGGGTAAGAAAATCAGGATTACTTTTGCTTGATATAATCTTCTCACATTCATTCATATATAAGGGCTTGAGGTTTATCTCCTTTGCATTTCCTTTCTACTCCTTTAAATTTACTAACAAGTATCAGTTGAAAAAAGACACCAAAATTCTGCCTGTCCCCTTTCTTCATTAGGTTACTGGGATAAAACATTTGTGTTTTCTCAGGTGTTCTCTGCCTGATAAGCCACAGGTCTAAGACATTAGGCTCGAAAATGTATTTGCACCCACTGCAAATCAGACGAACTTTCCTGCAGGCAATCTTGGAGGCACTGCTGCAAAGCTTGTCAGCGTTGCAATATTCTACTGGCTTTTTAAAAAGTAATGCCTGCTTTTCACACATGTTCATGATTCTTTTAAAATGAAGCAATTAATGAATTACAACTCAATTCATAAACCAAATTACTCAGTATTAAGCAAGCTGCAAAAGAATGGACCTACAGAAGGTTCTGTGTTTCAAGGAATTCCACCTGTTTATATAAAATGCTACAATCCTTTATCTTGAACATTCACTCCAACTAATCTCTCTGCTTTGCTTCCAAGAATTAGAACCATCTAATCAATGGCAAACTTCAGCAGCGCTATCAGTCTCTCACCTACCCAGGAGGCAAAATTTTCCCAAGCCAGGCTGCTAAATCTTCAGCTCTGGCTGATAACAGTGTTGCTACAGTTAGTTGTTTTCTATATTAAATCTACAAAATAACACAAATGTCAAACTCTATGGAGCAGCACAAATGGATTCAAATTAAGCATAAAACAAACAATGAGGCCCCTGAAGATATTTTCCCACACTGAATTAAATCACAAGCCTCCAAATGGTCGGTTGCTGTGTATTTCTCCCGCTGCAACTAAAAACATGTCTGGAGTACTACAATGTGACCAGTGGAATGATAGCACCAGGATCACAAAGAATCTGTGTTGCCTGATAATGTACATTGGCCCCCAAGTAGAATAGTAATGAAGACACCTTCAATGTGCTATTTGTTTAATGTGGTACTGCCACTTCCTTGTGCCCGCCTTAATCCAGCACTTGTAAAAATTGAACAGTTAAAGCAAATGGGTAAATTAATTTCTGTCATAGTTGATAAAGAAGGGAGAATCCCACGTTCAAATCCTTGTTTCCTATGGCCATTAAATGGAAAAATGTATAAGCATCCTCTTTACAGAGCACTGGGAAAACACCTTGGAGATACTCCCTCTCAATATGAGCAGCCACAGAATTAATCTTCCTTCGAAAGCTATCCTGACTGATGAGACTTGCACTGAGCTCAGTGCATGCTAAGCAAGGAGCAGTCTGTGCTGGCCAGTGGATTTAGATTGAATTAGCCATTTACATTGAATTCACTTGCATTGTTTCCCATTATTAAATCATGAGAGGTCTTGCAGAGGACCTAAATTACTGCTTTCCCAGATCAGGACACCTCTCAGCATATTCTAGCAGCTGACCCAATACATCAAAACTTGAAAATCAAAGGGGAGGAACAAAATCATTTGATTTCATTCAGCAATGCCAAAGAACAGACAACTGATCTGTCTGAGACTTGGCCATCTCACAGTCAGATACAAAAAAGTATCTGGGCAATCTGATCCTGCTCCAAGCCCTGAATTCAAAGGAATAAGGGCATTCTTCTCTGCTTGAAGACCCAGCATTCACTGGAGATACCACCAAGAAAAATGTGTATTCGTAAGTTCAGCTTCAAGAATGGGAATAGCACTGCCTGAAGTGCTGTGTCAGCAATGACCACAGCACCCAAGAATAACGAGCTGTGGTCTGGACCTTTTTTTCTTAGTTGCAGAATGTTTTTTAGTAATGAAACAAAACATATTTGTGTCATAGCGATAGAAAGAACCCAGTGGTAAACCACAAGATTAAAACCTAAGCAATAGAGATGATTCACGTACCAGTACAGCTAAATTGTAACAATATGTTTTGCAAAACACTATGTGAACTGCATTTTAATGATGGTTTTGTTCACCTCAAAAATGATATTTGTGTTTATGCATTTTTCAGAAGAGTCTTATTTACAAATGTTTCTCAAATATAGGGAGGTAAACAGGTGCACTTATTTGGATCAACATTAAAACTACAGAATTCTCATCCATAATTTAGCTTCATTTCAACTGTTCATGATCTTGCCATAGTTTCTAGATAAAATGGTAGCCATGGCAACCATGTATCATACATCAGATAGAAATCAGTATTGAATCCATCCACCAGACACAAAACCACATCAGTACTGAGCAGAAAAAAAATAATAAAAAAATTTATAAAACAGTAAAAATAACAGCTGAGGAGTATTTGTGTGTCAAACTCATCATGTTAAGAATCTGAATTCATCCACATTACCTTGGCAGATTATGTTTTATATATAAGGAAGTGTTGCAACACGTTACTCTAACGATCAAGATTCAAACCTGAGTACAACTCTCAACAAGAGAGGATAACAACTGAGTTGCAGAGCTTCCCTTAATTAAAAAGAGCTACAGGGCAAAACAGCATCTGTCTCCACCAAGTGACCATTTTACTAGAAATTAATCTTACATAAAAGCATTGTCAAATATACATACGACAACTAAAAAATAATTAAAAACAAACAAACAAACACCATAAAACTGTTCTTACCTAATTCTGTTCTGTAAAGAAGTGCTGCAGTTCCAGTTTCAATTACATATGACTATCCTTAAGGCCTGCAGAGTGGTAGATTTAGTTTTACTATAAACATTCAATTTTCTGAACAGGAACTCTCAGTTATGAGAAGCATGAAAATAAGATTCAGCTTAAACAGAACAATTTCCAGGTCTGTTCTCAATGCACGAAAGGACAATGTTTCTACCCAGCTTTATAAAATGACTTGTTACCATTCTCTGGCATAAACAAACCGGTTCTTATGCCTTTCCTAATGTAACAGCCTGGCTGGGTTTTTTAGTAACACTGTTCCTATGGGAGATCAGAACTACTCATTCCTCTATTTTGCAGTATTGTTCACAGCCTTTTTACACAAAAGAGGATTACCAGGAGTATTAACAATTACTCAATTCCTGAACTTTCATTTTAAGCTATCAATTAAGCAGCTTTTTGTCAAAGAGTGTGCTTGTTCTCAAAGAAATAAACTCTTCCATAAAGCTTTTTACTCCATTAGCCAGCTGTACAAAAGCCTTCTTTGTAGCAGGACATGGTATCTCAAAACCTCAGAGATCTGATCTGTTAAAAGAACAGAATAGGTTCACAGTCTTATTTCACCAATTGCTATAAAGCAACCAGAGGAGAATTGCTACTGGAGCCGGTGCTCACCAGCGCAGAGGAGCTCATTAAAGACAATGATCCAAGACAGCCTGGGCTGTAGTGACCATGCCCTGGTTGAGTTCATGATCTCAAAGAATATGGGCCTGGCAAAGAGCAGACTCAAGACACTGAACTTCAGAAGAACAAAATTCCATCATCCAGTTTATTGGATTACTGGATGAGATCCCCTGGGAAACTGTGCTTAGGGACAAAGGAGGGGAGAAGAGCTGGTAGATCCTTACAGACGCTTTTCTGAGCTCTCCATCCCCCGGTACAAGAACTCAAGGAGAACAGGCAGGAAGTTGGCATGGCTGAGTGAGGACTTGCTGGACAAACTAAGGGATAAAAAGGAAATGTACAGGTAGTGAAAGCAAAACCCATCCCTCTGTAACAGGAGAACAAGTCAGAGACTGTCCTATGAGGCTGAATGTGTAGAAGTCTATGGGGCCTGATGACATGAATCCCAGGGTCCTGAAGGAGCTCAGTGATGTGGATGCTAAGCCACATCCCATCATATTTGAAAAGTTGTGACAGCAAAGTTCCTGGTGACTGGAAAATGGGGCACCTCAAGTTTGCTGATGCCATCAAGCTGAGTGGTGCAGTTTACACAATGCAAGGCAGAAATGCAATCCAGGGGGACCTGGACAGGCTTGAGAAGTGGGCCTACATAAAGCAAACGAGGTTCAGCAAGGTCACGTGCAAGGTGCTGCATGTGGGTCACAGCAATCCCAGATATGTATACAGGCTGGCAGTAAGAGTCACTGAGAGAAGCCTGGCAGAGAAGGACCTGGGGGGTCTAGTGGGACAGGAAGCTGGACGTGAGCCAGCAGTGTGTTCTTGCAGCCCAGATGGTCAACTGTATCTTGGGCTGCACCAAAAGAGAGCTGGCCAGTAAGGCGAGGGGTGTGATTGTCCCCCTTTACTCTGCCCTCTTGAGACTCCATCTGAAGTACTGTGTCCAGGCACGAGAAAGACGCAGGGCTGTTGGAGTGAGCCCAGAGGAGGCTACAAAGATGATCAGAGGGCTGGAGGAGCACTACTATGAAGACAGCCTGAGGGAAATGGGCCTTTTAAACCTGGAGAAGGCTTCAGGGAGACTTATTTGTGACCTTCCAGTACTTAAAGAGATCTTACATAAAAGAAGTAAAGTGAACATGATCTGGTAGGGACAGGACAAGGGGAAATTGTTTTAAACTAAAAAAGGGGAGATTTAGGTTAGATATTGGGAAGAAATTCTTTACTCAGAGGGTGGTAAGGCACCATCACAGGCTGCCCAGAAAAGTCACCATTGGCCATGTTGGTACCACAGAAATTGACGTTTTATCCCCCCAAAGGTAGGACATAATACTGCAGATATTGCATAAAACTGATTTCTGGTAGAAAAGTTTTATCTTGTTGTTGGAATGCCATATTTTATGTTCTAAGGTTTGCTTGCAGAAATATTCCAAAAATCAATTATTTATGTAGTAAAAGAAGTGTAACCTTCAGTAAACCAGCCTGAGGTTTGCCTGAGGGATTTTCTACATTTTCATTTTCTCTGTTTCATACAGATGCAGCTCAAGTTTCTCAATTCCAAAATTCCTTATGCTGTTACAATATTGTCCTATGCCAAGTAATTTGCATCTAATACAAAGCTGAAAAGTCAAATGACTCCTCTTAAAATGCAAAAGGTGAAATAAATATTGATTAACCCTCTGATATTTGAAAGCATGATTTCCTTACTGATACTGAGATGTGTCAGGAGGAGGTGAAACCAACCCAGGTTAAATACTTGCTCTAGTCTGTGAACTGGAATAATATCTGGAACTGTTCCATTGATGCTCATTATTATGTGCACAAATATATTGCTTAGTAGACCTAAGTCTTCATAGTTCTTAATATTTTAAATTGACATTGTTACACCTACCTATATCCCCTTTATCTCCTCAAAACCAAAGCAGTATTTAGTCACGCTGTCAGAAACAAAAGACACTCCCAGTTCCTCTTCTGTCTCAATTTCTCCCATCCTCATTTTACAAGTATTCTTTAAATCAATTCTAAAACATTTTTAATTTTAGAAAATCTTGTCTGCCACAGTGGAGGTTAGTAGAATGAGTGGGTATTTTTCTGGGCAGGTATTCATTGATGTTACCCCAGTTTCTCAGAGGATAATCAACTCAAACTTCAGTGTCTCAATCATATCAGTACATCCTGGGAAATCACTGTAAGCTTCCTATTGATTTCAGATGATAATGATTGTTCCTTTGGTCCCTTTAAAGGCTGCATTCACTGTAAAATATGCACTGGTGCCTCTCCTCTGAAGAACAGCTGTTTTCAGAGAATGGTTCTGATAGAGGGAAAGCTGCTGTTAAGCAGGCAGGTTACAGTGGATAAAATGGGATTCAACATGCAGATCCTGATGATCAGCAGCCAGATAATTCAGGACAGTACTTCACCAATTGCTTCATATTGCCTCCTTGGTTTATTCTGTACAAGCTTTTTCACATTTATCGCAGTAGTATCTTAATGCCTTCCACCAGTACACATGGCAGTGTGACTAACCTCTCACACATGTTGCTGCTCCCTCACCTTCCCCCTGGAGAGGACTATATGTTCTGAGGAGCGTTCTGCTTCAGCAAGGCTCAATTTTTTTAACCAAGTGCAGGAAGGATGTGGAATCATAACTAAAAGTTGATCTAGAAAGAAAGCTTTTCCTTCAGCATCCTATAGTATGAGAAAAAGTCAAGAAACAAAAGCATGGGAGGTCCATCTCAGTTTCAGCATTAACAGTGATTAAAAAAAGACATCCATGTGCTTAAACTAAAGCCTAATTTGGCATCATGTTTTCTTTTTTTAAACAAGACATACAAAGTCAAACAAACTTAAATGTCTCTGCCTTGCCATGGTATTTTTTTTTTTAAATCTGCAGGCCACATTTTGCCCGGATCAGATATGATGGCACTGATTCGATTAAAGCACAGACACAAGAAAGATTCAGCCTGAGGCTTGAGTCTAAATGAACAGTGGCTCTCAGCTTTTGCTCTACAGCACTCCACAGCAGAGCTCAGATAGGACGTGCCCTGTAAAACAAAGCATAAACGCAGACACAGTTTGCTCCATCCTGAAGGTGATGAGTATTTTACACCTTTCTGGAGTACAGACTGAGATTTTAAAGATGCCTCTGAAGCACACAGAAGACTCATAGAGCACCATCAAGCAGCACTTGTTAGCAGAGCCAGCTCTGATCAGGAACAATATATATCTACCCAGAGTGTGCTAAGAAATTTCGTGACACATTTCTGATATGAAGAATATCTGCTACAACATTTTTGCTTATATTCTGATATCCCAGACCAATTCTGGCTGCTTTGGATTTTGTGTAATCCCAGCACTCCTAGCCACAACTCTTCAAGCAGTGATAGTACTCCCTGTGTGGCTGTGCCACTATTGGTAAGTTTACATCAGTAATCTCATTTCTTATAAATGGTACCACTCAAAGTCTGTCTGCACCACAGGCTCTTCTGCACACACACAACTGCACTCACAGCTCTTCAGGTAGTTCAAGTACTAGAAAAAAAGTAAACTGTGCAATTCTGTGCCTTGATGCAATAATCTACTCAGTGTCTGAGCTCATGGTAAATTCAAGATATTTACGTCTTTTTCCAGTTCTCTAAGTAGCTTGAAAGTGGCTTTGACAGGTATACATTACATAACTATGCTGACATACTTCAGAGAAAAAGAGTTCCATCTACACAGACAATTTTTAGGTATGAAAATGTAAATCTGCAAATATTTCTCTATCAAACAATCATTTCCTCCCACTTCAAAATATCTTACGTAATAATACATTTTATACAAATATATGTAGGATTGTTTCAATTCTAGTACTACTATTTGAAAGTGAGCTAAAGTGTTGCTCTCGTGTAATAAGCACAGCAGCATGAATAAATGATTTCTAGGAATCAGTAACAGCTAAATGAGTAAAATCAAGCACCCATAGGAGTTGAATATTAGAACATGGAGTTCGTACCACAGTGACAGAGTTTGCAGAGTCCAATTGGACAGCCTTATTAGCATCTCGTATTGCTTCTTTCCAGTTTTCCAGGACAAAGGAGAGAAAGCAACAAATAAAAGCATGGATATTTCTCTCGTGATTAGACACATTTCACAATGAAATCAGAGCATCTAATATAAATGGGATGCATATGCAATACTTACGTTTTTGCAACATTTTCTTTACAGTATCTGAAAACTGTGAAAGTGCATGTATATTCTAGAAGCATCGCCTGAGCTGACTAAATGTCACCTCATGTTATCTTTTCAAATCACAGGACCACAGAATTGCAGGGGTTGGAAGGGACCTCAAGAGATATATTGAGTCCAACCCCCTGCTAAAGCAGGTTCCCTACAGCAGGTCACATAGGTAGGCATCCAAATGGCTCTTGAATGTCTCCAGAGATGACTCCATATTGCAGACAATTATTCTTCCAAAAGGACTTCCTTCCTCAACCTTTTTTCTTGCTAAATATTCAGAGGAAAATTCAGGGTAGAACTCAAGCGGTGTGAGTACTAAAGATCTGCCGTTCTAGCCTTGCAGACCAGATGTGTGAAATTACAAAATATTCTAAATTAAATGTCATGAAAATAAGGTATTTTCCAGAAATCACCACCAAAGTGACTGGCATGAAGTGTTTTTATCTAAAGTCTTAGGCTTTTAATGACACTTTGAAGTAGGATTTCCTTAGTATGGGGGAAAAAAAAGTTTCTTTTTGTTTCAAAAGTGTAAATTGATTATCAATTTCTGCAATAGTCCTCAGAAGGATCAAAACATACTTGAATTAAATGCACAGAGCTGAGAACCAGAATTCTAAATTTCCTTGCAAGATCCATATGCGACTGAAGCACTTCAGAATGTCTGATAAGACTGATTTGTCAATTGCAAGTATGAATAAAAATATGTAGGAATTGTGGTCTACAAAGAGAAAAATCTTGCTATAAATAATAATAATAAATAAATCATAAAAATAGGCAAGAGATGGGCAGGCATTTTTCTTCTTAAAAGGAGGGTAGGAGAAAAATTCCATGTTGGAGCGTAGCATATCTGAAGAGAAAGGTAATGAGCATAGTTCTGAAGGTCTGCTTTCAGAAATGTTTGTATTTATGATACTACTCCACAACCAGAGGTAGGATGAAGCTGAAACTTCACAATCATTCCATTGCAGTAAGCCATGACCTAGTTGAGAAACCACCACAAATGGATAAAACATATACTTCACAGCTGAATAGGTGCAATTCTCTTGACACACATCCCCAGAGGCTCAGTAAGTTAGTTCTGTTCAAAGAATACAATAATCTGAAAAGGAAAAATAATGAAAGAGAGAGAAAGCATAGAATTTTGGATAAACGACAGCAATTACTAAAGGCCACATTATTGCTGTGGAGAAAAGCAAAGTTCTTTGGAGAAACACTGAAAACGGCTACATACTGCTTATTCTTATTTTGATAGTCCCAGAAACTGTGTTCTGGCCTAAAAGTACTGCAGAACAGTATCTGAAAGTGAAACAGTCAGTATATAGAATACTAGACTCCTCTAGAAAGAACCTTACATCACTCATTTGAAAGCTATACTTCCTGTTCATCAGGACATTAAAAAATATCAGACAAAATCTGACGTATCGCCAAGTGATCCTCTAAGACAATAAGATTTTATTGTGCTATCTTGGAAAAAAGCAGTACATGAAACAAAGGCAACATCTAACAGCATTTCTTTAATACTGTAATGGGCAGAATACTTTTGTTGTATGATTTCGCTAAATTTATTTTGCAGGAATTAATTTTTTATGGGAAAAAAAAAAAAAGAAAAGTCATGGATCTGAAGTACTTTCAATTATGTAAATTTGTACACATTAAAAGCCTAAAGATTGATAAAAATCCCCAAAGCAATTCTTTTTCAGAAAAACTGCTTTTCTTTTGTATCCTAAACCCGTGCTTTAATTTCCCTACAGGTCATCAGAGAAACAATAGCTGGAAGTATCTTAATGGTGAATAGGTACTGCAAAGTCAGGCAGCCACTCAAGCTGCCCAAGTATTAGATTTACGCTGTGCTCAGAGTATGTGGGCTAAGATCCCTCCCGAACCTAAACAACACCACTGTAGGTGAATAAATGCCAAATAAAGTATATGTATTACCTTATTATTTCCCTGCTTTTCCAACACCTTGACTCTGGTAAATGTAAGAACAGGAAACACAGAATAAATGCATCCCCGTAAGTATATCTTCGAGCCTGGAATCTTACCACTTTTTACATGTGCATGTGCTGTTTGAAAAAATGTTGGTGTTTGGAGGACAGATGTGGAAACACAGCCAACTTGACATGCTCTCTGAAGAAGAAGAAACAAGATCATGAACTATAAAGTTGAGATTTAAACAGAGGCATTACACTACATCCAGTATCGTTACACCAAATAAACAGTGTCATTACAAATTTAATGATATTCTTGAGACATCCACATTAGCACCATTGGTCTTTTATTTATTTCAAATTACTCTTTTTATTTACCTCAGCAGGGCTCTACATGATCACTCCCCAGACTGCTCAGACTCCTACGGGGATGATTTATGTTGTCATTCCAATATAATGTTTCCCATAATTGTACTGTGTTTAAAAAACATTAGAACCCAAGGGGCTAGACAAGGAGTTATAACATTAACAGCATGCTCATATAAATCAATTTACTCCCTTGGAGGGAAAAAATGAAAAAAGAAGTTAATAAGATTACAGAAAAAAGACTGCAAACCCAATGCAAGGTTACCATTATCAGTATGTTTAATCGATGAGTATAAATGCATTACAGATAAATTCTAGAAACCTAAGCATAAATAGGGATCCATTTCTACATATGCATTATTTTATGTTATTGACTTTAACAGATACTAATCCCAAAAATGGGAGAAGCAGGATTTTATGGAAAAGGATCAATACTAGAAGGAGGTGAACACCCTCAGTGTTGTACAGAGTTTTACAAGAGCTCTCAGAACTGTGTAAGATAAACCTAATATTAACAGTGGGTGTAATTTCCTAATGACATAATTTAAAGAATACACGTATATCAGAGGGATCAAGAAATAAGCCATGATGTCAGAACTGCTGACCATTAAGGCTAAAACCTAATGATAGGGTTTTTTGGTTTTGTTTTTTAATAGAAAAAATGGGAAATTCAGCCTTTCCTTACCACTGTCTAACAAAATACCTTATTTTATTTAAAAAAAAAAACAACCTCACAAGTCAACTTTTAATATGCTTAATGCAATGTGCAAACATAAGATAACCTAATATATTCAGAAGATGGATTATTTGTAGCTTAGTCTGATCTGAGCCTGTAGTATTGTTTGCTGCATTCACTGATCTAATTTCGCTGTGCTGTAATTATATTCAAAGTTGCAGCAGTCACTTAGTTCAGAATATATTTAATGTGATAAAAAACTACAAGATAGCATGGGGCAATGTATATTAAAAAACACTGTTTTGATGTACTCCCTGATAAAAATGTAGCAGTTCGCTAAACCTACGTTATTTTTCTCCCCACAAAAGAGTTGGATATTAAGCAATGCACACACCGTAAAATTCCTCTGCAGATTTACCTGAGGGATAGATGGAACTGCTGCTGCTTTAGTGAGCTCATCCAAAGCCTCTTTGTGGCAACTGTTTTTGCAAGGCAACAGCTAAGTGACAGCACGTTTCAAACAACTGAAACGTACGATTAGAATTACAAATCAGTTTTTTGTAGTTTTAGTCTTCGTTAAGTTCATTTATCGTAGTGAAAATTAATTCTACCCTTTTTCCTGTGCAGTGATCCTATGAGGACAGATTCTTATCAGTCAGTCCTACAGGAAATATGCCACTTCGCAGGAGCTGAAGGTCTAGCACTTTGGACACTAGTTACTGAACAAAAACACTTGTTGCCAATGTGAGAACTACTCTATTATTTCATATCACAGTGTCTTCAGTCCCTGTAGTAAGCAAGGAGATGTTTCATAACGCTAAGTGCTGCTAACTTATCTGAATACTAAGCCTCAAAAATGAGAATATTTCAGACTTGTAAAAAAGTCAATATTTGGAATTCTAACATAAAATCATGTATAAAATTAAAACTGGACTGAGGGTTATCATTACAGAGAAATTATGGTATCTAAGAAATAAGCACATACAAAGCTGATCAGAAATTGTATTAAAAAAAAATCAGAAAGCATTGGGTTGTTCAGTATGAAGTATTTCATTTAAGCAGCTACTACAAAACTAGGAAATCTGGAGAATCCAGATAACATACTGGAGAACAGATTACCTTAAGGTTTTGTCCTGGAGCCAAAAAATCCTACAAGTACACGCACCGTAGCAATTGAAAAATGTGCCAGTGGAAGCTGTGACAGAGGCAGGATCTCTGGATGTTCGATATCAAATTTGCAACAAAATTATAAATCATAAATGTAACTAATCCCCTCCTGAACAGGAGGGAGTTGGCTATTGACTGTAATGCAATCAGACTTCAACACCTTTTAAAAGATGGGGGGAACAGCAAAGGCTTCAAGGAAAATCTGAGAAGTTACATGAAAATTAGCCTTCACGTTTCCTGAATTTATAGTTAGGACTCTTATAATTTTCTGTTGTACACTGAGAAGAGTGTATACCAACTCCGCAGACAATAATGTTGGCAATGGTGTTGGTTGGTTTGGTGTTGGTTGCACCAATTTGACAATCATCATTCAGGCAAAAGTTCTGCTTCTTTTCTTCTGGTGCCCCACACTATAAATTCTCCCAGACTTCCTAGCAGCTCTTAAGGACACTGAGAGTCAAACAAATAATTCAGTTCCATAGCACTTGGCTAGCATGTCTTGTTCCCATGCTTAGGAACAGATTGGCCTGAATAAAAATTTACAAGAAAACTATTTCTTTCTCATTTGCACTTTACTCTTCAATACAGAGTACAGCACATGGCACACATTGTCTCTCCCTGTCTGCAGCATCTTGTACCATGCACAATCCTGGCTTTTAACACTACAAATCTTAATTGTGATGCAAAGCTTTGTGGCTTGCAATCTGAAAGGAAAAGATTCTTGTAAATTTTGCTGGAATTTTATATAATATTGTGGACTCAGTACATATTCAGGCAAGTTGAATTTGATGGTGAAAGAATAGGGTTAAAAGGGCACAAACGTTTCTAAAATTCTGTTAGTGATTGAATTAAGGATGGATCATAAACTTCACTGAGATCAGAACCAGTCCTTCCATTCTGGCCAAGAAACAGATCTGCTACTACTTTATGAACTACCACTTGCTCAGGATATTTCCATTCAGATTCCAAAAAGTGTGAGCTTCCCTCCTCAGACTACATGTAATTTATAAGTATTAGACTTCACAAAAAAAATACATACTTCTTGCCACCTCATGTGTTTTGCAGTCTTCAGTTCACTACGTTTATTGAGGACATTGTTGGGTGGGTTTTTTGACTGGTTGGATGGTTTTTGTTTTGTTTGCTCACTTGCTTGTTTGGTTGGGGGGGATTAGTTGGTTGGGCTTTTTTGGAGAGGGTTTGGTTTTTTTTGGATGAAATTTGTTTGGGATTGATTGATTGTTTGGATTAAGTGTTTGTGTTTTGTTGGTTAGACTTGTTTTCTAGTTTTGTTTTGTTTTGTATTTTTGGAGGGGGAAAATTTAGGAAACAAAGCAGCTCCCAGAGAGAAGCTTCCGATTTTTATGTAGTGAATACAGCAGCTTTTATGCAAACACATAACAGTAGGATGGAAGCAAGGAGCCCTTGTCTCCTGCTTGCAATCTATAAAACAATTTGACAGATTCCAACTGTAAACAGTTAGCACCCCTATCAACAGATTAATTGCACTTTTTGAAATGACACTGATATTCAAAGAGGTTCCTCTCAAAAACAAGGGGAAGCAAAAAGTCACAGTGGATGGCGTGGGCCTGGCCTCCATCGAGGTAAAAACATGGCAGCAGCCACTTTGTGAATAATTCATTTACTCTGTGTGGATGAAGAGTGTTTGAAATGCTATTTTTTCTCCATTATGTGTTGAGAAATAGGTAGAAATATTACATTATCTGTTTCTGATTCTTTTGTCTCTTGCTACCTGTTACTATTATTCTTTTTATATTCTTTAATGCCTGTGTTTTAATTAATTAGTAATATCAAAATAAATTATTAAAAGAAAATTATCCTGTTCTGGACATTAAATCAACAAACATTTATTCATTTAACTGAAAAAAAAAAATAAAGAATTTCAGGTATTAGAAATTATCCACGGTCACTTGTAAAAATGTAAAACATGTACTTGGTGTAAAAAAAAATAATTATATATATATATATATATCTATCCTGTGACAGCCTCTGCAAAATGTCATAGCTTTTTTAACATGCCAGTCTTNTATATCCTGTGACAGCCTCTGCAAAATGTCATAGCTTTTTTAACATGCCAGTCTTGTGACTGATGTACCTAAGTTTGGAGAGATGCAATAGAAGTGACCCAAAAGGACGGAGAGCAGCAAAAAAGCATCACTGAATAGAATGTGGGAATACTTCAAAACTTTGCCCACATACACCTTGGATCACAAGGTTTTGCATGCAGTCTCAATGCCTGGCAACATGCCTTTAAACGTCACATGCCACAAAGTAAAAAGCAATGCTGAAGGGAAGTTCCTTTATGGAAATGTCATTAAACCTACCTGCATTTTACAAGCTTCTACAAAATCTAGGCTCATGGTAATGATGAAGAGACCTTGGTACTCAGTGCAATAACGTAGTAAGTAACTTCCTTTGTAAATCCCTGTACTATGTGGGAGAGCAGTACAGAAATCCCTTATGAGCATTAAGGTGTTTAGACCACATCAACCAACCTCTAAAACAATACCCAACCCATCAGGCTCAATTAAGGGCAGAAAAGGAGACCAGCAACTGCAGTTTGTACTTTGCAGTGCCTAAATTTGCAGACCTTAATCACAAGCACATTTTTGGCTGGCCAGACTAGCAAATATAGAACACAGCAAGCCAGTTCTAAACTACTAGCTCATTTAGGTTCAGAATAAAACCACTGAAATGGCAAAATGAGAGTCCTTTCAAACTTGTGCTGTAGAACACATGAAAATCTAATGCATAACAAAATGCCAGTGTATGAAAAATAACCTTCATCTCAGGCGTAATTTTCCTGCCCATAGGTGATAGAATTACCTGCAGATGAGGTAGTTCAAATAGTGCTAATAAAGTTGAGCAGTTGTGTGCAGCATCTACTTTTAAAGATTAAAATAATTCTGCCTGAATGACAGGCAGGATTTGCAGGACAATCACCTTCCCCCCAGATTGTAATATAGGGCTTCAGATCACAGAAGCAGGCTGCTCTAAAACATAGAAGCAGTCGGTCGTGTAGCAGTAATGACAGTCTATTTTATGTGCCAGTGACTGAAGAAGTAACGGAAAAAAAGTTGTAGTGTGATTGACAAAGACTTTAAGACCTGAACCGGACTTCAGAAGATTGGGAAAAAAAATAAATATTGCTATGTTCTTTGAATTATCCTTTCTGTAGTTCATGAGGGAAGCATGGAATGGGTCTCAGCTGCTGTACATACATCACCTGTTCTTCAAAATAGAGCAGTTCTCATCTTCATGGGCTGTGCACTAAGTGCTTTATGACAAAGCCTGCTGGAATCAGTCCTTCTTGGGCATGGAAGCAGAGGAGTGCCTGATGTCTTGGTTCTGGCTGGGCCGACACTGGTTATGCACTGGTTATCTGGCCTGTATTAGAAATAGT
>VXAB01008608.1:0-90800 GCA_013399175.1 Odontophorus gujanensis
GGCGGCCGGCGGGAGCAGCGCCTCGGGCAGCAGCGAAGCGCGGTGCCCGGCGGGCGAGAGGCAGGGAGAGCGGCGTCCCGCAGGCACCGCCCGCAAACTTTGTTTCTCCCCGCCCCAGCCCTAGCTGTGCCAAGCCGGCGAAGGGGGGGGATTGAGGGAGAGGGCGGCGGGCGGAGGGAGAGGCGGCGGTGTTGGGACCCGGACTGCGCTGTGCTGCGCGTTGGTACACCTGCGGGCAGAAGGGCTGCTCCGCCGTGAGCTGGGAGGGGATCAGTCACAGAGTGGCTGAGGCTGGTCGTCATGGGTCCGCTTGAGTCTGTGCCTCCCTGGCAGGGGGCACCCAGAGCACAGGGCTCAGGCCCGTGGCCAGGCGGCTTCTGGAC
The DNA here is from genome assembly GCA_013399175.1 of Odontophorus gujanensis. Taxonomy (NCBI): domain Eukaryota; kingdom Metazoa; phylum Chordata; class Aves; order Galliformes; family Odontophoridae; genus Odontophorus; species Odontophorus gujanensis. The sequence goes on from VXAB01008608.1 coordinate 384, forward strand.
ATCCCCAAGGAGGGGACCCCACAGCCTTTGGGCAACGTGTGCCAGTGCTCAACACAGCAGTGCTGCTCAGGCTGCTCACAGTGGCCCATGGCCATCAGCTGTGTGAGCTGCAGCCAAGTCCCACTCCTCCTTCTCCTCTAACATTTCCTTGTGGATGCAGGGGTATATTTTCTGAATTCAAAGAATTCGCTCATAGCTACAAAACAGTAAGAAACTGAAGCACTGAATGTCATTAAAAACTGGTGCTTCGGGAGCACCAGTGACTTCTTCCCCTGTAGTTCATGACAGCGCAAAAGCAGTACCAAACCCTGCACGTGGCTGTTTTGTTACTGATGTTACTAATGGTAGTAAATGCGATTTTTTTCCCCCAGTCTTCTTTCAAAAAATCTTTTAACTCCCCCCAGGTAACAGTAAAGAATAGTCGCTTTTCTAACAAACTGCACAATTTGTCGCCGTCTGGAACACTTCACAAGTAATACAAATACAGTCACACCTACAGCATGCTTCACTGAATTATTCTTGAAGAACATCACTTGTGCATGGATAGTAACAAAAGAGCATGGACAATCCCCAGAATTGCTCTTGTGCTTTGCTAGGGAACAAAAACCGATGAGAAGCCCAGCACTCAGCAATAGAACTCATGACCACTCGATCTACAGGAGAAAAATGAGTTTTTTGTGAACTGCAGTGACAGCTATTCTTACAACACACACAGTGTCAAGAAAACTGGAATCAAGTATACCAAACACAATGTGTTTCAAGTACTTATTTGGGGACAAGATGAATTCTCCACTGAAAACAAAGGTTGGCCAGGGCAACCTGCCTGGGCTTCGACATCTTTTAGGTGCTTCACTCAGGCTTATTCTAACTGGAACATTTAATTGGTGACCCTACACAAGTTGTTGAGTTACTAAAATACTGTAAAGCAAACATCTCTAAATTAGATAATGATTATAATGATAACGACAGTAACAGTAATCTCTAATATATAATTGTCACATAATTGGCAAAAATACTAAAATGTGTAGAAGTAATTGATAAAGTTATTTTTAAAAGTCTTGATGTAAAGTTTTCTATCTATAAAAACATTGGCAGACAACTTCCTTCAACATCTTTATCCCTGTCAGACATGGAACAAAAATCAGTGCTCGTGGCTTGATACATCTGAACAATCATTCCTGACTTCAGTTGAGGAAGGGATGCACACTGCTACCAGGCTGCTCCATTGGCAGTGCATGGCACCAGTGGGAATTCAGGTGTGGCCCCAAGGCCACACACAGAGCTGGAGAACCCCATGTCCACTTGCTATATATAATAAAATGTATAGTATTCTATATATATTATATAATATTTTATTATAATGTAATATATACTATATTTATACATACAGAATACAATTATTAAAATCATTTTAACAAATGATTTTCTACCAAGTCAATCATTTAAATGTTTCAGAATCATTTTAACTGCCACTTACTGGCTTTTGTCACCAGTTGCAAATGAGTAAAAGCCCCGTTAAAGGAACTGCATCCAAACTCCAACCATTTCAGTGCTAGATATGGTGACAAAGCATAAGACTTCCAGGTATCATCTTTAAAATTTTCTGATAATTTGCTGAAAGAACAGTACATTGCATGAATCCAGGTCAAGCAGAACAAGGTCAAGCATCTGCTATAAATGTCCGTACTATCCCGAGGCAATTCTATTTGTGGGCTTTGACATACCATCAAGTATTTTGGTAGCTAATCTACAGAACCAGGAAAGCAATTGCTTAGTAGTTGTATTCCCTGAAAATTGCTAAAAAAAATCATGTAACATGGATTTGTGGCACTGGATCTTCAGGGCCTGGTCTAAAAACACCTCAAGGCCTCACCTTGAGTACTGTGTTCAGTTTTGGGCACCTCAGTACAGAAAGGACATTGAGGTGCTGGAGCAGGTCCAAAGAAGGGCAACAAGGCTTGTGAAGGGCCTGAAGAATATGCCCTACAAGGAGAGACTGAAGGAACTGGGGTTGTTTAGTCCGGGGACAAGGAGGCTGATGGGAGACCTTATTGCTCTTTTCCAGTATCTGAAAGGTGCTTACAGCGAGAGCGGGGTTGGTCTCTTCTCACTGGTGACAGGTGACAGGACGGGGGGAAATGGCCTTAAGTTGCACCAGGGTAAGTTTAGGTTGGATATCAGGAAACATTTCTTAACAGAAAGGGTTGTTAAGCACTGGATTAGGCTCCTCAGGGAGGTGACTGAGTCACCATCCCTGAATGTGTTTAAAAACCGTTTGGACGTGGTGCTCAGGGACATGATTTAGTGGAGGGTTGTTAAAGTTAGGTCGTGGTTGGATTCGATGATCTTTGAGGTCTTTCCAACCTGAGTGATTCTATGATTCCATGATTCTGTGAACCAATCATGGTATTTGATATGCATATATTTCCATAGGGCACATGCACCAATTAAACATGGGAAAAAATTATAATGGGAATAATATATTCTCCACCTTTTCCAAGCTTTAGATTGTGACTGGGCATATTTCAGCAAATGTGCTCCAAATAAACACAGACTATTAGACTTTAAGTGGAGACGCTTAGGAAGGATAATGATTTGATGATTTCTTCATGGAAGCACTTCTATTTAAAATATATATATATATATTTTTTTTTTCCCTATTGCTACTTCTGTGTACTGAACCTGGTTGTTATAATTTTCAGGATGTGAGGAATGCAGCATTATTTGTATGGAGGATTTTTTTATTGTTGCCTACTCTGGCTCCCAAATGCAAGAAAGAAGAATACATACATTGCCTTAGAGGGGTCCCTAAAGTCCTGTGCACAGTTTTAAGAGAATTCTCTGGTACTGATAGTATGGAAAAGTGACCAAAAGTTCCTTGCCACCACCTTAAACCTGCAGTTAAGGAAGGTGTTCTGGGAATGGGACTGGGAATGAGTTTTTGCCCCTTCATCACCTTTTCCGCTCTTCCATCAATCAGACCGCTGACTTGCTTGCTTTAATCATAGTTGTCTTCAGAAAAAACAGTGCAGCTTCTATACATCTTAGTTATCTTCTACTTGCACTGTGCCCATCGGTTACTAGGTAGAAGATATTACACTTAAAATCAGAAGGCTTTAATCACTTTCCAAAGACATCAGTAATGGCAAAAAATTCTTGGACAACGTGTCAGTTAAAAGAAGGGTGTGCGGCTTCCCCTTAAAACATGAGAGACAGCCCCCACGTTTCCCTCTGAGATGCAGTCTGGTCCACGTTTTATGCAACTGAGTTTTGGCCTTTCTTCACAAACTCCAGCCTTCATGGAACAGAGACAGCCAATGCATTTCAGAAAGGTAAAACTGATATATATCATCACCAGGCTCCAGAAAAGAGTTAGCTACATTATCTCTCTCTCCAAAAGGAAAAAAAAAAAAAAAAGAAGAAAAATAAATACTGGAATTAACTTGGAGGGTTTGCAACTCTCCAGATTTATCATTTAAGCAATCCTCATGCCCACAGAGGGGGGAATGCGGCAGCTCCAGCCATGCACAAGAACAGGACAGGCTCTAGAGAGCTACAGGTCCTTGACACGATAACAGCTGTTTTTAGTGCTTCCAGAAATACAAAAATAGCTGGTTTTGTTTTAGTATTTTCTTGATTGTAACTAACATGATCATGAAAGCCACTCTGATCCCTGTGTATTCCCAGGGCCTCAGTTCCCTGTCCATGGGCTGAATACTGCAGCATGGGCTACCAGTGGTCTCCTGTTCTCCTCAGCGTTTCACGATAGCATGACCGCTCCTACATCACATCCTCAGCAATCAGAACACCAGTTTTCTAAATTGAATTTTTAATAAGTCAGTGCATTTTGCATTCTCTGAGTGTTCCATATCAGGCGGCCACATTTTTCCCTCTGCTGAAGCGGTAAAAGCAAATTTTTCCATTCTGATTCTTTTGGCATTTGCTGCTGGAAGGTCAACTCCACCCCAAGTATCAAGCTAGGTCCACAGTACAGATTTCTACAAAAATAGCTTTGCTGACTGACACAGCTGTTCTGGGAGAATTCCCTAGTTGTTAGTGCAAGTGTGGTTATATCAGCAAAACAGTGTTCTATTAGTACTGCTTGTTTTGCGTGCCCACGTTAGGACTCATTTGCTGGTACCCTGTGCCAGAAAAGTGCTCCTACTGTTTTCACTGCCTGAACAGCCTGTGCCAGTGGAAGTCTACCTGTAAGTAATTTGGCCCTAGAAAGGATCATTTACAAGCCTTGCACATTTTCAGACCACATACATATGTGAGGAGCTGAAGGAAATGGCTTTTGTGTCTCTTCCAAAACACAGATTTCAAGTTCTGAGAATAAAATTTAGTAATTTTCACAAGGTGTGGAAGAAGTAGTAACTTTTTTTTTCGCTAGAAACAGAATGCTTTCAGATCCATGGAGATAGCAGTTTTAATTTCTCAAACAGTGTAGTAGGATTGCTTGTCCTACAATTGGCATTCTGTATTATGCCTTAATGAACATAAATGAAACCTGGAAAACTAAATCTCTCTTGCTTTAATGCTAATATTAGTCTCGCTTGAAAGCAGACCGTGCTTATTTAAATAACGTATTCAGGTTTCCCTTCTGATGTTTACCATAAAACCCAAAAACAAAATAAATCACACTCTTTCTCAATCGTGGGGGGAGCTGCTAACGGCCCAGCAGGCAGTGACACGGCACAGCAAGCTTACAGGTAGCTGAGGTCAGCGGTGGAGCAGAAAGCCTTTACACAGCTAAGTATTTCTATTTCGATTAAAGTAATTTCACACCTTCCTGATCACAAGGCAACCTACAAACCACAAGGTGTTTGAGAGCTCAGGAATATATATTACTTCATGATACTTCATCGGGGTGAGAAATAAAGAACGTGGAAATAAAAATGTACGTGCTCTTTTAAGGTAAAAAAAAAAAGTTTGTTTTCTGATTATTTGATTTTGAGAAAGAACCCCACAGAAAACAATATTAAGTTGTTAAAGAAAAATCATGAAAAATATGTAGAGGCTATCTGCTCTTTATTTAGATCCCAATCCAATTTTGTTTTTTTCTTGGAGACAGAAAATCCACACAGAATGACCTCCTTTATAATGATACCCACCAGCTTAGAAACAAGCTGCAGATTGGAATTCACGCATACTCTCAAATGTTATTTCCACTGCCCGTGTACTCCACAGAAGGTTCTCAGAATGTCCTACAGGAGGTCAGTGTAATTCGTTTCTGAAACTGTAACTTCATGAAACATGATTTGTTTCTGTCTGTAATTGAGCCTTTGGTACCTAAGTGACCAAAGCAGTGCGGAAAATCTGTGCTTGAGCAGTTCTGGAGCACAGTGTACTGCAACAAGGAATGTGCAGAGGTAACGAATGCACCTCAGTTGATGCAGCAGTCTGCTGGTGTCACCTAACAAGAAATACTGCGGAAAAACACACTGTTATCTCTATACTTAGATTTTTCCAGAAGTAAATAAACTTACTGAGATTAAATGTGTTTTGCAAACAATAGGTGACAGTGAAAAACGAAAACAGGATGGAAAGCAAGGCATGTATCTGCCACCCACTGATCCCTGTCTCTGCAGCGTCTAGAGCCGAGACTGCTGCTAAAATGCAGGTCTGGTCAGATGTCTGCCATGAGACTATTACATTATCATCGAGTGGTAAAAGCTTTGGTGAGTCCAAATGTCAGCACTGGAAGGGGACATTTATCTTGCAAAGTCAGTAACCTAATTTTGGTATAACCTATAGAAGGTTAATGTACATTAAGCAGGGATTATTTTGCAAAGTTCAGTGCCTATATGTTAGCTGCTTTTCTTGACACTACAGTCAAAACCTTCTGGAAACACCCCACCTCACATCCCTCTGCATTATTACAATGCAGAATAGCTGTGCTGTGCAAAGCCCCTCAGGGACGCACCATGTTCACTTGGCAAAGCACACTCCTTTCAAATTCCTGCATGTCTCCTGGTGTTCAATCCACCATTCCTTTAGTGGAATGGTCAGCTTTGAACCCACAGACAGAGCTGGAGGCTGAGCCAGTCGTGTGCACTGGGTCCAGCCAGCAAGAACAATGAAAATGGCTGTCCAAACAGATTTAAACAAGCAAGAGAAAGAAGTATATTTTTATCTACTGATGTCATGTTTAACCGACAAAATCACAAATTTTAGCTTTATTTTATAATACTTCACACTGTTTGTCTTTTCTGTTGGGAAATGTGAGCTGTTGTCATTACTCTGCTCTGCTCTCATTTCCATGGTGTTTGAGTCAGAGCAGTGTCTCTTCAGCCATGATTACACAGTCATGTGAATCCCCAAATCCCATTGCTGATGAAAAACACTTATTTTTCTCTTTCACTTCTTTTTGTTCTGGTAATCTACAGCTAGATCTGTGTGAGTGCAGTTCCAAGGCACAATGTGAGGCACTGAACTATATCATTTACTGCTACACTGTTCGAAGTTTCTTGCAGAAGGATATCAGCCCAAACTTCTCCTGCTCATCTAATAAAGCCCTAGTTCAGTAGTTACAGTAGGCCAGCAATCACCTCCAAAATGGTGTTCTGGATGGTGAGAGGCTTGCACAGGATAGCTTTGCATAATTAGGTGCCAGCTGGACTGAGTGCCAGTGAGCAAACCCATGTGCTTTAATGCTGCTCAGAGGAAACTTATTACTCTCAGATATGACACTACTAGAGATGTCAAACTGCCAGGCATGAATTTGTCTGCAGGTACAAAATGCAGTGTTTACTTGCCGAACAACTTATTTGGCTTCAAATCACTCTGTTACAGATAAATTTAGGAAACAGGTAAGCTGTCAGAAAGCTGCCATATAGCCACATTATCATTGTATTAACGAGTTCAAATGTGATTTAAAACATCATATGTAAAGTTTTAATTGCTGTGAGTAACCTGAAACTCTAAGAAACCTTTTGCACTTTGCAGATCATCCTGTGTCAAGCCCACACCACTTGCATCTATACCATACAACAGTTTTGTACTGCAGAAAGTATAGGAGTAGATGGTGAAGTGAAAAAAGCAATCAAGACAACAGCCCATCTGTTTAACATAATTCAACAGTAGCAAAATACTCATATATAAACTGTATGTTAAAAATAATCAATATAAATGAGTTTTTATTAAAAAATATAAGATCGTTAATCTATGTTCCCATAAACTTCAGCTGAGTAGTGCGTAAGCTGTATTACAGAGGAGATGAGAAACTCTCCCTCCCACTTATTTTGGAGAGATCTGTCAGGAACTCTGGGTTCTCAGAACCCAGTAAGTCAAGCCAATAATTCTTTGATTATTTCTCCCCCTTCTGCCCCATTCCTTTTGTTTCAGAAACACAATAAAATAGATACACATTTTGTTAATTAAAATTCCTTTTTTCTGTATGAATACTGGTTATTGTTACTTTCTAAAATAATCTTTTGTGGATTTAACAAATGTCAGATTTCCATCAGGATTCTGCACCAGCATTCTTGTTTAGAAAGCTCTACAAAATTCAGTTAGAATAGAAGCAACCCACTAATGCAAATGAGTTATTTGAATACAGCTTTTCTACATCTGACTGTTATGTAGTGCGTCACAGATAGCTTACTCTTTTCTTTATTTTACAGTTCTGGGTCTTGGCTAATGTTTTAATATAGTTTAGTGAATAAACATCTCCTATTTTTCTCTACACGCTACTCTAAGCCAGTCACACCATGTTTAATTAGCATTTGTGGTCACTTTGGGGAATGTCTTTAGATTCAGGGTCATTTAATATATATGTGGCTTCAGTCCTGCATGGATGAAAAGAGGGAAAAGTGTTCTCTAAACACAACTGTGAGAAGGGATGATATGTTTTAAACCGGCATTTAAATCTTTATTTTACTCTGTCCAGTGTTATATATGTCAGAAAGATACAGATTGCACAGCTGAACTGTTGATGCTGGTGTCTGCTAAAGTCAGGAGGCCACCTCCTGGCTTTGCTTACACCTGTATAATAGAGTGACACTCCCTGAGCTCCTCTAGACTAACTTTGCATTTGTGGTTTCATAGAATTCTATCCGGTAAACGCAGAAATCAGCTGAATGATGCCTTTTTTTTCTTTTTAAACATCTCTTACAATTAAGCTAACAAAATGTCTAGAATATTGTTCTTAGGAGAGAGGTAAGTATTCTTAAATAGGACTAAAGAGAAATAAGATGTTAACTTGAATAGTGAAAAACAGCATTGACACGAGTTAGTCACACTTTTGCAAAAAGTCAAATAAAACTTAGGGATAACCTGTCGGAGTAAGGAAAAGAGAGATGTTCCTATGCAGTACTGAATGCTGTACTGAATAAACCATACATAAACCTCAGGTTTTTGGTGTCCACACGGACTAATGGCATCAGCCTCCTGTTTTTATGTGCCAGACCAAACAGGGGACCAAAGAGAAATACAGACAAGGGAGAGAATGAAAACAGCCGTAACAAGACAAACCAAAGGCCCCATTATTCAATATAGTGTCTGTCAGCGTGGCTAATGCCAATGCCTGAGAACTGCACAAGGGAGAAAACAACAACAAAAAATATGCATAGTAAGGAACCTCTCTATTTCATCGATCCCTGCTTTCTCCGATAGAGGCTTTTGTGCTTCTTGCCATGGCTAGATCCAAACCTCCACATTTTGCCTTTTCTCTTTTTGAGCTAGTACATGTATTTGGCTCTACAATAATCCACAGAACAGGTTTAACTTTGTGCTGCGAGGAATGCTTTCTTGTCCTGTTTTTTTCTGGCAATTGCATGCAGTTCTCTGTCACTCATATTATGAAAACTGTGAATAAATAGTTCTGTAGTCACCTTATTCACAGCCGTCAATCATCTCCTTCAGTCATTTTTTTCTGAGCTGAAAAATTCCATCCATGATTTTCATCACCCTTGTTGCATTTCTCCATACCTGCTCTGGCTCTGTGCCCTTGTGGAAGCTGTGGACCACCAGAGATGCACAAAGCAGAATAATGACACTTCTTTTCTGCTCAGCTTTGTTATATTCTTTTCCTAATAACAGTAACTTCATATTTGGGAAAAATAAAAAACAAAAAACAACACAGGAGCTTAACTGTGGTGTCAAAACAAGAGGCAGGAAAACATTAAATCCCACTTTCTGTTTCAGATGACTTTACAAGAAATAAACTTTTTCATTTTTTGAACAATTTCTCATCTTTAAAAAGTGATGCAAATATCTTGCTTTCATTTTGGAGCACTGAAAAAACCTGTGTTCAGACAGTGGTCTGAGAAAGCAGCAATAACTGTGGGTGCCTAAACTCAGGGAGCTATGACTCTCTTAGTATACAAATTTTGACTCAGGCTCTGTGCTTGCTTTTTGTTGCATCCTGCAGGATAGAAATAAATCAGATAGACCAATTTGAAGATAATTTATGATTAACAGAAAACATTATAAAGAACCATATTTTTCCCCTCATTCCATATGAGGAAAAATGGGAAACTTCTTCAGATTTCCTAAGTAGGAAAATCATTAAAGGTAGGTAAAATTCTGTGACAGAATTAAGGGATGGCAGTGTCTAAGATTTTGTCAGACAATGAGATCCATCAGAGGAAGCCAGCACACAGCTCTGCAGACAGAACTGAAATGTTAGATGAAGATGGTAAATAAATAAATGCCAAACTAAGAGCAATTGCTTCTTGGGCACACACCAACAAATATAAGAGTCAAAGATATAAATGTTTAACTAGGAAACACCTTGCTCTGGGATTTGATGTGAATTGTGAAAAAGAATTTTTTATATGGGACTAGGAGAAACCACTGAACATCACTTCCAAATTTCAACCAAAAGGGAAAAATCCTCCCTTTCATGTTGTTTGGGCTACCCCAATGAGGCTGTAGAAGAACAATAAAAAACATTTTATGATGTTCTGGGGTGTGCCTAGTATATCTCAAACATTAATCTGGTCACCACCTCCCTCCCCTTATGGGAGGAGTATGACAGAGGGTGAACTAGAACGAGTATGAAATTACTGGCTCAAGTCATTTAAAGGAACCTGTAGACACAAAGCCTAATGCCTGCAGAATCCTGGTGACATTAATGATCATCTGCAGTGACATAAACGGTCCTGGATGGCCATTCACAAAATCAGCGCTCCAGGAAAAAGGATTTTTGAGATACACAGCTAAATAAACAGGCCAGCTGAAGACTCATAAAAGGTCCAGTCATTTCCCTTTTGGATTTAGTACGAACAAGGACGGGCTTTCTTATAGAAAATAGAAGATTTGGAGCATGACAAATTTGTCATGAAAGGGACAGTCAGAACACGAAAATTCTGCCTGTGAAGAAATCTGCAAGATATATGGGAAGAGGAAGTAAAGAAGACAGACTGTGGCAGTAGCAGCAGATCATGTTGTGAGGGTTGTCTCCTCAGACCTGTTGAACCACTGTTCACTTCAGGAAAGACTGAATTTATTCCTTTGGATTGTGTGAAACTGTTAACAGAGAGAAACTGTTATCAGTTTCTGTTAAGGTGATTCCATTACACAGGCCACAGAAGCTTTGGCTATATTACTGGCTGCTCCTGAGTGCTCAGTTAATATACAACTCGAGTTAAACATTTTTAACAACATCTAGGGTTACATACTTCAAGACTGTTTTTTGCTTTGTAAGAGGACATTCTGTCTTTTATACTTTTTTTAAATTATTTTTTTCAAACCCAAATTAGCGATCTAAAGAGATACTTTCAAATTATTAAGAATTACGTCTTTTATGTCAGGGCTACCTTGAAAACTACCTCATTTTTTTGTCAGTTAAACCACTACCAAATACCAACTGTACCTAATCTATCAAATAGAAAAGCCATAAGAGCAGAGTATTTTTAGAGAAGGATCTTTCACTTTCAAACGTTCAAGTTTCTATTAAGAGCCAACACAATCACAATTTGCTATCTGTTAGCTTATTCTGCGAACTTTTTTCTTTTTCTTCTACATAGGAGGGAAAAATTATACTTTTTAATCCCAATGCAATCCCAGTAAAAATAATAATTTAATTTCAACTTACAAAAAAAAAAAAAACAACAACCTAACTTTAACCTAAATATAGGATGTATAGGATGTTTGAAATTTAAAAAACCAAGTTGTTCAATGTTTTAAAAACATTACTGTATAGAGTTAACAGTTATTTCCCAAGAAAGGGAAAGAAATTTGCTGAGAATCATAGTACTAAATACAGTGTGCTGAGGTATGCAAATAACACCAAATTGACTGTATTTAGAATGCAACTCTTTCTATACAGAAAATGTAGCCTCAATTTATTTCATGTCATAGAATGGCTTGGTTTGAAAGGGATTCCAAGGATCATCAAGTTCCAAACTCCCTGCTATAGGCAGGGCCACCAACATCCAGATCTGGTACTAGAGCAGGTTGCCCAGGGCCCCATCCACCCTGGTCTTGAACACTTTCAAGGATGGGCAACCTCTCTGGGAAGCGTGTTCTAGCACCTCATCACTCTCTCTGTAAAGAACTTCCCCTTGACATCCAATCTAAACCTTCCTTTCTTGAGCTTAGTTACATCTACTGCAATTTAAATCCAAAATCTGACTTGGCACTTTGGCCAAGGATAGGGAGGGACACTCTTTTGGGCAGCAACATGTGGCTGGAAGGAACCTCTAGGGGCCATTGAGGGTAGTCCCTCTCTCTGGGACTTTTAAATCCATCAAGCTTGAACAGACTTAGTATTTGCTGATATTTTTTCCAGTCAGAAGGGGTGTTTGACCCTTTGTGACAACTGCCCTGTTTCACTGTACGTCTACAAGTGTCTTGAAGGCTAAGTTAGCCACAGCATCTAATTATTTGCAACAATCCTATTTGGGAAGATCAGCTAATGAGATTCTCAGGTCTGACAGCAAAACAGCACAGTGGTGGGAGGAAGCAGTTAAAAAGAGATTAATTGTAGTAAGAAATAATTATGCTGATGCAAAATAATATGAATGTTACATATCAGTGCTGAATATGATGAGTCTGGGTAAATGGTCATATGAAGATCAAGTTAAGACGTTTCTTAGAGTTTTGGAGGTAAGTAGCAAGGAACACATCTGTGCTTCGTGTTCCTCATGACTGAGATACTTCTGGTGACCTTTTCTTTAAAAAGCTGCACTCTGAAGACTACACATTTATTATTTAACATTGCATTAAATACCTCTGCAAAATCAGAAGATAATGTTCGTGTTCAGAACCTTTAAATGATGAATTTGAGAGTGGAATGAAGCTGCATTCCTGTTCCTTTTATGGTTCTCAAATGTCTGTCTGTACTGACGATTTATTTTCAGTACAAATACAAGTAATATTGTAATTATTCCTCTATGCTAACAGTTTTTTATTGTATTAAAATGTTTTAAAAGGAACACATGGCCTTCACTGGCACAAATACTTGTATTGTGAGATGGCTCCACTCTGCTTTTGCCGTCTTCTTTGCCGATATGATTTTTTGTAAGTATGCATATACTGTATTCCTATTACTGCAAGTTAAAACTTCTGTGAACAAATACAGTATTGCTTGCTTTCACAAAATAAAACACAGAAGTTCTTTAAATTATTAAAACCATATTATGTAATGACTTGTAACAGAACTTGTTAACTCTGAGCACTTCCTATGACCAGATAAAGTAAAATACAGCAACATTCATAAATATCATTCATATTCATCCAAACACCTCCTTCTAATGGCTAGTATAAAGTAAAATGTCATTATTTGGTACTGTAATACAAAATAGGCTGTGCAGATTTATAAGCTCACTGGCAAACTGTCAGTGCATGGCAGACAACATGAATGAAGGTTCCATATGTTTTCAGGAGGTGAGACAGGCACTGAGTGTGCAGCAAAACACATTTCTGTCAAAGCAGGCATGGAACTGAGCGTATAAGAATAGTGCAAAAGAAGTACTTACTTACAAAAGAATACTTACAGAGGAGTAATGCAGTGGATTAATCCCATAAAGGTGACTTCCACTAATCTCTGTCCTACCTCATAGTTTATGTTCACTTTCCCATCACTGAATCCCTTAATTTTTTTTGAATTTCTAAATGTTCATATTCTCTCCATCATAAAAATCAACCCCCCCCCCCCCCCCNNNCCCAAAAAAAACCACCCCCCCCCCCCGCCTTTTTTTTTCTCCATGCAGTGTAGAGCTGCATATATATGTGCAGAGTGAATGAGAGAGGGATTCATTCATTCTTCAGTCCCATACAAAACATTCTCTACTTTCCCTATTACTGGATTTTACCTCTTCATTCATGGGGAAGAAAGCCTGTGTTCACATACTCAGTTTTGTTTCCTACAAAACAACAGCTAACCCAAACCTGAAGGCCTACAATTGTAAAAGAGAGACCATCTAACTAGATTATCAGTGTGCAAGACTGTGTTTTGTAATGAAGCAAGGGAACTGACTAATAATTGCTCTCTAAATAGATACTGATAATACATTCCTTGCTTTTGTCTACCCAACTGTAAACAAACTTAATGTCCCAATTTTTATTCAGCCTAAATATTATCTGTACATATAGCGTTGTCAGAAAGAAACAAAACTAAGTAAAGGAGAAAGAATCCTGAAGGTTGCAAGAGTTCAGGGCACTGGGCTAAAATTTGCAATGATAAAAAAAGGAAAGGTGATCACGGATGTGAGTAAGGATTTTTTAACTTCATAAGTACAAAAGGATCTGCCAACATGCGGGAGAAACCAGCATTCCCAGGGCTGCAGGGAAGAATAATGTGCACACTGTAGAATGGTAGAATGTAAGGACTGGACCATTCTACTTCTGGGTAAGGGGCTTAATATAAGATATTGTTTACCATACAACCATGTTGTTTACAATTTTTTTAAATACAGGCCAAGGCTCATGTGCTTTTTTCCAGAGAGCAGCAGTATCAGTTACCATCATTCCTAAGTCATAGTCCTGACCAGTGAAAGTAAGTACTTCAGCTGTCCCTGAAGAATGGTTGTAGGCAAGTTAAAAAGCCTATAGGTGAGAGAGAGAGGCAACAAAGGAAGCCTTACAGTTGGGGTCTCCTACAGGGCACCTGATCAAGTGGAGACTGTTGCTGAAACCTTGTTTTTCCAGCTACAGGAGGTGCGTTATCACATGGCTCTCATCCTGCTGGGGGACTTCAACTACCCAGACATATGCTGGAAAAGTAGGACGATAGTCTGCAGGCAATCCAGGAGACTCCTGGAATGTATCAAGGTTAACTTTCTGAACCAACTAATGAGCCCCACCAGGGGGCTGCACTGCTGGACCTGTTGCTCACCAATATGAGAGTATTAATTGGTGACGTCAGGATTGAAAGCTGTCTGGGATGTAGTGACTGTGCTAAGGTGGAGTTCACACTCTTGAGAGATATCAGACAGGCAAAGAGAGAAATTAGGAAGCTTAATTTTAGGAAAGTTAACTTCCAGTTCTTCAGAGGGTTAGTCAACAAAACTTCCTGGGAATCTGTCCTCAAGGGCCAGGGAACAGAGCAGAGCTGGCAGATCTTTAAGGAAGCTTTCTGTAGGGCACAAGAGCTCTCCATCCCCAGGTGTAGCAAGTCAGGAAAGGAAGGGAAGATATTGGCATGGCTGAATGAGGACCTTCTCATCAAACTGGAGAGCAAGAAGAAAATGCACAGGCAGTGGAAGTGGGGACTGGTAACCTGGGTGGAGTGTAGGGATGCTGCTAGGCTGTGTAGGGATGGGGCCAGGAAAGCCAAGGCCCAAGTGGAAGATGGCAAGGGGCATAAAGAAGAATAAGAAGGGCTTCTACAGGTACATCAGAAAAGGGTTCTAGAAGGGTGTACCTCCCCCTAGTAAGCAACACAGGCAGGCTAGTAAAAATGGACAAGGCAAAGGCCAAGATATTCAACAGTGTTCTTGCAATAGTCTTCACTGACAATTGTTCTATACATAGTCCTTGACCAGATGGCTCAGAAAGTGAGAACTGGGGGAGCAGTGTCCCTCCTGCTGTAAGCCAAGATCAGGTTTGTGACCACTTGAGGAAACTGAATGTCCATAAGTCTATGGGTCTTGATGAAATGCATCCTAGAGTCCTGAGGGAATTGGCTGATGTAGTTACCAAGCCACACTCAATACTTAAAAAGTCACAGTGGTTAGCTGAAGTCCCTGGTAACTAGGAATAAGACACGTACATTTTTAAGATGGGTAAAGGATGACATAGGGAACTACTGACCTTTCAGCTTCACCTTAGTGCCAGGAAAGATCATGGAGCATATCCTCCTGAAAGCTATGATAAGGTGTATGGAAGTGAGGGAGATGATATGAGATAACCAGCATGGCTTCACCAAGGGCAGGTTCTGCCTGACCAGCCCTGTTGCTTTTTCTGATGATGTAACCGTGATATTGGCCAAGGGAAGAGCCGTTGATGTCATTTATCTGGACTTCAGAAATGCCTTTGACATGGTCCCCCATCACATCCTTCTCTCCTAATTGAAAAGATACGGATTTGATGGGTGGACAGTTCGAAGGATGAGGAACTGGCTGTGAGATCATACCCTGAGAGTAGTGGTCAATGGCTCAATGTCCAGATGAAGGTCAGTGATAAATGGTGTCCCTCAGGAGTCAGTACTGGGATCAGTGCTCTTTAACATCTTCATAAATGACATAAACGGCGGGACCAAGTGCATCCTCAGCAAGTTTGTGGCTGACACCAAGTTGTATGGTGTAGTCAATGTGCTTGAGGGATGGGATGCCATCCACAGAGAGCTAGACAGGCTTGAGCAATGGGCCCACGTGAACCTCGAGGTTCAACAAAGCCAAGAGCAAGGTCTTGCACCTGGGTCATGGCAACTCATGCTATCAGTACAAGCTGGGAATGTAAAGATTGAGAACAGCCCTGCCAAAAAGGATCTGGGGTTACTGCTGGATGGTAAGCTGAACATAAGCCAGCAATGTGCCCTCACACCCCCGAAAGCCAACCATATTCTGGGCTGCATTACAAAAAGTGTGTTCAGCAGGAGTAGTGTGTTCAGCGGGAGTACTGTGTCCAGATGTGGACTGCTCAGTACAGGAGTGATGTGGGCCTGATAGAGCACATCCAGAGGAGGGCCACAAAAATGATCCAAGGGATGGAACACCTCCCCCATGAGGACAGGGTGAGAGAGCTGGAGCTTTTCAGCCTGGAGAAGGTTATGAGGAGACCTGATAGCAGCCTTTAAGAATATAAAGGGGGGCTATAAGAAGGAAGGGGACAGAATCTTTAGCAGAGTCTGTGGTGACAGGGTAAGGGGAAAAGGTATCAATCTAAAAGAGGGGAGATTTAGATTGGACATAAGGAAGAAATTTTTTACAATAAGGGTGGTGGGGCACTGGAACAGGTTGCTTAGAGAGGTGGTGGATGCCCCATCCTTGGAGACATTCAAGGTCAGGCTGGACCAGGCTCTGAGTAACCTGATTTAGGTGTAGGTATCCCTGTTCATTGCAGGGGAGTTGGACTAGATGTCCTTTAAAGGTGTCCCTTCCAACTAAAGATTCTATGATTCTATTTATTACACTAAGAAACTATAAAAAACAGCTCCAGAAATAATCAGCAGTGAAGTCTTTCATTTCTTTCATGCTTTCAATTTATTTTCTTCCTGATTAGGTCTCAGGCTTTTGTATAATAAAGCTTTAGTGAGTTCCCAATGCAGCAAGGATCATGCGGGAGTAACTGCCATCACTGAAAAATCATTTGCACACCTGCCTGTAAATCTCAACTTTCTTGGAGCAGTTCTATGGCCTTCCCCAGTCATGCCTGGAATTTAACCAATTTTGTACGCTATCTGCATACAAAGAAGGAACTGCAGATTGTCTATGTAACTCCCTCTTGAGATATCAGAAGAAAACAGTCCCATACCCTTCTTACTGCAGAATCCTTACAAAAGGACCTGAAGAGCTTCAAGAGTGCCTAACGGTTTTCATGGACATGCTGCAGAAATCAAGCTACCAGAGAAAGAAGCAGCTTGGGCACTGCTACCCAGTGCCCTTCTCAGTGTTCTCACCTTGGTAGACAGGAATAAAGCAGTAAGAGTAGAATGCAACCTATCATTTATATAAAAAGTATCAGTTTTCACCAGAATTGCAGAAATTAGAAACAGAGAAATCTGTTAATCCAGGTTTAGTTCCGCACGTTTCATGAATTGATTTTTTTTTTAATTACATCTACAAGATGCTGTTAATTGGTAGGAAGTAATTCTAGCTTCACTTGCTGAGATTTAGCTTTCAGTTTAACCGGAGCTTGATTCACAAGATAACCCACAGAAAGATGCCACAACAAACTTCACAACCAAGCCACTTCACACATCCAGCTGGCAACACTGTGCTTAGCCTAGGCTGAGAAGTTGAGAAAAGCTTCATGTCAGGACTTAAACACACTATCAATATTCATTATCCAGCCTGGAGGCATTGAGAGCACAGCAATCCCCAGTGCTGTGACCTGACAGAGTACTGCAGCTGGTTACGAAAGCTGAAAATGCTGTTTCCACACATCCCCCAAGGAAAAGGCTCTTACATGGTTGTACCATATAATAAAACACTATCCCATGTGGATATTTCTTTCTCCTTCCTAACTTGTGAACCTATTAAACAACTGCAGTTCCAATATCTTTAGAGACTGTAAAAGATATTAGTTTCCTACAAGCCTAATAAAAATAAATGGCTGCAAAGAGCTTCAAATCAGAGCTCCCACTCAGAAGCCCTAGCTTAGGCTGGACTGTGCCAATCACCATTCACACAGTTTGTGTCCCAGTTAGCAGGAGAAGTGTGAAAGAGTTAAGAGAGCTCCTTAGGAGATTTCATCAAGAGCTGCAGTATGCTAAGTAAAAGATGTGAAATCATTGCACCATTGAGAGGAGAGGTGCAGGCTACAACCTCTCTGGTATCTGCAGAACGATTTAAGAGGAAAATAAAAACTTAAAATATATACATATGTAGTATGTATGCCTGTATGTGTATATTATATATGTACAAATTTATGTCAGAAATTTGTACGCCTCAAATTTATATGCATATTTACATCAGGCTTGCTTTATTTGAGGATGCTAAATCTAAGTTTATCTGAAAGTGTTGCGTGCTTTGCCTCCAAGATTTTCAGTACAAAATTAAATGCACTACTCCATAAAGGCACCTTAAAGGGCATATTTTATCTGAACAGATAAAAATCAGATTCCAAATAAAAAGAATCTTTAACAAAGCTACCTTCTGTTGTTGTTGTTTATTGCACTGAAAATGGGTCTGTGAAACAGATTTCCTGTCCCATTAGAGCCATGGTTTTTAGTTACTGTCCTCACTTATTAGAAAATACACCTCTATAGCTGTTTTATGCTAAAAAAAAAAAAACAAAAAAAAACAACAACATGAAACAACAGGTGATGCACTAATTACTGAGCCCGAACAGTAACAGCAAGTCAATTAGAAGGAGGAAGAGAAGAAAGCACGACACCAGACAAAAAGGAGTTTCTATTAGAGTTCTTTCCATACTCTATCAGGATTTTCCTAGTCAAGCTGTCCTACACAGTTCTCACTCACACAAGCTTTTCTAACGATATTATTTCCCAGCTGCTGTTCTCCCTCTAATTCCTTCGTTTCCGATTCCCACACCCTACCAACAGCCAGGCACATAGTGACATTGAGTCCTCTCTCTTACTTCTTTTACTATAATTGCTGAATTTCTCCATACTTCACTTCCTTCACCTCTTGACTCCTTCTGTCACATTAAAGCCTGCCTTGCTGTCTCCTGCTGTAGTTCATCCTCACCAGTCACTTCTGCTTTTACTCTCTGTGGTGCACCTGTGATGAAAATCTTCTCAGCAGGCTGTATGCTACCAACCACATATGTGGAGCCCTTCATCCTGGAGCTGTACATTTTTACCAGTAACATAAACCCTGGTAACTTCCTTTGATATTGATACCACTAGATGCTGTTAGTATCTTCCTTTCATACTGTGTCAAGGTCAATGGCTTATAGGTCTCAGTTTTCATAAGAATGGATAGAACAGTTTCTTCTCAATGTTTTTAATTCTCAAGTCCTTTTTCTAGAATCCTGAACACTGCTAGGAGTTAACTATTTTAATGTTTACTGTCTCGTCTGCTTTCACATCAGGTCTACTTACTTTCAGTGAGATCCAAACTTTCTTTTTGCTGAAGACAAAAAAGCAATGAAATGTATTCACTTCTCTTTAGAGACTGGACAGACATGCTGTAGCTCAAGGTGAGGGGTGAAGAAAAGACAGGACTGAAAGTGGAACTGGAAAATGCAGTTAATTCTGCTGCAGGGAAGAATGACAGTCAACCCCAAATGGCTAATAAGTTCCCTAAAAAGTATTTTTGTTTGAGATCAGAATTTTTGGAGACAAGCCAAAGAGCTAATGGAAACTAAGTTCAAGGATTTTCAAATGTTTTACCTGTGAGATCACTGACTGTGATTTCAGTTGGTTGTGCCCTGACTACATCTCTATATATAAGGAAAGAAAAGCAATTATGGAATACAAAACTATAAAGATTAGAGTAACTAACATGGAGATAGAGGCTGCAGTTATATTTACATGGAAGTATTGCAAACACATTCCTCTGCCATCTGCCTTATCCTCCTGAATTTAATTATCTCTGTGGTCTGTTCATTCAAATGTAGATGAAATTATCCAAGGCGTTATGAAACTACAAGGTGTTACAGAGGGTATGCACAGGCTAATAAATCCTCTACAGACAAATTCATTAAGGGATGACTACATGAATCCAATTTACTTAAGCTACATTTATAGTAGTGAAGACTAAAGGGGCAGGACACTCACCTGTAACCACCCTGATTGCTCCTTAGCCAGCTGCATGTCAGTAATTTGACTCAAGATAGCTGACCTTTCCCCAGAAGTGTGCTGCTCAGAAGACAGCATGGACATGGGAAAAGTCCAATAGATTTTAAGGATGAGTAAATTAATAGATTTTAAAAGATAAATAGATAATAGATTAATAGATAAATTAATAGATTTTAAGGATAAGTTTCTTCTGTTCTGAAGAAACCTTAAGATATGTTAGCCATGTGGTCATCAGCCAGATTCTGCTCAAGACCAGAGATGATATTTTTTTGTACCTTTAAGCGACTGTAAGACTTAAGAGGTATCTCCAGTAGGAGACCTGCAGATTCCTTTCCATATATACTGCATATCTCCAAACGCCACATAAGTACAGGTTGGCAGTGAGGTAAAATCAAATGGCAGAAAGTTTCTATGTTCAGGAAAGCTCAGAATATGCAACATGGATAGAACTGGCACATGTTTAAATTTGTCTCCCCACTGAGAGATGAGCACAGTGGCAAAAGCCAGGCGCCAACTTGGGCCATTTGAGAAAACTCATTTCAAAATTGCAATGAATCCTTTTCCCAGTGGGGTTCTGTTCAACAATTCCTATAATGTGCCAACAAGCTGCTTGAAAGCAGTTGCTTAAATGGAAGAGTAAAAGGCATGCAAGTAAATGACTTCTACTGAGCACTTACAGAAGTTTCCGTCAGGAAGACGCTGAACTGACTGATGTGTTCATTTTCACGCTGCTTGACCTCTAATGTGGAGCTGCTGTTGGCACCTGGCTTCTTTCAGTACATTAATTGAGTACAATGAGTCCAGCTTGTGAGCTTGCTGAGGAGCGCTGCCTTTAAAGGTAACCCTTACAGCAGTGAAGTCCTCAGCTGCTGAGTAACTGATGGAACAGCTCAGTTCCTGTTGCCTGGTAAAATCTATCTCTCTGGAATACTATGTATTTTAGCCATTTAATTGCAAGTGATTTTCTACACTTCCTGGTATTTCTGTCCCCTCATATATGAAAATGGGACTTTGACAAGATGGTGAAGTTAAAACTCAAAGTTCAGTAACTGCTGCAAGAGGGTATTTTGCAGCAAAATGGCTGAAGTGTTCCTCCAGATCTCATCCTTTAGAGGTCCTAGCAAACAGAGATCCAAGGCAGAAAATAGGATTGTTTTCTGTGTCAGGAATGGATTCATATCTCTTTCCTCCCTCTGTGAGGGTCAGCGTCCTTCAAATGTGCCACTACTTTCAGTGGAAATTCGCATGTGCTTAATAGCAAGCACATGTACTCATTTGTTTATTTCCAAAATTTGAAACTAATATTCAACCTCAAAAAGAAAACTAGAACATTTTAAAAATCCTGTCTAAACCTTTTTCTTCCTCGATGTTACATTTATCCATATAAAAATTATATTTGCATCTGCAGGATGGGAGCTCAAGTTTTGGTCTTGTAACTCAAAGTATACAGAGATCGTAAACTGAACCAACTTTCATCTGCCTAGGAATTCCAGCAAGGAGCAAACTGAAATGCTCTGCAGTATGGCCCAGAGCAGCAGAGAGCTCACTGCACCTTGTGGAATAAAGAGGAGGTGTCTGAATGTGAAAAAGCGACAAAGCAAGAATGTACAGATGGTGTCAGGGAGAAGTACTTTGCACTGTGCTAGAAAAAAAGCATATTTTGGAGGAGCACAGGCATTGCTACCATCTAAAATGTCAACTTCAGTAGTAGTTCTGTTCTGGATTTGAAGACCCTTTCAAGATGCATGACTCAATACAGTGAGTGCGAGTCCCAGGTTTTAAAAACACTGTCCCATCTTGTGTACTCTTGAAATGACTGAAAATATTAAAACGAATATTTAGAAAGTGATGTCAAAATTATAAAATCTCAACATTTAATTAGGTCATTCTGTTTTATATGAACATATTATCAAAAATATACTTATTACTGATAAAATTCAGAAATCAAGGAGTAAATTAGTTTAGTGTAAAACATCTGTAAAGATTTTTTCTCATGTTCATATATCATAGGACAATTTTATGCTGCATAAAACAACAGTAGTTTTCAAAACATGTAAATTTCATGTTCTACCTTGCTAGAACATGAAATTTACTAATTTTAGAAAATCTATCATACAGAATTTCTATAAAAATTAGTTTTATTTTTCAGGTGTTAATATATTTTCCACTCAATATATTATTTAAATATTGTACTGCTGTTAATTATGGCATGCTTGGTACAAAATACTGTAATATATTCACCTTGTAAGAAATCAATAACGTTAGTAACAATTAATTTAGTTAATCATAGGGAAGTCATTTTCTTTCATAGTACAAATTTATTCTTCACAGGTTTTACTGCAGCAAACATGACCAAGAGGAGTACTTATTACTGCAAATATTTTCAATTAAGTCTCAGTGTGACTGAGCTAAAAATAATTTTTACTGGTATTACAGTGTACTTGGACAATGGGAAAATCTATGTATTACAGAACTGGATGAAATTTGGATGTAAATTTTTAAGTTTGGTTTTCATTCATGTAAGGTAAAATATATAATTGAATATTAATGGGTTGATGGCTGCACTAGATGATTGTCACGGTTTCATGATTGTCAGTATTGGTATTCCACATCATAACATCATGTAGTGCATTAAGAATTAAGGAGTTACTGCTTCAGCTCCATGGATCATCGATAGTTATGATTATACCTGTCTCAGAAGAGAACTACGTTCCACAGAGGACTTTGTGTTGCTTTGTATTTTTATGTTTTTTCGCTCAGAGGGAAAGATAAAAACTCTTTGTGTGTCACAGGACACTCTCTTTCCTTTGGGATCGACTCAGCAGTGAGTGCTCGCTGCCGTCTCGCCTTCTGCATTTAGCATAAGGCCTTCGGTTTATCGGACACTCTCTCTTGCTCATTTAATTTGATTTATTAGCTTCAATTCCAATTATATTGTATCATATTGTGTTATGTTGCTTGCCAATATTTTATTTAGTAAATTAGCTTTCCTCCACAGATCATTGCTGCTGTTTTGTATTTAGGCCCATCTCACGTTTCCCTTTTCCCTTTCCCCCTTCCCCTTTCCCGGGGATGGGTCCGTGAGTCCCCCACACCAACTGTCATGGAACTGGGCCGAACCTGCCCGTAAACCGTTGACAGTGATTTTAGCGGTCTTTTCCAACCTTAATGATTCTATGATCTTCAATACCTAGGGAAAGCGCTAGACTGTTACGATGGTTAAAGCTGGACGATATAATAAACAGTGCTTAAATGAACTGTTGTGTTCAACTTGGCATTTGCTACACTTGTTTCTTGGCCAGACAAATTCCCCGTCACATACTGTGAGACCTGTGTAGAGCTAGGACTTGGACTTGATGATCCTTACAGGACCCTTCCAACTTGAGATATTCTAAAATTCCATGATTCTATAATTTCATAACATAATTGAAAGATTATGACAGTAAAAAAAAGTCATTCATACAGGTATTTTCAAGAACGAGTAAACAACTGTTAGAAATAAGCATAAAAAGACATATGCACCCAAATGTTAAGGAGACTATGACGTTTTGATTATTTTACAATAAAAAGTAGCATTGTGAAGAACATAACTCCCAAAAATTATGTTCCTTGTATGCAAATAAATCAGGAAAATATATTCAGATTGAAAATTACTTAGTTGACGAGGGAAAAAAAATATTTTTTTGCCTTTTTTTAAGAAACCATACAGCTTTTCCTAAACATATTCCAATGGGAAGTGTCTGAGAACAGCTTGCATGTTTTCTTCCTCCTGTGCCATGTGCTCAAAGATGATTTTTTACTTCCTAGAATACTTAGCATACATACCCTTGAGAAGGAAGAGACTGTTTAACTGAATTTAAACCTTAACATGATTAGAGAAAATTCTATCACTTTTTAAAGCAGTGATCAGAATGCACTTTGGAGCAATTCCTCAATTGTATCCTACTACAAAGTAAAAATCTGTATAAAAAAAAATACAATTCACCACCATCCTACTTGAAGTAGATTCTCCAGTTTCCACTAAATTTAGATGCACTTGTGATGACTTCAAAACTCTCTCTGCTTGGTAGGTATAAGGATGTGCATTTTTTTTACTTCAGTTGCATCACATTGAAGAATTCCTTTTTCCTGGCATTGTCCAGTAAGATAGTCAAAAAGCACACTCAGAAAGACAGAAAAAGTGATTTCAAAAAATCCTGTTTTTGATGTGTTACTAAAGCACGGTGTCGGGACTGGGTAAGTTTAGTTTTGTATGCTGGCTCTCCATTGACGTCTGCTAGTCCACAGGTAATTTCTCTGAGCTGTTTCTCTCTTAACGTTCCTGGTTACTGTCTTACTTCTCTATACAGATTGTAAGGCCCAGATACAAATAAAAAATGTTTAAAATTAGGTTTAAGTGTCTAAAATATACAAAATCTGGCAACTCATTCCAAAGAAATAAATGTGAAAATTCTGTTCGTAACCTCAGCATGCACAGATTTCCAATAAATCAGCTTTCTATTCTAATTTTCCCTCTAATTTTGATTCTATGCATGTTGAGAATTGCCTGACTCTTGCCAACATGGAGACCGCAGGGACTGAGCCTACACAGCAGCATTAGGAAAACGCAAGTTCTGCATATTCTGCCTCAGGGACAGATCTGCTAAGATTTACATACTGCAGCTACAGGATTGTGCTGAAGAAACATAGCACTGGCCACCACTTTCCCTTATAACATTTCTAGAGAAGCAGAAAGTTCTGTGTTGCAAGCAGGAGGGTGCTCCCATGATGGAGGATGATCTGGGTACAGAGCCCAACTCCCGCTAGAGATGACTGATGTACCTCCTGCTTTCTTGGCAAGTACTTGACACACACCATCTGACACAGGCCTGANTGTTAATATATTTTCCACTCAATATATTATTTAAATATTGTACTGCTGTTAATTATGGCATGCTTGGTACAAAATACTGTAATATATTCACCTTGTAAGAAATCAATAACGTTAGTAACAATTAATTTAGTTAATCATAGGGAAGTCATTTTCTTTCATAGTACAAATTTATTCTTCACAGGTTTTACTGCAGCAAACATGACCAAGAGGAGTACTTATTACTGCAAATATTTTCAATTAAGTCTCAGTGTGACTGAGCTAAAAATAATTTTTACTGGTATTACAGTGTACTTGGACAATGGGAAAATCTATGTATTACAGAACTGGATGAAATTTGGATGTAAATTTTTAAGTTTGGTTTTCATTCATGTAAGGTAAAATATATAATTGAATATTAATGGGTTGATGGCTGCACTAGATGATTGTCACGGTTTCATGATTGTCAGTATTGGTATTCCACATCATAACATCATGTAGTGCATTAAGAATTAAGGAGTTACTGCTTCAGCTCCATGGATCATCGATAGTTATGATTATACCTGTCTCAGAAGAGAACTACGTTCCACAGAGGACTTTGTGTTGCTTTGTATTTTTATGTTTTTTCGCTCAGAGGGAAAGATAAAAACTCTTTGTGTGTCACAGGACACTCTCTTTCCTTTGGGATCGACTCAGCAGTGAGTGCTCGCTGCCGTCTCGCCTTCTGCATTTAGCATAAGGCCTTCGGTTTATCGGACACTCTCTCTTGCTCATTTAATTTGATTTATTAGCTTCAATTCCAATTATATTGTATCATATTGTGTTATGTTGCTTGCCAATATTTTATTTAGTAAATTAGCTTTCCTCCACAGATCATTGCTGCTGTTTTGTATTTAGGCCCATCTCACGTTTCCCTTTTCCCTTTCCCCCTTCCCCTTTCCCGGGGATGGGTCCGTGAGTCCCCCACACCAACTGTCATGGAACTGGGCCGAACCTGCCCGTAAACCGTTGACAGTGATTTTAGCGGTCTTTTCCAACCTTAATGATTCTATGATCTTCAATACCTAGGGAAAGCGCTAGACTGTTACGATGGTTAAAGCTGGACGATATAATAAACAGTGCTTAAATGAACTGTTGTGTTCAACTTGGCATTTGCTACACTTGTTTCTTGGCCAGACAAATTCCCCGTCACATACTGTGAGACCTGTGTAGAGCTAGGACTTGGACTTGATGATCCTTACAGGACCCTTCCAACTTGAGATATTCTAAAATTCCATGATTCTATAATTTCATAACATAATTGAAAGATTATGACAGTAAAAAAAAGTCATTCATACAGGTATTTTCAAGAACGAGTAAACAACTGTTAGAAATAAGCATAAAAAGACATATGCACCCAAATGTTAAGGAGACTATGACGTTTTGATTATTTTACAATAAAAAGTAGCATTGTGAAGAACATAACTCCCAAAAATTATGTTCCTTGTATGCAAATAAATCAGGAAAATATATTCAGATTGAAAATTACTTAGTTGACGAGGGAAAAAAAATATTTTTTTGCCTTTTTTTAAGAAACCATACAGCTTTTCCTAAACATATTCCAATGGGAAGTGTCTGAGAACAGCTTGCATGTTTTCTTCCTCCTGTGCCATGTGCTCAAAGATGATTTTTTACTTCCTAGAATACTTAGCATACATACCCTTGAGAAGGAAGAGACTGTTTAACTGAATTTAAACCTTAACATGATTAGAGAAAATTCTATCACTTTTTAAAGCAGTGATCAGAATGCACTTTGGAGCAATTCCTCAATTGTATCCTACTACAAAGTAAAAATCTGTATAAAAAAAAATACAATTCACCACCATCCTACTTGAAGTAGATTCTCCAGTTTCCNATTTAGGCCCATCTCACGTTTCCCTTTTCCCTTTCCCCCTTCCCCTTTCCCGGGGATGGGTCCGTGAGTCCCCCACACCAACTGTCATGGAACTGGGCCGAACCTGCCCGTAAACCGTTGACAGTGATTTTAGCGGTCTTTTCCAACCTTAATGATTCTATGATCTTCAATACCTAGGGAAAGCGCTAGACTGTTACGATGGTTAAAGCTGGACGATATAATAAACAGTGCTTAAATGAACTGTTGTGTTCAACTTGGCATTTGCTACACTTGTTTCTTGGCCAGACAAATTCCCCGTCACATACTGTGAGACCTGTGTAGAGCTAGGACTTGGACTTGATGATCCTTACAGGACCCTTCCAACTTGAGATATTCTAAAATTCCATGATTCTATAATTTCATAACATAATTGAAAGATTATGACAGTAAAAAAAAGTCATTCATACAGGTATTTTCAAGAACGAGTAAACAACTGTTAGAAATAAGCATAAAAAGACATATGCACCCAAATGTTAAGGAGACTATGACGTTTTGATTATTTTACAATAAAAAGTAGCATTGTGAAGAACATAACTCCCAAAAATTATGTTCCTTGTATGCAAATAAATCAGGAAAATATATTCAGATTGAAAATTACTTAGTTGACGAGGGAAAAAAAATATTTTTTTGCCTTTTTTTAAGAAACCATACAGCTTTTCCTAAACATATTCCAATGGGAAGTGTCTGAGAACAGCTTGCATGTTTTCTTCCTCCTGTGCCATGTGCTCAAAGATGATTTTTTACTTCCTAGAATACTTAGCATACATACCCTTGAGAAGGAAGAGACTGTTTAACTGAATTTAAACCTTAACATGATTAGAGAAAATTCTATCACTTTTTAAAGCAGTGATCAGAATGCACTTTGGAGCAATTCCTCAATTGTATCCTACTACAAAGTAAAAATCTGTATAAAAAAAAATACAATTCACCACCATCCTACTTGAAGTAGATTCTCCAGTTTCCACTAAATTTAGATGCACTTGTGATGACTTCAAAACTCTCTCTGCTTGGTAGGTATAAGGATGTGCATTTTTTTTACTTCAGTTGCATCACATTGAAGAATTCCTTTTTCCTGGCATTGTCCAGTAAGATAGTCAAAAAGCACACTCAGAAAGACAGAAAAAGTGATTTCAAAAAATCCTGTTTTTGATGTGTTACTAAAGCACGGTGTCGGGACTGGGTAAGTTTAGTTTTGTATGCTGGCTCTCCATTGACGTCTGCTAGTCCACAGGTAATTTCTCTGAGCTGTTTCTCTCTTAACGTTCCTGGTTACTGTCTTACTTCTCTATACAGATTGTAAGGCCCAGATACAAATAAAAAATGTTTAAAATTAGGTTTAAGTGTCTAAAATATACAAAATCTGGCAACTCATTCCAAAGAAATAAATGTGAAAATTCTGTTCGTAACCTCAGCATGCACAGATTTCCAATAAATCAGCTTTCTATTCTAATTTTCCCTCTAATTTTGATTCTATGCATGTTGAGAATTGCCTGACTCTTGCCAACATGGAGACCGCAGGGACTGAGCCTACACAGCAGCATTAGGAAAACGCAAGTTCTGCATATTCTGCCTCAGGGACAGATCTGCTAAGATTTACATACTGCAGCTACAGGATTGTGCTGAAGAAACATAGCACTGGCCACCACTTTCCCTTATAACATTTCTAGAGAAGCAGAAAGTTCTGTGTTGCAAGCAGGAGGGTGCTCCCATGATGGAGGATGATCTGGGTACAGAGCCCAACTCCCGCTAGAGATGACTGATGTACCTCCTGCTTTCTTGGCAAGTACTTGACACACACCATCTGACACAGGCCTGACTCACACCACTTTGCAAACAACTGAATTTGCTATCGCCCATAAAAGGCCAAACAAAGCACTGACAAGGGACCCATGTCTGTAGGTCAGTGGTTAGGGTGATTAGATGGTTCAGCACCCTTATCAAATGGTTGCTGGGAAATAACATCGGTGCTTTTAGCTAACTTTAAATTACTCTGTTTCTAATATGATTTATACAATACAAGTTTTCTGTTAGTGGCAAATGCGAGTTTTGAGTGACAGCATCATCACATTTTGTTCGTGGTAGAAAAAGACAACCACAATGGAGATGCCTAGGATGCATATGCAAGTTCATGGCAAGGCAAATCATCACAAGGAGTCCAGTTCACACAACTGTATTCTCAATATCTGAATAATGGCCCATGAGAAATTTTCCAGAAGTTTTCCAGTGCTTAAGAAGTATTAGAATCTCTGCCTCTCCCATTCCACTTATGGAGAGCACAGATTTGAGTTTTACTTTTCATAAAGGCATATGACAGTCTGCAGAAATGAGCAATATGAGACTGCAGTAAAACTAAACTTTTTTTAATACTACAACATCCACATAAGTTGCATTTCAGTTGAAGCCAGAGAACTGTTCATAGTTAGTCCGAAAAGCATGACTACAATATCAGCTTTACCTCTGGGAACATTTTCATGACTTTTTTGATGTGAAGGTAATTATTTTAGGAAATACCTTCTATGCTTAGAAAGAAATCTGCATTATCAAAAGGGTATTAATGCTATTGCTGATTGCACAGGCATTGTGAGACACATAAATATTGAGCTATGACTTGCTACCAAATCTTTAATATTTCCAAATATTAAAATCCTATGTTATTACAAAATGTTTAACTAAAAAAGATGCAGCTGTAATTAAACTATAAATATAAATGTTTCATTTATTTCTGGTGCTAAAATCATGGTTCTGATAATTGTCCAAGAGCAAGATATGAGAGCCCTCTTCCTGATCTCAGTAAATCAGCTTCCAGGGCACAGTGCTGTTTAGTGATGGTGCTTCACAGAGCAACATGTGGATGAGTATTATCTTTCTAGAATAATATGACCAGGTGAAAAAATTGGCAATTCTAGAAACTAATTTAATTGGAAATTACTGTTATTCCCTAAAATATAAACCATAGAGATACACACAACTACAAGTAGGTGAGTGTCTTCGACATTTCAGGCTAGCTGAAAAGTGAATAACTGCCCCAAAAAAAGTACAAAATTGCCTATAAAGTTCTTTTCTAGCTTTTATGAAAGCAGAGCCCTTTTACACAAAATATCCAACAACAACAACAAAAAATCATAGATATAAGTTAACTAAAGGATTATAAAGTTACAAAAGTATTCTTCCAAACCAGAATTTATGGAAAACTTAAATTATTCTGTTGAGCATATCTCCCATTGCATAAAATAGAAATGCTTTCCAGATTAAATTAATTCAAGAGGAAGTGTAATGGGTTTTGCTTATGTAACAACAGAAAGAACAAATCTTGTTTACTGTGAATACAGAAATAAAACAGCTTTAAACTTTATTTCTGATGAGATAAGTATTTTTTAGCGGGAATCTTAGGAGAATTCTGCTCTGAATAAGAAAAGATAGCTTAGCAGTATTCTTACCAAGAAAGATCACCCTACATTTCTCTCTATTTTTACCTCTAATTATGAAAGGTGTGAAAATCTCATAGAAGGTCAAGCTAAATGTTCTGATCTCACTTAGAGCTTGCTGCTTTTTTTCCGTTATTAATGAGACCAAGTGGCAATATAAGCGGCCTTTTTAAGGAAAGGGTTGGCAACACAGAAAATTATTTTTAGAAATTTAAGTAGTTTTTTAATTACGTAAATGCCTACAACCAGGGAATTTGGTTTTACTTCTACCACAGTCAACTGGAAAGCTCATGGGTGTCTATTTATTTGTTAGCATACTCTCCAGAGTTTATTTATTAAAAGCTGATTAATGTTCTTTGTAATGTGTTCATTGTAATGGTACTTTCTCCTTGGTAAAGGACTCAGGTCACAAGTCTCAAGTAATCACTAGAACAAATTGGCCTTAATCTCTTGTCAGCTACTAATCCTATATTTTTATCAAAGTAATATGAGCTTATTTTGAAATTAGATCAGATTATACACCAGAAGAACTGATACACCTATCATACCACATATTAAAGCTATTTGTTAACAACACTAATCTGCTTCTGGAATAGGAGAGAAAATAAAATGCCAAACAAAAGAATTGATTCAAATCACTTGAATTACACGTAATTTTTTTTTTCTTAAAAAAAGTAAAAGAAGGAAAATAAATGGCGAAATTAAAAACAGCACATAATAATTTCAGCTGCAGTTTTGATTTGACCACATCAGCTAATTACAGAGATAGAAAACAATATATACTATGAAAACAAATACAATTCTAGTTTAAGTTGTTTGCTCACCCTATTTTATCTCATTTTACACAATGAAAGGCAATTGATGAAGTTTCTTCTTCGCTCTCCACTGCTGGAAGAGATTAATCATCTCCTTTTTAACAGGAAACATATGTACTGCATGTGTGGTAGAAGACTATTCTTTATAAAATTTTAAACTTTAAACTGAGAAATATGAAAAGACCAATGTTCCCTTACAGATTCTTTTCAGTCATACCAGTAATTGAGGAAATGACTTTATGAGCTATATGGTTGGTTCACAACAGACATAAGACATTCTAAATAAGAATGTAACACTACAGACCCTAGTTTCAAACCTCTATGAACTATATAGAATCCATAATTTTGATTTTAAGACATACGCAGAAAATAAAATCTCACTGAAAACATATAGTCACACCTCTGCAGGCATTACTGCACTAGTACCTATCAAGTCATGCCATTACATGCTTTCCCTTGTACCACATATTTTAATAGATGTCAGCTGTTGTAGTCATATATCTAAAGATGCTGTATGGGATCTGCATTTTGTCTTTGATTTACTTTCTAAAGGAAGCCAGCTTTTCCACCAGGATAAACTCCTATAGAATTAAGACCTAAAGGTCATAACATAATTTCCTCACAACCTGCCAGCCTTCTAGGAATGATATCTTGAGTCAAGTGTGGGTATTATTCCTTCAGTTATTCTGTGTAGCAGTGAAAACATACCGAAATCAGAACTAAAGGCAAGACTGATTCACCTTGCAAAATCAACTCTATGGTATCTTGAATTTTACTAAAGTCTATCTTAAGAAAAACTTATCTTAAGTACAATTTCATGTCAACCAACCATTAACTTGATTCCAAGATTAAATAAATTACAGAGATTTCCAGGCTTTGTTTCTTAATTGCTTTGAAATAAATCACAGAGTACACATCCTGTGTATTCTTACACCTAAATCTTTTATTAAACCAAATAATAGGAAAGAACAACTAGTACTGCTACTGTTACAAATTTTAACAAGGAGAGCTAATATGATGTTAAAAATAAATAAATAAATACATACATACATTGCATTCCTTCCTTAAACAAAAATGGAAAGCAGAAAATGAGTCTTGTCTACTTGATTCATTACTTTCTGTATTCCTATGGTCTTAACAGTAGCAGATTTTCTGTTATTTCTTTTCCCTTAAGGAGAGTGATTCACAGAGCACTATTTAAGATCTTTGCATGTAATGGATTTGAGAACATCTCACCTACATTTACTGGATACTTGGATTCTCTTGGCAAGATTAACTGAAAAGATCACTTCTTAGTGTCTGTGTCAATGAAATCAGGCCAGCTCAACTTCCTAAATTATTATTCTACTTTCATAAATTACCTTTGATGAACTTGTTCAGCAGAGTTAATTGATTAGCCATTTTCCAGGCATTTTAAGGATTTTATCCTTGAGGAGAATAAAATACTGCCTCTACTGCTTATTCAAGTTTTTGTCATATTTCAGATGTACTCAACCCGCTCCTAGAGGTCTTCCAACACAAAACTAACACTAACCATAACTGAATGAAATCAAAATGCTTCTGGTGGTTAATAAATTATATAATTACTAATATTCATACAGCTACTTCTTTTCATCCCACCAATAACAACAAATCAACATACCCTTTTTTCAAAAAACAAAGAGTTCCTACCAGAATACACTAGAAATACAGATCAGAATAAAAAATACTTTTGTTTGTATGTATTTAGTATGTCAAAATATAGTACTATGCCATATAACAGAAATAACATAAAATTAAATTGAAATGACAATAAAAATGGATCTTTGAAGGGATTTATTGTATGCCTGATTCACATTTGTAACAGCAGCTATAATGACCCACTTTCAAAAATTTCTGGTGTAGTTTTAGTTATGAAATATGAATGAAGAAAACCATTGAAATTAATCATAACAAGACACCAGAAATTTCAGAGATGCCAGTAGGTACTTTCTGACTTCAATATAAGAAGTTTTATAAAAAAATTTACTGTAATATGATCACAACTTTCTGTATAAGTAGTATTGTTATCTCATGATACCGACATTAAATACGGAGACACATAGGTGACTAATCAAACAGCATAATAACTTCATAGACAACCCAAGAACCCTTCATAATTTGATCAGTTTGTATGCAGTAACAGTGCCTTACAAGTGGAGTATCCCCTGCCTCTCAGTTCTGGAAAATTTACTTACAGGAAGTTTATAGCACATTCTGTATTTCAATACCAGGCCTTATATTAGTGCCTGTGCCAACATGATTCCTTGTTCAGGCACTTACCATCTGAAAACAGGAACAGGATGAGATAAATAGGCAATGTGTATGAATTCATGACGTAGTAATTGCAAGTTTTAAACCTCTGGCATTCCTGTAGAACACATGTCCAATATTCTCCTTAAGATGTCTTGATGGATGCTGAAGACATGCAAGTCAAAACTTCTTGATGTGACCTGCCCCTCACCTATTCTAAAGACCACTGCCTTGTCTCTCTGTCAACACAGCACCATATACATTCCTCCAGGTGTTAAAGGTTCTCCTGACACATGGCCACCAGTCTACTTACTGTATCATTAAACACGCTTGTATGACCCAACTATTTCAACGATGCATTTTCCTGTCCTGTGATGTACAACCCCATGGCCACTAGACAGGCCCCTTTCAGGCCATGGGACAGAGACAGCCTGAGAGCACCTCAGGAACTGGTGCTCAGTAGCAGCTGTACAAAGCAGCATATCCCCAGCTTACACACAAGGGGCCTTTTTAGAAGGAGCAGCAGGAGCTGTTATGGTTTTAGAGTCCTGGTGTGCCGGGTGCAGGCCTGAGCGCAGACCTCTCTCAGGGTCAGATGAGGGAGAAGGGCTGCTAGCCAGAACCATGCAGGCTCTGGGATTTCTGCTGCAGCAGACACACAGCACTGACACACAGCTCAGTAGTCACAAGTTTTCCAAAATACCTGCTCGCACTCAGTGAAGTTTTTTGAGAAGTTTTTTAAGTGTTACATTTCACCATTTTCCCCTAGCTCGAGTACCTACTCAGTTGTCAGGGAAGTGATTAGATAAAACAGAGAAACTTCAGATTAAAAGTACCATCCCAAATAACTAAATCAGCAAGGTATTTAAGTCAAATCTAAGCAAGCCATGCAGCGATACAGATTCTCTTTAGTGCTGAGATTTGTATTTGAACAGCACACAGAAAGCTGAGAGCCTTCATTAAGTATCTCTTACAGTAAATAATGAACACAGATCAGAACTAGTAATGTAGTGTAATATGTATGACTTGATATCCACGTACACTGATACATACTCATGTACTATCACATGAACGAGACCATAGACTCCTGTGTGCATGGTTACATTTTTTGGTTGTTTTTATACAGATATTTAACAGTGTAAGGTTTACTTCACCTTTCCTGTTCATTTGAGCTAAGAGATAATAGAAACATATATGAAACTGCCATTTCAATAACCTTCAAGTGAGTTGTTAGAGCAGGAGACTGCTGCAGACTTGCCTAATGATAAATTCATCAGTGTCTGCATGATTTTCAGAGCACTCCACATGCACATTCTTTGTCCTCTGCTTCTTCATTTCTACCTGATCTTTCCACATTCAGTAAGATGCACGCTTTCTCTGCTCTCTTTCTTTGCTCCTCTTTTCTGTACTACTATCCCTCTTTCAAATTCTTACTTCCTGAATCCCCTGTTCTTAAGTTCTACTATTTTCATGTACGAAAGTTTATTTACAAAAGATGCCACAATTTCTGACATTGCAAGATGCCAATTTGCTCCATGTGCTTGTATTTTAAAACTCTTATACCTTTGGTTTCAAAATAAAAAATGCAAACTTTGCGAAGAACAGAAAAATCTCTCATGGCTATTGATATGGTACTTAGAACACCTCCCGATGGGACTACACATGGCTGAATGATATTTATAAATTTAGGTTGAACCATATGACAATGCTACAATGATTTTGCTTAGATATTGAACACATAATATAGGTTATGTATATAACTTGAAATATATATGTAAGTGCACACATACAACATGCTTAATTGCATTTTTATATATGTATATATAATGCGTATATGTATTTAAATATAAGTAATAATTTTCCACATAAAATACACTTGTCCTATGTAGATTCCTAAATTGACAATGAGAGCTTTTCAGAGTGCATTATATGGATTTTCCCTGAAACAGGAATTGTATAAGATTTTAAATGCTTTAGGTATCAGACAGAAAAACTCTCCACTTTCCCTAGATAAAGTATTTCAGTATTAAATTTTAACTGATATAAACAAAAATGAGGAAAATATTTACTGATTGTAAATATGCCTGTAGGGTGAAAAGAAAGGTGTTAAAAAATAATAAAATGACTCTACTGATGCACTAAAATACAACATAACATTTTGTTCATGGAAATTGTTTCAAAATAAGGGTGCATGTTCAAATGTGAGAAAAGAACGTACTGAGATAAACAGACTCTATATGTTAAAAAGAGAAGGAATTTTGCAACTCCATTTCATCAACGACCCTTCTCAAACTCCCATTCAGAATTCCCACAAACGTAAGAACAGCATCTCATGCTGGCTCCTGGGAAGCAAAGGAATTGTTAAATAGGTTCCAGGAAGCAGAAAATACAAGCCTCAGTCCAACCTGAAAAGGATTTTTGCTAAAAAACAAGTTTAGTGAATGTCCAGACAAAAAAAAAAAAATGCTTGAGCATTTCCTTCTTTCGCTAGAATATTGTTGATCGGGCAACTTCAACAGGACAGCCACATGAATAAACCATAATAAATGCAAATTATGCACAATTAAATGATGACTCCAGAGGGAAAAAAAATCCAGTTCCTACCAGTTTGGCTGAGTTGTGATGTGCTACGGCTTTTCCGCGAGAGACCCACGATGGCCACCATCTTGGCTCCGATGCTGGAGCGTCTCTTCTTGCTGCCACCACCCACGGTGCCCACTGCCGTGTCTGACTGGCTGCCATCGTTCTTCTCCAGCGTGTACATGTCCCCACCGATGCTGGTGCTCTTAGTCATGTTCTTTCCTGAGGCGCCCATCTGTCTGCTTTGCATTTTGGATGTAAAGACACTGTCAGCCAGTGGATGGATAAACAGCGCAGACACAGAAGAGTAAAAAGGGGAAGACAGAAAAGGACAGGTTTCAGAAGGAAAGTTTTGGGAGACTGGAGGGTAACAGTAGCTAATTCACACGGTAGGGGCTGGTTTTTTAGAGGTAAAAGCAGCTTTAATGCTAGGTTCCCATTTGATCTTTCGATCAAACAGGACTGATCAAACATTGCAATTGATCAAAATTTTGTTTTAAATAACACATTCTTACTGGTTTTCTTAAAATGCATTAACAGCAGAAGCATATCAAAGAATACTATATCAGTATGCCATTGAATACGTTTTTTAAAAACTATGCAAGAATAGCAATATATTCATAGATTTAGAGCATTGCTTTTCCACATTTGATAAATCAGATCATAAACATTTGTTCATCTTCTTTATCAGTTAAGAAGCCTCTGAAAATGGCTTGAGTGGGGATTACCTGGGCACGGCAAGAGACACAAGGAAAATAAAATACAGAAACTGTCATTTATAGTTCATGCTTTGACTAGAATTATTATTTTCTATAAAGGAAAATCATCACTATCTAAAATGACAAGTGTTTTTCACAGCTATGGAAAAGTGAAGGGTCATCAAGACCCATCAGTAAGCTACAGAAAAGCCACCACCTGGCTCTCCTGTATTATTCTTATGGTTTTCCTCCAGCACCACTATATGGTGACCTGGAAAGAGGGAAAAAAAAAAAAAAAAAAGGACTGGGTGAAAATAACCTTGCTTCAGTATAATGCTTTTCTAATTTATTTTTCCATTCCTTACACATCCCTTTTGTATGCTTCTTGAGCTTTATCTATCACAGTAGTAAGTTGTTATGTGCCTGCACTTATTATTTAAAGTATAAACAGTCAAACATCTGAAGTGGTTCCATTTATTCACTGATGTCCCAACATTTAGCTCTTACAGCAAAATAATCATTTAATGCTAAGTTCTCAGGTTATCTGGTCTGACATTACCAAAACATTTTATTTCTCAATTTAAACAAGCACTGCACAGAAATCCACCAGTGAGGACACGGCAGCTCAGAAGGTACACACTGAAAAAGAGTTTTTAAGTGTTTCTGCCAGACAGAAGATTGAAGTGTGTCCAGACCCAGAAACAGACCCCCCAATGCTACTTGGGAAATTTACATTCTGCAGTCCCCTTAAGTGCTCTGCCACTCTTATCTCATATACAGATATGCAACCTGTGTTCCTCAGGGAAGCAGATACTCGATTCATGAATGAATTAAATGAAAGTCTGAAGTCTAAGCTCCAGTTTCTAAACATCCAGACATTTCATGGATATTTTCAGTAATCCAGTGTAATTCAGTTATCCTATGATTTTGATAAATTTACATAGTGATGGACTAATTTTCATTTTTTATTCCCTCTCTGGCAGCAAATGCATGTATTATATACATATGTTATAAAACACCTGGACACTATGTGACTTAGATCATCTTTACACATAAAGTGGAATTTTATTATAAGACGTATTTTGTTCTTAATTATAGACAGTTCCTACAGGCTGTAAGCAGCTTGCATCTGAATTACTTCCTGCAGCATGCCAGAGCATGCTGCAGGGGGACCTATCCTCCCAGTGCTGCAGGTTAAAGGACCTTACATTCACATGGAGATGATCTGCAGTGATGATAGCACTACATATTCAAATCTTGCCCTGACATGTAACCAGCAGATGTCTGGAGAAATATCCAGGCCAGGAAATGCTCGAGCAAATGTGGACCCGATAGTATATACGGAGAATATTTCTATTTCAGTGAAGTTCTTGCACAGAACTTAGCACTTCATTCACTACATCTCACTAGTAGGCCCATACTAGATACAGTGTTAGGCAACCTGTAGAGAAAAAAAACAACAGAATATTTCTGGAAAATGGGAAATTTTTCTCTTTGTGTGTATGTGTTTGTATAAAAGCAACACTATATAAATGCTAACAAAGATTATTTTTTTTCTTTTTAAATACATTTTCAAAAACGTACTTAGGCTAGTCCTGGAACTTCGCCCCTCAGCAAATGGCTTTGGAGTGGATTTGTCTGGATGTAGCCACAGTCTTCCTCTTATGTATAACAATCGGAAACTATTTCAAAAACATACATTTATATTGCTTCTTTATT
Source organism: Odontophorus gujanensis (assembly GCA_013399175.1). Lineage (NCBI taxonomy): Eukaryota > Metazoa > Chordata > Aves > Galliformes > Odontophoridae > Odontophorus > Odontophorus gujanensis. Next base: position 38,490 of record VXAB01008608.1, read on the forward strand.
AAGCTCCTACAATAAATCTTTAGAATCACAGAATTACCAAGGGTGGAAAAGATCACCCTAAGATCACCCAGTCCATCTGTCCACCTACCACCAATATTTCCCCACTAAACCATGTTCCTCAGTTGCATAGTTACACATTTCTTTTCCTCCAGGGATGGTGACTCCATGGGCAGCCCATTCCAGTGCCTGAGCACACTTTCAGGGAAGAAGTTTTTCCTAATATCCAATCTGAGCACCCTCTGGTGCAACTTGCGGCCATTCCCCTTCATACTACCACTATTACCCTAGGGAAGAGGCTGACTCCCTCATTGCCACCACCTCCTTTCAGGTTGATGTAGAGGGCAATAAGGTCTCCCCTGTAAAAACTTAACTATGGAATTAATGCAATGGCCTCAAAAGCAAAGGGACCGTTGCATCTCTTCTCACTGATTTAAGGGGAAATGGGATGAGGCATCACATTTGGAACAGTGACGCAATTATTTCAGATATCTGAGTTTCCCAGAAAGCTTTTTGGTCTTTAGTTCACAGCTGCATTTACTTTGTGTAAATGGGATAAAACGCCTCGAGTTATGCCACAACACAGAAAAAAACACAACAGCAGATTATACACTATAGAAGTGTCTTTGTAATGAAGTCCAAACATACTGGGTGTGCTTTCTAAGGAAGCTACAAAGAAAAATAAGAATGAGAGTTCAGTTCAACAGATATACAGGCACAAAACACAGTTGAGAGTAACCTTGACAGGACAGATAATAACAAAAGATTGGAACACAGTGGGAGCCTGAATGTGTATTTTGCATCCTTTTTTAACTCTCCTTCTTCTTATATGTTGTTACATGTTGACACACACTAGAAAATCTAACAGAAACTGAAGTGGGATAGAACACAGGTGAAATGGAAGGAGGGGAAAGGAAAAAAAGTGGATCTCAATCCCTGGGGCTTTTTAACACTGTGATAACTGACTTATAATAACAACACATGATGTGTTTTCTTTCAAACTAACACCTTCAGAGTTTGCATTCTCAGGAAGTAGATACCACAAGAACTAATGATCAGTTTCAACCCTATCACGCATTTAAGAAATATCAGAGAGATCTAGAAAGGACAGAGTTGGGAAGAGCTAGAATCTTCAGTTTTATTTTATACTATATTCTAAGAATCAGAAATTAAGACCCTTACCCAGTAATGCTATTTTTAACCTCAGTTTTCTAAGTAAACATGATTAATTTCACAGTGTTGTCTGTCAGAAATCTTTCTGGCACCTGAGTAGAAATCTAAAGCTACTTAGTTTCTAAAACAGATCCCTGGAGAGAGATTTTATCAGTGCTTTTTGGGGACAGACAGTAGTATTGAAACTCTTTTATTTCATGTGGTAGCTCATTCTCACAGCACAGATTGATAGGAGGATGAGTATTTTTACTGCCTGAAGAAAAACCTATTACAATGATACAATTTTCAAGAACCAATGAATCACACAATGTACTTAGTTGGAAAGGACCACAAAGATTACTGAGCCCTCCTCATGATTCCGCACAGGAGCACCCACAATTCAAACCCTATGCCTGAGATCATTGCCCAAGCACTCCTTCAACTGTGGCAGTTTTTGGTCATGACCACTGCCCTGTGGATGCTTTTTTCAGGGCCCCTAACACGCAACATGAATCTCCCAATGCAGCTCTGTGCTGTTCCCCACCTACCCACAAAGTCAGTGAGCTGCAGCTGTACCTTCTATTAGAAAACAGTAATTATGTCATTGCTTTATAAGTGATATTAACACTGAAGACAGGCCTTCTGTCAGAGCAATGATAACAGAAATACCCTGTTTTCTTGTAGAACAGGGGGAAGAAAGTTCCCATTTCCTAGGCCTAATGTGCATTTAGCATATTGAGGTGCTTCGAGTGTCATATCCTAAAATGTATAATTCTATTAAAATGCAAAAGTTTGCAACAATTGCCCATATTAAAGAAACAGATGTGCTTGAAATGGTTGTCATGCAGAAGAAGTTGCTATAATTTCACTAGGCAGTTAGCTATGAAAGCACTATGTATTACATAAATAGGCTCTTTGGCTTCTGTCTAAGGCCTTCTGTATCACAAAGTCAAGTTTTGCTGTATACACCTGCCAGCAATGAGGCAGACTTCATTTAGTCAATTTATTTCTTTAGACCAGCTAAGAAAGGGAAAGGGAAGAGAATTCAAGTAAGGAAAAAAGAGGTTTAAGTTTAGGACTGAGCGGATATTCCAAATACTCGTATAAATGACCAGTACTGAAGTTCATTCATCAAACTCAATTTTTTCCATCCAAGTACAATTATAAAAATACTTTCTCTAATTATATGTTCTGAGTTTTTCCTCCATAAATGCAGAAGGAGAGACATCTTTGTTATGCTCCCAGCTCACAAACGACCCCTGAAGAAAGCTATTGCATAGCAGTGGCTTTATTTTTTCAGTTCTTCTTTCTCAAAAACGCTTTGCTAAGCAAGTACTAGGAGAGTTCTGAAAAACTGTTTCATAGTAAATCTGTAGGGCTCATGAGGCAAGCCAGTTCCTTCATTCATAGTCTGAACTCTTTTTGGTCAATCAAGCCTTTACTCACTGATCATCGGGAAATGTTTGGTATCCTTACCAGTGAAGTTATCTATCTGGACTGCCTTTCGACCGTGTCAAAATTGATTTTCCCTAAAAGAATAGGGTGTTGTATGCCAGGTTGCGTTCCTATCTGAGGTAACAAATCTGTCAAAGAGATGTCTTACTTAATAACTCCTATAAACTTCTCTCTTAACAGGAAACAGAAATGAATCATCCCTGAAGTTTTCTTTCCACATGCATATACACAGACACACACATTCAGTTAAACATGTTCAACATTTTAAATTTATGAGAGGATATGAGACTAGGAATAGAGGTGCACTAAAAATAGTTTTCCAGATGTCTGATAAGGTATTCAACTTGAGAAGATCCTCTACAAAAGAATATGCAGCCACATGGGGAAAAAAAGAAACCCACAAAATTAAATGAACAAACTAACTGTGCTAGGGCAGTCACGTGCGTGATGGTGCAGTAATCCTTGCCATGAGAACCCAAACAAGAATCACCTCATCACATCACTCCAGCTGCAGGTAGTCCCTGCCCAGAAGCAACCAGAGAACTGACAGCCAAGCCACTGCCTTTGGCTTGTGGAGACTTACCAGACAACCAGAGCAGTGCAATGGCAAGGCTGACAAGGGAACCTGCTTCCTGCACTGGCCTGAATTCAAGGAATCACTTGAGGACACTGAGAACCACTGACAGGTCTTTGTGTGGGTAGGCTAGACACTTGTTTTAGATGCTTCAATTTTCCAATGAACAGAGAAAAATGTCCTCAAGTGGGACATGGGGTTAGGTGGGTTCTCTGACCTTGAAAGCCTGCAGACACACAGCTAACATGCATGCTTTCCAAAGCAGGCTTCTCTCAGGCATGCTGCCGGGAGGACACAGCTCCTGACCCACGCTGTCTGAGTTGTGCCTGCACTGTATCAGGGGCACATCACTAGTGTGGCTGGCACAAAGCTGTGCCAAATACAATGCATTTTACACAGTATGGGTGACCACGGAACAGTGCTTAAGACTATGCTCAGTCCTGTCTAGCTTACTGGTATGGACATAGTCTTGAACTCCTTGACTGTACAGCAAATCTCAGATTGTTCTTAAATTCAAGCTTATATGGTTTTCCTGAACACTTCTGAAGAAAAACTTTAAGCCAGTAAGAAGTTACTACTTGTACAGAGCCTTCTATAAAATACAGTATTATGTTTTTTTATTTCTTGAAGGCAGGAATCTTTGGGATCCCTTTGCCAAAAAACCAATTGTTTTCAAAATAGGGAGTGCAATTTTCTCTGGACTCAGATTTGCTATAAAAGTTTTCCAGGCTCCTACCATAGCAGGTAATCAGATGCACCCATGTTTTTTTCCCCATTTTGCAGGTATCTGTGCTGAACTAATGAAAGATTGAAAAACACTAGCAGAGAAAACTATCCCAAAATATAAATCCTGTGACCTGCTGCTTGGAAAGCTGACACATAGCCGTATGGGACTGCTGCCCTAGGAAATTTTCAGAGAAGGGAGGTAAAGAAACAGGTTTCACAAGATCTTTGGCTCAGTCTTGGTATTTTCTGCTTCAGACAATCCATTTCTTTGATACCTGATCGAGAAGGAAGGAACAGTTTATGAGGTTTCAGTTAAGATGGGAGATTTCAAGTGCAATAGGATCCTAAAATGAACACAGTGACTCTCCCAAGTTACCGCTATAAAGAAACAATTGCAAAGTCCCAAAGGTTAAAGAACCTTGATAGGACTTTTGAAAGCATCCTCTGTTGTTCAATAGAACAGCACTGCCCATACTTTCTGTACACTAAGCAATCCAGCAGGCAGCAATGACAAAAGCTGAACTAGGAAAATACACAGTCCTTCTCCACAAAAAATACACATATGACCAACAGATCCAAACCCAAAACAAAGAGAAAGAGTATTTTTGTTTTGGAAGCAGAGAAATGCCTTATGTAGTTGCTTTTCAGTTAACGTTTCTGACGATTTTTATACAACCTCTTAAGAAACATCCTCTCTTCAGATGCCACATTCAAAAAATATTGATCATATCCTCTTAGACATCTCTTTCCACTGTCCCATTTTACTCTCCTAGACTTAAAAATGCTATTTTATCCATTCCAATGTATGACTGATAGACTAAAATTATTCATAATCCTGATTTTTTTTTGTTGTTGTTTTTTTACATACTAAAAAAATACACTTTACTAAAGCAGTATTATTAAGCACAGGAACTTTTCATCTCTCCAGTATAGCAACACCATTCACTGCATTGGATATCATTAGTAGGATTTCTGAGGACTTTTCTTTTGTTTTCAGTTCTCATTACAGCTGAATTGAAAATGAAAATATTTCATCTTCTTACTCATCCAAAAGTATATAATTCAGGAAACCAGACTTACACTGAAGTCATTTGGTAGATCTTGCAGGTATTTTTTTTTTTTTTCCAGTGGAAAGTCAGTACTATTACTGCCCTACCTTTCACCTTAGTTCTCTGGCAATGATGCCTGAAGAAAATAAAGCATCTGCTAATGTAAAACTACACTTAGCCAAGTGAGGAGAACAGCCATGTACTGTGATGCCCTAGGGAAAGGATTTTAACAATTGTTCAATTGCAGATAGAATTACTGTTTTATACACATCTCTTATGAGATTGGACAACCACTGAAGATTCCTGTTACAGATTTTTACAAGCAGGATAGGAATTTTAATGCCATTTTTAATAGAGCTCATTCCTCAGTTAAAGACATTCTCATTTCATTAATTTCCTGAAGAAATTTAACAAAAACAGAATTATGGGGACAGCTGTGATGCAGAAAATAATATTTCCATGGGAACAATGCTTCTAGCCAATGCACATCAATTCACATCAAACAAAAACACTACAGGTTTGCAATTATAATGACTTAGTCTCCTGAAGATCACTTGGCCCAAAATTATCCTATTAACTCATTTGTGATATAAATCTCTAATACCTACAGGACTGACTTAATAGGTTTATTTTATGGAAATTATAACAGGAAAATCTGTGGAAAACAATTTTGGAATCGAACTTCTCTAATGTCTCAGGTTGAACATGAAAAATATATCTTTTTTGTGATTAATTAGTGAATAAAGCAGTGATTATTATACACTTTGTTATGTATAATTTCAAAGAAAACTTGTGTGCACTTCTGAAAATAAAAATAACTCTGTATTTTTATACGGAATAAAAGATCTATTCCATTACTAATCAGAAAAACCTCACTTGTTACAGTACACAGGTTGACTTGAATTGTATCTTCCCCATTCTGCAGATATGAGGCATGCCACTGCTTCATTTTATAAATTAATAGATATATAACTTTTTCCATACTATGCCTAGGATATCTCTCTGACAGAATAATCAGCCATTTTTAGATTTTTAGTACAATTTAGAAAAACTCTTTCATTTAAAGCAACTGTTATATTAAAATTAAATTAAAATTATAGGATACAAAAAAAATCAAATTCAACTACTGCAGATAAGCTTTCAAGTTTTCATTTATAAAGTTATAAAAAAGCTTCAGAACTACAGGAACAGTTGTGAATCTATGAAGGATCCCTTCCTTTGATACAGTGAACAAAACCCAGTCTTTAATATGTGTGAATTCCAAGAAAGAAATCTAGCTAAGGTGCAAGTCTTTCATTACCCAGCTGCCATTTTAGTTCAATACTCATTTGCAAATACAAGTAGTCTATATGAGCTGTGAAAGTTTAGTAATAAGGAAAGTAAACTCTAAATAAAGACAGAATCAGTTGTTTCATATGAAGCAGATGAACAACAGACTTACCAAAATAAATCTGATAATGGGCAACCTGTTTTAATTGAGTGTCTTCTAGAGAAACACACCTTGCACGTATTAAATCTAACAGTTAAATGGTATGTGCTTATTTGAACATATTATTGAATGACAGTTTTTTCCAGCTGAGATAGAAAACAGATGGAACAGAAGGATTGTTCTCTTTTCAGTATTAACAGTGCTTACTAAGTCATAAAATACAGCTCTGCCACAAACTTGCTTAAAACTACTCTTATTCCTTGAAGAACTGAAAAGTGGTCATTGAAATTAAAAACAAGCAGTGAATTGATAAACCAAACTTTAAATCCACTGTGTATGCGTAATCCAAAATCACCAGAAAAATAATTTAAAATCAAGTCCTAAATGGAGAAAAAAAATAAATTTCAAGGTAGAAATTCTCAAAAATACATAGACATAAAAGACATCATGCACTACCAGGGTAAGAGCATCCGTGATTTAGCATCGTTACTCGCTAAACTGAAATCATCTATAAGGACAATTTTCTTATTGGGAAAACACTTTAACAGCTGGAAAACTTTGGAAAAAGTCATATAGTAACCACTCTGGATGTGCTACTGAGAGTACATCAAGAGAAAATCACAGAATGCAGAGGGAAGAGAGAGATGCCCTGAAAAACCAGTATTCAAATCAATGGCTGTAGGCAAACATAGATCTGACTAAAGCTGCCTCTGTACTTGGCTCATGGAAGGCAGGAAAGCTTTGATCAGCACTGTACAACCTGGCTGTGCTTCACTCCTAGTCCCTTTGCACCACTCATGTGTATAGTCGGGGAAGTCTAAACAATAAAAAGCAGCTCTGGCATTTCCTTCTTCCCCTGCAATTTCAGGTTGCTTGAGGACTCCAGAAAACAGGGTCAGAATAGACACTGCTAACATTTCTCAAACCTATAGCATCTCTCTGATTTGATCTTCTGGGACCGAGAGCTAAACGGACATGAGCAAGAGATCTGAAGCCATAATTGCTTCAGCCAAAGAGACATTATCTGGGACATGATGATCTTGCCTGCCTGACTTCTGTCACTTTGACAAAATGAGTTTGAGTCACTTTGGGCCTCTGGGGAAAATTAGAAAGCCATACAGAAAACTTAAGAGCATCAGAAAAAGAAAAGGTTGTGAGGAAACTTGGCATGCATCTTTCTGAGCCCAGGTCTGCAAATGTTTCCTGACCTGTGGAGCACAGGCCCATGGCCAGAGCTCCTTGCTGAGGAAGTACGTACACTTACATGCCATGTATGTTTGGAGCAAATGTTTGTTTAGGTAGCACTTTATGGACTTTACAGGCTGTGTATGACTATTATGCAGGTACAGTGACAGTACTAAACCAAAATGTTCAGATGTTTAGTCAAGCAACCTAAACATCAGATAGACAAGCAATGGCAAACCACTGCATCGTCATGTTATCCTGGGTATTAAGCAATAGTAACATCAGCACTGGGCTCATGAACGTTAGTTAAAATATCACTTGTGAGATAAGTTTGGCAGTGTGTTTCAATGGTACTGTCACAAAGGCAGTAGTGGTGTTTTAGAAGTACCTTTATGAAGTTACACAAACAAGGATCATACTTTAGTACGTTAATAATATTACTGTTAATGATGTGCACTTCCAAATTCATTATTTTATTAATTCCCAGTGGATAAAACTAAATCTACCATCTGTAGAGGACTCTGCACATATTTTGTACCTTCTCCAGGAAACCAGTAGGTCTCTAAGGGTTTGATAGATAGCGATGACTAATTCAGAAACATTGCTATATTTCTTAAATCATGTATATTCTACTCTCAGTACAAATGCCACAAAAAATATATGAACTAATACAACTCCTTTCTGAACCATTGATATTTTGTGCCCTTTTCAATAATATTTCTAAAGAAGTCAAAGTTAATTTTCTTCTGTATGTCATCTGTCAAAGTTCAGAATATGAAACAGCCAAATTATTGTGTGCACTGCTACAGAAGCAGTTGCGTATGGATTCTTATTTTTTGAATTTAGAATACTAAATCAATTTTAAAAATTTACACCAAAAAACAGTGGGTTTGGATCCTTACTTCAAATAGAGTAACAATTTGTCATTAACTGCTAACAAACTCTATATATCTCTATAATTCTAATCTTACTTGGAAAAAAAAAAAAAAAAGGTACTTTGATTTCAAGGACACAAACCAGCTATATTTAAACAAAAAAAAAAAATGGTACTTTGATTTCAAGGACACAAACCAGCTATATTTAAACAGCCATCCGGTTATCTGATGAGAAGCATACAGAACAGTTATGTTAGAGGAACACACATTTTAAGTTGGTGCTTTTTATTTCAGGCCTCTGTCCATCATATGTGCCCCGGCCTCTCAGTTGGAAGAAACCCACAACAGGGGTCTTCTGGCTCCACACAAGACCACACAAAAATCAGACCAAATATCTGAGAGCTTCATCCAGACACTTCTAGAACACTGGCAGCTCAGTGCCATGACCACTGGGGAGCCTGTTCCAGTGCCTGATCATCCTCTGATATCCAACTTAAGCCTCCCTTGATGTTGTATGGCAGCTTGCCAGGAGTGGCAAGAACACTTTTTGTGATGGTTAAGAAACACCTTGGGCTGAGAGCTACAGCAAAGCCAAGAAGTTCCCCTCCTCCCATGCCAGGATCAGGGCTGGTTTTACAACAGGAAAGGCTGGGGGCAGGTTTGTGGTCCCATACCTCATTCTGACTGCAGCCCCATCTGGCAGGGCCCAAGCTCACTGCACGTGGAAGCACGCTTCCGACCACAACCTTTCCTCATGTAACTAGGCCATAGCCCAGGCTTTACTACCTTGCAAACACTGCTTTGTGCTTCAAGAAGGGTCTGGCCTACTACAAGGGTATGGTTAGCTGATCAGTGTAAGCACAGATCAGTTTTTTCTAGGAAACCATTGTTAGATCTATTGGGCACAGACTGCACGCACTGCAACTTTGCTAAAGGATGCATTTTGCAGTTTGGAAAGTGTCTCAGGTTACAGTTTTCACAACCATTACAAGCATGTGGCCTACTTGGAAAGAAAGTTTGGGCACAATTAACACCTTTCATCCATTAGTTTAGTTGGTTGGGCACAATTAACTTCTTTCATCCATCAGTGTAGTTGGAACAATCACTATAATTTTTATGAAACAGTTTTAAGAAATCAAACAACACAAGCACTTTGAAAACAGATTTTTTAAGCTTGTTGGCTTTTGCACAATTTTTGATATTTTTTATCAAAGTACAGTTTTTCAGAAAGTGTTACAAGCTTCCACCTCTATGGAGGAGCTAGCGCAGACTGCAAAACACTGCATTTAACTGATAATAGCTGCAATCACAGTAGAAGACACAAAGACTGAAATACAAAGATTACAATACAATGAAAAACCAAGGAACAAATACTCATCAGGCAACAGTTTCAAAACCTACTTAATTAAATTCTTTGAAGATTTTTTTTGACTGAATGACACAAAAGATACTAGAAATTGAATTTGAGATGAATCTTTACATCCCACATAGGAAAGGGCAGAGGGAGCATGAAGAACTATTAGGAAGAAGTTTTTTGTCTGAACAAAGCCATTACTTAAAACTACATGATGCACTGTTTCTTGTATCTTTGAATAATTCTGCAAAATTACAATCCAGCTGATTTTCTCCACTATAAATCTTAATTCTTTACTTCTGTCACCTTCCTATCTATTGTCTCTACTTCTTTGACTATCCTTTAGGATTCACTTCTCTTCTCTGCACAGGATCTCACTGATATCTTTCAAAACATAGCAAACACTTATCTGCTTCTGTTCTGACTCTGCATTTTCCTCTTTAGGCTAATTTCTATTCCTCTGCCCTTGCCACAGATGCATAAATTTCTCATTACTTTACTTAATTTCACCTCTAGTCATGTAGTTACAAAATCAAAGGGTGGTTGACGCTGGTAGGACACAGCTTCTGGACACCCCCACGGAGGAGCCCCCACAGCCTTTGGGCAGCCTGTGCCACTGCTCTGGCACCACACAGCACAGCAGTGCTGACTGGTGCTCAGAGGGAGCCCCTGTGCTCCAGTTGGTGCCCACTGCCTCCTGTCTTGGCGCTGGGCACCACTGAAAGGAGCCTGGCTGTGTCATCTTAGCACCCTTCCTTCACGTATAGGCATTGATAATGTACCCCCTGGCTTTTTCACCATATATATATCTTTCAGCACTGTCATTTCCCCCAGATTGTATAAACATGCTTTAACATATCCCTTTAGAAAGTAGAAACCTCTAGTCTTTCATCAGTTCTGCAGTGCAGTCAGACCCCCTTTCTCCTTTTCACCCCTGAGTTAATTGAAAGAATAAATATTTACACTGTTTAAAATAACTCTGTTTAGCTCCTGTTTTCCATTCCCATTTCAAACACTTTCTAAACAACAAAAATGGGCTCGTGTTCAGTTGAAACTGCACCTGGCAAGGTCTTTAATGACATCATAAGACTTCAAAACTATACTGGTCTCTTCTTCGCTTAGCTAAAATTTACCATATTCTGAGAATTAAGAAGTTATCCTCCCTTACTTTCCTTAACGCATCATGTCTCAAATGTCTCAAATTTGCCCTCTCTCTAATCTTTCACTTAACATCTGCTTGAGTAGATGTAAACTTTCTGCCCAGCCAGATGACTGTGATGGCCCCACAGGGCTGTATTACTGTCCCCTATCGTCGCTGTCCCTAAATCAACATCTGCTTATCAGCAGTACATCAAAATATTCCTTCTGCAATTAAAACTGCCTACCTTCTCCCCTGCCTTTTTCTGCCTGCACTACCATCTCTTTGTCTGGTACCTCCCCGTGAATCACTATTCTCAACTCAGTAAATTCAGTATTTCCCTCCAAGACCTCTCTGCTCCTTCTCCCAGTCGCATGGACAGTGCATGTCAGTCAGACCTGCTCTTTGGGCAGCACTTGAATACTAATTTCATATTAGGTCCACATTTTTGTGACTTGCGGATTCTTACAGTATCACATCTCTATCCTTTCTGTCCATCCACATATTGTATCCACTCTCATATTTCATATGCCAGTTACTGCTGTGCTTTTTTCCAGTCCTGGCAATTTACCTAACCTAACTCTTCAAGCATACCGTAGGAAAGGTAAGTTTCATAGTTTTTCAGTTTGGTTATGCCACCCTTTCCTGTGCATCAGTACAAAGGCACACTTTTCTTTATCCAGCTGCACATACATTGTTTTTATTTTCTAGTATTTAATAGCTGCTCCTTATCACACTGCTGATCATCCACTTGTGATATTTTTAGTAATGTTTTTTTCCTCAGTGCCTCAAATGCTTGAAAAGAGCTCTCCAGAAGAATTCACAAAACTCACTTATTTCCTTTCTTCAAATTTCCCCTAAGAGCTCCCTGTTGCCAAGATGTCCCCAGCCCTGTACTGTGACTATCTCCTGTGACGTGGAACAGCTCCTAATTCTCCTGTGGTCTCCTTTCTGTGCTCATCTTATGATTTTGACTCCTGTGCTTGGAACAGAGCCTGAATCTTCATTCAGAACTTGAACACAGAATTACTTATTCTGTATTTGTAGCACAGTGAAATCCTGTTCTGCGACTACACTTGTGCACTGATATGAGAAAAGGTAACTATTGTCGATTGATATTCAGAAGTTAAGGAAGGTTAAGATTTAAGATGTTCTTAAGCAGATTTCCTGCAATAAAAATTCTGACACAATAGATCTAGTAGGGCTCTTTTTGTTCCTGATATCATCAGGGAGTTAGAATAATATCACATAAGAGTACATAAGGAGTCTTCAAAAGCTGCAACAGAGAAGCTTGATCCATGCTTTCTGTTTACTAGCATGCACTGCCAAGAAAGAACACAGTTATGATCTCTCTATATATCAACCGTATGCCAATCTGTAGTTCTAAGAGGTTTAGTGAAAGCAAAATCTGACTGCATCTATTGCTGCCATCTTTTGATTGACTGACTTACTGTACTGCAGTGCTCTAAAAGTTAATGCAGTTTATTGCACTGAATGACTCTCTGAAACAGGCAAGGGATGCAGTCATGTTGGATATCTGTCTTCATGGTCATTTAAGTTACTTTGAACCTGCCTATGATCTCAGCAGACTGAAAGCCATTAGCGTGACTATTAGCATTACTCACAAAATGTGTCAGCATGGTGACTTTGAAAAATACAATATTGAGGCATAATATATCTTTAAAGAACTCACTTTTCATGATGGAGTGATTGAGAGCAGACTCTTTGTCTCCCAGTTCCCCAGAGGAAAGGTGACTGCTGTTCAATACCTGTGAATACAAATTCCCATCTCCTCTACAGCTTTCTTTGATGCCCAAAATCTTAGGATCTAGGATTCTCTACTGTTCTTTGCTGGATAAGATGTCTGCTTCAGTTCTGTTGGGTACCAAAAATACCTATGATATGGTTAATTGCTAAATGATTCTTTGTTGACTGTTCAATACTAGTGTTGAGCTTTTCAGAAAGCTGAAGTTGCTCTGAGCAGCTGCAGAGATGCTTTGTTTCATATCAAAAAGGGATCCTGACTTCTCTGCCTTCCTGAAGGCTGAGAGCAGCCACCAAGTAAAGGAATGAGCTGGCATGGGGAAAAAGAAATTCCTTCTCAAAGAAGACTTTATTTTCTGTGAGGGGTAGCATTTTTGGCTGAAGGGTAACCTGAATGAAAGTTGAAAACTAATAAAAGAGACCTGCTTTCTTAAAGGTAGAACTTCGTAATTCCAATAAACTGGAAACTTAATGAGATTCAGGATAGAAAAAGATCCTTAAAGTATTCTTTCCCACACTACCAAAAGATTTGCTTAGCAGTCCCTGGAGCAAGCATTCCAAGGCAGTCTTAAAGACAGTTGTTTCTAAACAGATGTTTTTGCTGAGATCTAAAAGGTGTTCAAAGGAGTGAAGGAATGATGGCAATACATACAATAATTAGTGGCAATATTGCCCCATACCACCCCAGATTGAACACTACAGGTTTTGATTCTTTTTTTATGACCTTTGCTTCATTCATCTCTTCTTAGAAGAATCTAACAGAACACCTTATGTGAGTAATTATTTGTTTGAAATAAAAGAAGTAAGTCTGTGTGTGTGTCTGCATGTGTGTGTATGTACAGGCATGTATACGTGGATGTATGTAGCAGGGGCAGTGGAATGCAGCAGAGCATTTTAACATATATTAGACCAGCTTGACAAGCTTAAGCTGTCTATTGGCAGTGAAGCATTTGCTGGTAAAATAATTTTTTTCCTGAGATTTTCTGATGTGTATCAGCAAAACTCAGACTCATTTTTCTACTAATGAAGACGGAAAGAACACTGTATTTTGCATAATACAAATAACAAGGATTTTGCAATATGAAATGTCACTGATTTGCATTAGAAGTCACGGTTCAAAGTAATTGTGGTAAAATGTGTAAATCTAGAATGCCATCTGATAAAATGAGAGCCAATTGTGCCGAAATACTTCTGGATACAATACAGTAGCAGAGCTGCATGACCCCTCCACAATGCAGCAGCCCACGACAGCTATTCTCATAGAGTGGAAGAAAAGGGAAAACTCTGCTTATCCACGTCGATTGTCGATCAATATACACATTTATCAGCCTACGTGAAAAGGATTACAAAAAAAATTCAAATTATTTTCTTTACTACTGCTACAAAAAAACATAAAGATGGTTTTGATATTGATGAGATAACTCAACAAAAGATTTTTCCATGAACAATAATTCAAGCAGCAATATAAAGAGACATCTTATAATTTCTATTGTTTATGATAGTCAAACTCAAACTCTAGTCTAAAACAATTTAAAAAATAATATGCTCTAGTTGTATACAAAATGATGCACTGAGTTAGTGTGCTCCATCATTTGGTATGCAGAACAAGTTCACTGAAGCTGAGGGTGAAACTTGTTTCAACATGAAATCATCACAGCTGAAAGCAAAAGAAGCTGCAGAAATAATAGACAATAAACTAAGGAAAGGGAAGTAAGAAGAAAAAAAAAGGAAGGCAGGGAGGGTTCAGGTACAGCAGGAAGACTAGGTCAGTAGATCTTCAGAAACAGAAATGTTTTACCTGTCATCCTCTTTCCCTTCCTCAGCTTGGTCCTCTTGAGCTTTTTCATCTTGCCCTGAGCCCTTGGTTTCTTCCTTATCACAGTTCTCTGCCACCTCTTGCCCTTCCCCTTTTTCATCATTTTCTTGCTCCTTTGCCTTTTCCTCCTCCTCCTCTTTTTCCTCCTCCTCAGGAAATATTTCATCTTGTTCATTCCCTTCCAACCCTCCCTCTTTTTTTTCCTCTATATTCCTTGTCCTTCTGAAGTCAACAAAAAAACCCAAGCAAGGCATGCAAAAGGAAAAAAGAAAAGAATAAAGTAAAGTTAGGGCCACAGGGAAGAGCATGCATGGACTCAAAAGAAAGGAAACATAGAAGGCATGAAACAAATGAAAGACAGAAGTAGCCACAGGTAAGTCATGCTGGCTAATCCTCTAGCCAGCACCAGAGAAGCTTTACACTGGGATGTTTTCTTAGGACAGCCTCTAAGGCCCTCTTAGAATAAAAGTTGAATGGCAATACATCTTATTTATAAAGGGGCACATAACCATAGGACAGAAAAAATATTCTAACATTGCCCATACACACTGATGTTGAAACAATCTTATCAGATGCATCGTTTCTCTCCAGAGGACAAATCTTTGACATTGAATCTTGCTGACAGATGTGGGTGGGTTACTGCTGAGAAAAATGATCTTTCATTCCTTCTGCAGTCAAAGCTCCACTGACAGTGCACGGGGAGCACGCAAAGGAGATGTTTTGCTCACAGACACGCTGAGAGCACCTCACTGAAGACTGAGTGGAGGTATGCCTACAGGTGACCTGGACCAGGATCTGCAGAGCATTAACACAGACTTTGATAGCAGTTAGCAGCTCTGCTTTAAAAAGTGCATTAACCTGCCTCTGGCATTGTCAGTCATTTGATGTTAAGCTGCCTTTTCAGATATCCTGACTATTTAAAAAAACTGTTATCGGGAAGTGCAAATCTAAGAGTGTCTAATGCCTGCTGATAGCATACATTTGTTCCTACAACATATGCTATCGTAACTCATAAAGACAGAACTTTCCTAAAAACAAATTCCATAATGAATTCAAAAAGCATGAGATGAAAAGGACATTTAAAGCGGTATTCTGCATACTTCCTGCCAACTCCAACTTCCACCTTCAATCACAAATACTTGAAGCAGTCAGTTGCTGAGCCCCCCCTAGCTCTGGCTGCCCCAGGGCTCCCTGTGCTCACCTTATTTTCTTGTTTCCCCGGGGCCGCTCTGACTGGACAGACATGTAGCTCGTGCTGCTGAAACGAGAAGCGCTGCTCGTCCGAGACACTGCCGAAACATCGCTGACATCGCTGTCTGAGGACTTATTGGAAACGTTGTCTGAGCCTCGCTGAGCATCCCGCCCTGACCGATACTGCAAGAGGAAAGGGACAGAGATGTTGTCAGTGGCATTTCCACAGATCAGCTATGGCGATGGTCCCTGATGGTATCTAAACTGCTTGTGTCACCAGACTGCCTGAATCTTTAAAGTGTTTAACTAGCAGAGAATACAAAACATGTCTTGGCTCATATTAATTTTATTCTGCTTTGATATCCAATTCAAGTGATTAGCTCTGCGGTTTCATCCACAGGTTAACTTGTACAAACATCCAGCTCTCCAAGGGTTTCACTAACCTGAGCAAAGACGCCTACCCCATCACACAGTGCTCTCACCACAGCTGTTTCACCAGTGCACAACAGCACAGTGGGGACTCGCAGACGCACCCGTGGCTGCTGGGCTCATGAAAGATTGACCAGGAAGCAGATGCGCTTCACACTGCCTGCAAAAAGTGTGTCTCTTTTGGGGCCTAGCCTATTTACAAGAACTTCTGTTGACAAATGATAGCACTTTTCTTTTTTTATAAGAATAGATGAGATTAGCCAAGTAAAAGACATCATGATGTAGGTATGCAAACAAACAAAACCCACGGCCTTCTGCATTGTGGTGCTGGGAAGTCCAAGCGGATGTGAGACCAAATGGATGAGACTAGAGGACTAGAGATTATCTGCACCAATAATGTACAGATGCCTCAAACCTGGCAGTAATAATCTCGCTTGAGTCAGTACACTCTCACCACAAAACAAGCTGGTGACTGGCCATCAGCAGAAGGCCTATGTGATATTTAAGCAGAGCTCTATAGAGGTATTCGAGTTAGATTTGACCAAAATATGGGTAATTGTTCTTGATAGTTAGCTCTAAAGAAATGCTAAGTATGTGCTACTCTGCACTGCACTTGGTGCGTATAGAACAAATAACAGTTTTCTCCTCCTCTTCATGAGCAGACATTTCTGTGTACACAGCAATGCAGTGGGTTACTATTCATAATCTTTTCAGAAAAATACTTCTGCGGGACAAACTGTCAATGACCACCAGGCTGACATCGAATGAGGACAGTATGAAAACGTGCAGAACAGCGTGGGTGGGATTTAAAGAAAAAATGGGAGAAAAAACCTGCATAATTTATCAGTGCCTCGTTGAACTCTTGGGGAGTAGCAGTGTTGGGCTCAGATCTTTTTTTATAGTTTTAGAGAAACTGTTCTTTGTGCAGTCCACAGATCATTCGCTTCTGGTGTCTTACAAGTGACAAGAAACACTGGGAAATAATCTGAAAGACTGCAGCGTTTCAGATTAGCATTTGAGTACCTGTTATAAATGGATATTGCATTTGGAAATAATGAGTTAACTTGCCTCTTTTAAGACAGATAAATGAACCAAAGACAAGGAAAAATGCTTGAGCAGGTTACACTGCACGCCTACTGTGGCAATGACCAAGCACAACCCGGGCTGTATGTCCACCTAAAATGGTTGCCAATACTACAGTTGTCTCCCTGACCCATCCTGATTTCCAGTATTTGTGTTCCTTCACAGACCTCTCACCTCTTTCCTCTTCAGCGCTAAAGTGTGGGAGTGCATTCACAGTGGATCTCTGTGATCACATCATTTAAATGGTGCAATATTTACTCGACTTTTTTTTTAATGCTGTTAATATTTTTGCTTCATGTAAATGGTATATATTTTTACTGATTTGGGAACATAAAAACATTGATTTAACAACTGTTCTGAACATCAAAGATGGAAGAATGTTAAATCAGAAGCTGCAGTAATACTTTTCAAAGAGCAACTGATCAGTTTTTTGGAAAAGACAAAACAGAATGCCTGGTGGAAGGTGTCCATACTCATAGAATAACAAACATCCCAAGGTGCAAAGGATCCACAAGGTGATCCAGTCCAACTCCTGGCTCCACACAGGGCCACCCAAAATTCAGACTCTGTGTCTGAGAGTACTGTCCTAACACTCCTTGAAATCGGGCAGCTTGGAGCTGTGTCTATCACCCTCTGATGAAGAACCTGTTCCTAATACCCCACCACCAATGGGAACCAATGGGGTCACCTCAGCCTCACTGTGGCTAGGGACACCGTGTGCCACACCATTAGCACTACAATTCTGATGTGGCTGTCCTTTGAGGAAATGAGTGTGGTATCAGATGGAAATTGTTAATGGACTTGTTAATTGCATCCCAATTAAGGGACAGATAAATTACTTGTGGTCACCACAGAATAACAGGTCTCAACGTGCAGATTCCATGCTAAGCTTGCCACACAGTCAGTGGGAATAAGCCTTTCTGAATTAAATACATATAAGCAACACAAAGCCACAAATGGTATCAGCACTGCAGTGAGCCATTCTGCAGCACGCTCACAGGTTCTAAGACCTATTTTTGTTTTTGTCTACTCTGTTTCCACAACTGGAAAAATAATTTCCCAGTTCATAAAAAATAGATATTAAAAAAAAAAAAAAAATACTGTACATAACAAATCAGACATTTTCATAAATAAAACAATCTAATTGCATATTTTTTCTTAAAGAAGCTAGCACAGTAGCAATAGCCTAGTGACAGACATTTAAGAATTGCTATGGTAACCAAAACAAAA
This sequence comes from Odontophorus gujanensis, assembly GCA_013399175.1. Lineage (NCBI taxonomy): Eukaryota > Metazoa > Chordata > Aves > Galliformes > Odontophoridae > Odontophorus > Odontophorus gujanensis. Next base: position 56,937 of record VXAB01008608.1, read on the forward strand.
GAAATAAAAGGGGAAAAATGATTACCAGATCACTACCATGTCACATCGTTCTCTGTTGTACGTAAGAGTATCTCCCATAAGGTATTTTAGTTTGGTTCAGAGGGCACAGAGACATTATTTGGCCCTTATCATTTCTGGATGTTTTACATCTGAAATTCTGAAACCTACTCCATCTTCTTATACTCATGTCTTAAATATTAAAAATAAAAATAAAATATTTTATAATAAAAATAAAAATAAATATTTTATAATATTTATTTTTGAAAGCCCTGTGAAACATTTGCACATTCTCTTAGTCTCACTACTGTTAATCGTCTGCCACAGCAAAATCTAGAAAAATAAACTGAATTGTGTACCTTGCCAGATACCTCAGTAAAAAAACAAATCTCCCCAACCCATCCATCAACTCTACGTCAAATTGTTTTGCTGGTTTCTGACCCCAAAAGTGTACTTCTGACCTTATAGATAATTTGATCTAGATAAAAACCAGATTATAATTTTAAGTATACTGCATGTTAGAGTTTCAGTACCTGTAGCAGAAAAGGCAAAAGGAAACACCACTTGTCAGATAGAAGACATTATGGTATTTTAATTTTACATTTGTTTCCGAAACTGCAATTCAGCATAAGGAGGTTTCCAAAGTGCTGCTCTGCTCTCTGCCTCAAAAGTAAAATGGCATTTACATTGTGTGGGTATTGATTTTTATGAACTGTCCAGTTCATTGACTGTAAAATGCAACTTTTTTTGCACAATTTTACACAATTCTGTCTTCAGTTATTGTGTGGCTGAAGTTGCCCAAAGGCATTGCAACTTCAGACATTTCATACATTTCCTTGGTTTCATTCCATTGAGTTTCAACTTATTTGTTTATGCTAAATGCCACCTACTGTACGACACCAACTGTCAGACTGCAAAGGTCATTCATTATTAACCAAGTGCCATCCACTCACTGTATGGGAGACACAGCCGCCATGTCCTCTCCTGCTGCCCTGCTTTCTCTGTGTCTCACTGCAGCAGCCAGCAGGTTGGGAGCACACACAGAGCCACTGCTGTCCCCATAGAATCACAGAATCATTATGGTTAGAAAAGACTGCTGAGATCACCGAGTCCAACTGTCAACTCATGACCACTATTGCCCACTAACCCATGTCCTTGTGGCTAGCTGCTATCTGCGACAGGATACAGGCTGGATCCTCAGACACAACTGTCCTCCCTCCACTCTTTGGTTTCCATCAGAAGAAAGCACAAGCATGGGGACAGCAAGGGAACCTCATGTGCTCCCCCCTCTGTGGACCATCAGGAGGGTTGCTCTGTAGGGACACACCTGCCTACTATGCAAGACAATTAAACACGTTTCTTTCATTATTATTATTGCTATTATTATTATTTTAACAACAGCTATTGCAGGGGAAAAATCATGTCCTGAATTTTCCCCTTGCTGGAAATGTATGTCTATCTTATTCCAATTGAGAGTCACATAATGCAGCCCAGATGCCAGACTTTATGGCCCATAGTGCAGTAACACTTCCCTGTTTCTTGTAGATGCTTCAGTAGTGGGCAGTGTGCTGTAAGCAAAGGGCTTGATGAAAACTTACTCTTGCATTTTTAATAGTAAGATGATTTTGTCTTATTTTGTTGTGTTGAAGGAAAGAATAAACTTCATGGTTACAGAATCTAGGAAACAAGTTTGAGAGTTACTTAAAATCCTTTCCTCTGCAGCAACAAAATCATCAGTTGGAGCCAGTAACAAAGAGACGTGTTTGGTGTTCGTGCCAATGCTCTGTGACTGCAATGGATTATTTTCCTGCAGTGATGAATTCATGATTGTTAACACTGAGAAACAAATACCTGTCTGCCTCCTAAAGCAATGGCCCCTGCAGGGCTCCCAGCCTCTTGCTCTGTGGCTGCAGGTCACATCGAGCTACAACTGTTCTCACTTTCTTTCTTGAAAGAAACTGCTCTGGGACTTCTAGTTCAAAGGGAGTTTGAAAGTTTCCCATTACTTTAATCTATTGTTACCAGTCTTCCATTCTGGATTATATACTCATGCAGTTTCCAGGCAATTGAAACTGCTGGTCATTTCCAACAATCTTTCTATTTTATACTTTTTTTTTTTTTTAAATAGTGTACTCATCAGCTTTTATTTGCTAGCACTTACATAGGAACATACAAAACTGCTCAATGCTTCTACTGACCAAAATGTTGAGAAGACGTTTCAGACAATTGCCCATTGTGCTACAAGAAGATGAAAGAACCACTCTGGATTGCTTCAATAGCTCTTTGTCTTGATGACAAAAGCTTTTGTGAAGCCAGAGCACTGCAACTGTGTGAAATGTTCCATAATTTTAACTGGAGCTACTGGTTCAAGCTCACAGCCTTGAAAGGCACTGCGAATTTTAGTTACCATACATCATTTGAAGGAATGCTATTAGATCGTTCTAAAATCCTTTGCTGGTCACTGTTCAATGAAGCATGCCATGTAAAATAAAATGGAACACTCACTTATAAATTTAACAGTACGTTAATAAAGAGTAAAAGATTCTAAGAAATTTTTGCAAAATGCTGGATACAAATGAGTATGTAGCATGAACATGTATTTCTTTGTCTGGCATGCACTTACACACAAGCCAAGGCCAGCAGTGCTCACACCTGATGGCGTTGCCAGGCCTTGGGAAGCAGGCAGTGTGCAGCCTCCACCAACCCCACTGGAGCTGTGCTGTATGTGGCAGTGCTTGTGCCCTCTGCAGAGTAAAAAACTGATCTGGGATTGTAATTCCTGCACTGCTATGGTATTAGGTATATAGTAAGCCCAGCAGTTTTCTTGGGCTCCACCTTAAGGAGCTGCAACCAGTTCTAGCTCAGACCCATTCCTGGCTGCTTCCTTGTCTGGGAGCTCAGCCTTTCTTCCCTCTTTTTATTCTTAATTCTTGGATCCTGCTCTCCCAGTCCTACATTTCTGGCACTGTTCCACACCTTCCTTCCCTTCAGCCAGTTCTTGCCTTGTATTAGGTTCCCTTTGGTCCCATGGCTCTGGGCCAGCTGTGTCTCTTCATATTCTCATCTTGCAGTACCATAAGAGAGCCACAGATGGTGTCACCATTCCTGAGCAGTATACTGTTGGTCCAGCAAGCCCAGTTGGATGTACCAGGAGTGCCCTGGGGAGGCACTGAGCTACAGTCCCCTGTGCTCCCATTCCTCAGCTAATATCACTGGGATTGAGTGCACCTTCACCAAGTCTGCAGATGACACCAAGCTGTGTGGTGCAAACAACATGCCTGAAGGATGGGATGCCATCCAGAGTGACCCAGACAGGTTCAAGAAGCAGGCCCAAGAGAAGTTCATGAGGTTCAACAAATCCAGGTGCAAGGTCTTTCACCTGGATGGTCAAGGCAACCTCCACTATCAATATAAGATGGGGGATGTAAGGATGGAGCACAGCCCTGCTGAAAAGGATCTGGGGGTACTGGTGGATGGTAAGCTGAACGTGAGCCAGCAGTGTGCCCTCACAGCCCAGAATGCCAACCGTATCATGGGCTGCATCAAAAGAAGCATGGCCAGCAGGGCAAGGGAGGTGATCCTGCCCCTCTACTCTGCACTGGTGAGGCAGTACTGGAGTACTGCATCCAGATGTGGAGTCCTCAGGACAAGAGAGATATGGACCAGTTGGAGCATGTCCAGAGGAGGGCCACAAAAATGATCCAAGTGGAAGACCTCTCCTATGAGGATAGGCTGAAAGGGTTGGGGTTGTTCATCCTGGAGAAGAGAAGACTCCAGGGAGAACCTGAGAGCAGTCTTCAGTATCTAAAGGGAGGCAATAAGAAAGAAGGGGACAGACACTTTAGCAGGGTCTGTGGTGACAGGACAATCTATTGTTACCAGACTTCCATTCTGGACTATACAGTCATGGAGTTTCTAGGCAATTGAAATTATCATTCATTTCCACCAGTCTTTCTGTTCACTGAAGGGGAGTTGAACTAGATGACCTTTAATGGTCCCTTCCAACTCTAACATTTCTATGATCATTTTTTCTTCATTTTTCAGAACATTTTAGACTACTACTTCTTTTAATCAAATGTCTCTTTGCAAAACTCACCTCTTAAACCAGCTTAATCTCTTTTCCACAGTAAGGCCAGTAATTGCAATGCAGTGGTAAAAAAACAATGTCTATATTTCTAGCTAACAAATGGAAAAATAATATTTCAAAAGCTCTCACGACTCTCCCTTACTGATTTGGTTCCCTCTGTTTACTTATTTCACTAACCCATGCTCATTTGTACACTCTTAAAAAGGAGGTATTCAAACCTATATATCTAAGAATCTAGAGAACCTGATTTCACTACAGGGGCTAAGCTATGTTGCAAACCACATACTTCTGAGTTGAGAGGTGGGCTGCTGCAGCAAAAAATGGGTATCCTAGGTTGTATTAACTGGAGTATAACTGAAGCATAATCAATAGCTCAAAGGGAGCATCATTTACTCAGCACTCATGAGACCATGACTAGAACATTACATCTACTACTAAGATGCCATTTACAATACATGGATAACTGTCTCATACTGCACCAGAGAAGGGTAAGATTGGACATTGGGGAGAACTACTTCAAGGAAAAGTTGATCAAGCATTGGAATGGGCTGCCCAGGGAAGTGGTGGAGTCCCTGTCCCAGGAGATGTGTGGATGTGGCACCAAGGGATACGCTTTTGTGATGGGACTCAGTAGGTAAGCCTTATGGCTGGATATTTCTTCAGGTTCCCTCCAATCCAAGTGACTCTGTCATCCCAAGGGCCAAGGGGACCATGGAGTTGAAGAACAAACTGCAAGGGCAGCAGTAACACAGAAACCACAGTGGATCACTAAGGAGAACTGAAAATCCAGATGGAGGTAATCTGGAAACAAGCCAAAAGTAAAAAAAATCTCCTGCTTCACATATTCTGACACATGGTGCACTTTTTAAAGAACGTCCTCAGTGTACAATGTAAAATAAATACAGCAGAACAATAGAAAATGTTCTTGGATTACATCAAGGAGTACTTACATCACCTGCAAATATTTGTAAATTTAAAGCACTAAGGTAAATCTTAAGAAGTATTTGGGTCCTTCAGTGAGCTTGAGAATTAACTTGCCTACAAAACTTAAATTGCTTTTCTGCCTTCAAAGATCTGCTCCTGCAGACAGAAAAAAAATAAAGCATTCTCTCATTCTTGCATTCTTTTTCATACAATATGATGTTAGGAAAGATCAAGACAAATTCTGATCTTAGCTTCTCTGATAACTGCTCTGAAATTAAGAACATCTTGATCTCTTCTGATACAGAGATCATTCACAAAGACAGCTGCATCCAGTCTAGGGAATTAAGTGTTCTTAATGTTACTTTAAGTCAGAATGACGTTATTAATTTTGATGGAAAATGGTATTGAAAACTTTCTGCTGGGATGTACGTAGTTACTGTATTATTGCAAAGACACTTCTAAAAATACCAGCTTGCCAATGAAAAATACAACGGGTTAAAATAGTTTTCTAAAGAAAAGCAACATTAACAGTTTTGAGTATCAGCTTTAAAAACTCAAAAGGCAATTCTAGATAAGTTATCTGCTGGCATGAAAATAAAAGGTTTATAATAGTCAAGCAGGTATTTCATATTTCATAGAATCATTAAGGCTTGAAAAGACCCCAAAAATCATCTAGTCCAACTGTCCACCTACCACCAATATTGCCCACTATGTTCCTAAAGGATCTATTCAGAACCCCTGTAGCTCCAGCCCCCTACACATCTGGCATTACAGGGCTAACAGAACACCTGCAGCTTGCACCCAGCTGTGTGCAAGTGTCAAAGCTCACACAGCGATGGGAAGCGATGGGACAGGGAGCAGCGTCCCTTCATCTTCACAGCGCAAATGCCAGCTCCTACATCTCCTTATAAGGCTTTGTATCCTATTTTCCTTTCCCACCATGCACCGTAATTCCTCCAAAATTCAATCCAGCACCACCTAAGCACAGCTGTGCTCTTCTTACCTGGTAGCACTTGCCCACCAAAAGCCCACTGCAAAGTGCTCTACGTGGGTTGTTTCCACCCGTACTCTGCTGTGGTTCTCCTCAGTGGGGGAAAATTGAAAGTTTCCCATTGCTTTCCATCTGCTTGGTTTTACCAGGGGTTTTCACAACTCTCATATTTCTTGTTGCAAATACTCTCCTCCTCTTGAACACAGTAAAAGATCCTAAAAAGAGCAACCTCATCAAGAACTACTTTGAAGTTACAGTTCACAGAGAGCTTCAGTTTCAAATCATCAAGCTATAGGAACGTGACTCTATCACGAAAGAAAACTGAAATTTTTCTGAAGAATTTTGAAAGACTGGATATTAACATAAGATGATGTTTTCCATGGTCATAGCTTATTCTGACAGATTAAATGAGGGTGAAAGATCATTTATATTTCTATTGCCATATACATGGGAATCAACAGAAAATCTCATGCGTCCTGTGGATGAACTTTACCTTGTTGCAAGATCCGACATCCAACCTGCCTTAACAAATTACAGGCAAACCACAGAATGCTCTCACATAGCCAGGATATTTCCTAATATTTTTGGAAAAAAGCAAAGATCTTGAATAAATGAGTCTACCTAATATGAAAGCAAATAAATAAGAACTTCAGAAGAAGAATCCTTTAATTAGAACTAAGGATATGCAATAATCAGTCATTCTTCTCTGACATGAAAAGAAATTAAAAAAGCGTGAAAAATGGAAAATAAAACAAGCATATTTCTAAGATTTACTTGAAAGAATAGCTATCCAAATTTGCTTTCATATTTCTGACCTCCTGATTTTTTTGACTGCTGTTTAAAAAAGCATAGAGTTAGTCACCATGTTTCACTCTAGAAGAACAGTCTGGCTTTGTGACTGCGGGAAATCAACTTTTGATGTAATAATTCCTCTCAAAGTTCCCAGTATCTTTTTAATTGCTACACATTAATTTTTTTTATGATCTTATACTGAAGGAAGAAAATTATTTCTACTGGAGATTACCAGTTCTCCAGTATTCCATAACACTGTCAAAATCAACATGGACAGTCAACTGTAAAATAGTTTAACTAGAGTTGTTCCACTCATGGTGATTACACAAAAGTAGGTGTCCATGGCTCCAGAATCTACTGTCCAATTCCATGTATCTCCAGCAATTTGTATCTCCTAGTGAACTCTGGCATTTTTGTTAGGACTAAATGGCAAACCTGCCTACGGTTAACGCATTTGTTCAATGGGTTCAGTTTCTGTGCTAACTCCTGTTTCTGGCCTTTTCTGTTCTTTTAACTCTACTTCATCCTATTTTCATGGGATAGAATCGAAGTGTACTTCCTGTATTTGCTTCTGTTCCTCAAGTGGTTCACATATCTTTTGTGTCATCACTGCCCTTGCATTTCCTATGGTCCTGCCATCCAGGCAGCAGTTTAATTTTTAAAGAGGATAACAAGGCAGGGCTCTTCTTCGCTTTAAAAAGTGTTCAGGTCTCTGGTTGTTTTATCTAACTTCATCTTCTCCAAGATGCTCCTGTGCAAAAAGTCATGTAGTCAAACAATATGCATTTTAGAGAGTTCTCACTTAACATTTCCATTATTTATTTTCAGTCTTGTGCCTCTCATAAAAACAAGCAAATAATTTTAACCCAGAAGTCTGATAATTAATTCAACAAACCTGACGATTTGAGAACAGAAGTATAGTGCTGTGTGTTTAACAGAACTTTCTCTATGTAACATTTAAATATGACTTTCACCAGATTTGTCCTGGGACACAACACCATCAAAGGAATTCATGCTGAAGGGAACAGCTGGATTGACACACGGGCCATCTGGTGAGCACTTATTCCTGCAAGCAGAAGTGCCTAAGGACTGTGAGTTACACAATTGCTCAAGAACAGGATATAAATGTACCTTTGTATGACTTGTCTATATAAGTCCTTAAATCAACAGCTATCAAAGAGAATAGCCTCAAAAATCATGTATGATTTGACGGAAGATCCTATAACTTTTTCGTAACCTTTTCACTGACTTTCAGACTACATTTTGAAAAAGTCTACAGTAATAAATGCATAACCTCAGCCAATGATTTGTATACAACTTTTTTTTCTTTTTTTTTGCAGATTCATGTCTAGCTAAAAGGGAAATAAATCTGCAAGATGTAGATAGCACTATCTCCTTACCTCTCTGTTGACAAGTTAAACTGCTTAGAAAACAGTACATATTTCCTCAGCACCTCTATCCTTGTTATTTGGAGAGATTGGGAATAAAAGGTTGCAGGGAGATCATGAGCATGCAGCATGCTCCTGGAAAACAGAAAACCTGAGCTCTCTCTTTCCATGATTCATTATACTTCAGTTCACGAAGATGGAGAAATTAAAACATATATCACTGATGTATTTCATATAAATTCCTATTTTTTAAAATTATTTAGCTCTTTGCTTGCTTGCAAAGCCAGTTTGAATTCACTTTTAATGAAAATACTCAACATCTACCACCACTAACTACAACTTCAGCTTTACCACATAAAACTCTTTAACAGCAGGATACTCATATGGAACATTTCCAGAAAACAAATTAAAAACAATTCAAGTGAAACTGAACAGGGAATATGGATCATTTCACAAGACACATAGTTCCCTATGTGGGATCTACACCTGGGGTCAGTAACTTGTAAACATTTTTGAAGACCTTTGATATGAATGAATTTTAATAACCCTGAAAGTTCTTCTGATTTTCAGGTTGCGTTTTTAGCATAGCGTTAGCGTTTCTAAATTCATCTGACTGCAAACTAGTTTAGAAGTGGAAAAGCAAACATTTCTATCACTGCATCCTAAAAAAACATGCAAGCTAGTTCTGTATAATTCTTGAAGCTAAAACTCAGCCTGTTTACCAGAAATGAATTGACGTTATCTTCTCTTACACATAGAAAATCGTGTCAGTGTTTTCTATTTTGTTTTTAGAAAATCATATGGAAGCTAAGTGATGTGCAGATACTAATAATTAGCTACTTGATTCAGATTAAACTGCAGAAGTACGCAGATCACTGGAATTGTTTTTCACTTGATATCATCTGTCATTCTAGGAAGAAAAGAAACAGGGTGATGCATCCTGGTTTTGTAAAATTTAATAGATTCCAGATACTGTATGTAAGGAAGTTAATAGAAATTCTTTTAAAGATTTGATGTAGTTTGAAGGCAAAAGATATACCAAAAGATACACATATCTTGTGTTGCTGTTGACTGTACAATAGATGATGGTTTTTCTCAACATAAACTGGCTGCAGAAGAAATACAATTTCCAAATGCCTTTTTAGATATAATACTCAACCTTATTAAATGAAAATATACATATTCAAGGCAAAGGTTTGGGGAAAACATTCTTCTAGGGGAAAAGATGAGGTTCTATTTATATAGACCTTAATTTAAAGTTTATTTGATAATTTTATCTTAAGTTCAATGTTACACTTTTTTGGAGTACTACTAGTAAAATAATTTTGCAGGAATAACTTAACTGTTTTCCCATTTAGTTTTTACCACAATAAAAAAAAGAATGGGGTACATCATGACACTATTCAAAAGTAGGGCTTGAATTTTCAGAACAGCCTTTTTTTTTTTTCTTTCTGTTTTCTTTACTTCCCTCTTATTATTCATCAATTCCAGACTGCCACTGAAATCACTGGTAAAGCAACGACTTCCATCTTTAGGAGTGGGTAATATTATTTCTATAAAAATAGAAATATTAAAAATTCAATAGTCAATACTCTGTTTCCTAAAACTGAATCAATCTTAATGCCTGTAAGCCAAGACTTTACTTCCAGATGAAAGACAGAACCAATGAAGTTTAGAATGGCCTCAGAGGTAATTTTTTCCTTTAGTAACGTTTTCACTTAAAGAGTTGCTGAAGGCACTAAGTCTTTACAAAGGAAATTATTCCCAACTCTGAGCCTCCAATGTGCTGACCCTACTTTGATTAACTCCACTGTCTGCTTTTACAGAAGAACATTAGTGTGCTTCGTATACATCTAAATCTTCACCTGTACTACCTGCAATATTAATGCTTGCAGTCACAAAGTCACTAAAACTAACTGCAAGAGATAACGTACATAAGATACTCCAGAAAAAGGAATTAAAAAGCTGCAATACTTTGAGCAAATACCATAGAGAACACAAAGGATTTTTCATGCACGATGATAGACGTCAGGAAGTCTTCAAACCCAAAAATCAGAACTTTGGGCTAACGTTGGTAAACCGGCAAAATTACCACTGATTTCTCTGGGGCTGCTGACAAGAAAAACAACCCTTATAAGAAAAACATGCACTAGATCAAAGCAAACCAAAGACATGATCAAAGCAAGCTCTGGGTGAACTCCCTCCTGAAGTATTTCAGGAGCAGCTGGAGGTGTTGCAGGTGGTGGCCATACAGGAGCAGCTCCACGAGCTGTTGCAGCACAAGGAAGTTGGGGTGGGAGGTGCATGGGGCACAGGGCAGCCAGTGCTCCTGCTCTCTGTGTGGGGGATAACCCAGGTGCAGGCAGTGGCCGTGGTCTCTGAACCATCCCTGCGAGGCAGGCAGGTCCTGCTCTTTTCTCTTTCCAAATCCTGGGCATTTAAGCAGGCTCCATGCCAGCACTGCACTGGGACTTCAGGTCTATCCGTTCATACTGAACACTGTGCTTCCCTTGGTTCTTCAAGTACAGTATCCTAGCAAATGGATTTAGGAAACATGTTTCTGTCCATGGCTCTGCCCATGTCATCTTCCAAATGTGAATCACAGCCTATTCTGCCTGGCACAGACTTAAGGAGCAGAAATGCTACTACGTGTGATGCATGCTATCACAGATTATTATTCTAATTTCTTGGGGCTTCCTGCCTATTGCAGCAATTGAATTAACTTCCTATATTCCTCCTTTTTGAATGCTACTATAGTGTTTAGTACATATTTCCCAGTTAATTTTCTTTCTTGTTTTCTCTAAATATTCTCATCTATTATCTGCATAACATCACTTTCAGTACACACAGTCACACTACTTACACGAATTGTTATTTGGTTCGATTGTATCTTGTAACTTTACTGCTTAAATTGAGGAGGGGAAAAAAAAAGAAAACAAACATAAACAGAAATAAACCAAAATAATTGAGTTTACTATGAAAAGATAACTGCTAGTTATGGACCTATATCAAACAGTTCTCAGAGGAAATTGTCTTCTATTATGAAAAGGACAAAAGGATTTAAGATATAAAATAGTGATTACCCTCGTTGGAAATTGGTGAGGACAGCATTCGAGTGATTTTAAAATGTGATTTTTAATGGAATAGCTACAACTACTTTATTGAAGCTGACTTTGGTGGAAATCATTTGATATGCATTTTGATAAATACTTCATATACATGTTTGATGGAATTAAACTGATTATTTTATTTTTTACTTTCAGGACTCTTTTTTTCTCTTTGAGATTCATCCTAACATTACAGCATACATTATGTACATTTTATTACTTATTTTACCTCTGTTATCCAGATATACAATAGGCTTACAGAAAAAACATAGAAAATGGCTGACAGCACAAAGCAACAGTGGACAGCTCAAGGCAGCCAGTACTGGTCCAGTTCATCTGTTTATATTTCACCCATCATCATAATATCTGAATGCAACATTTGTGTTAACTACGATATAACATTTCAGACTACCCTAAACCTCTACTAGAGCCACAGACACTCAAGATTCCAAAATAAATTAGAAAACAATCCAAATGAAAATAAATTAAAAGTTGAAATAAATGAAGAAGAAACATAGCAGCTTGGCACCACTATGCAACAGAAATCATTTCTCAGATTTTGGATATCATTAAAGAAAAATTGCTGGAAATGTCACCAATTCACATCTATATTCAAAGTCACTGGACTGTTTTTAACTCATCAGCAGAATACAGGAGTGCAATAAAAACATCAGTGAAACAAGACGTTTTCCACATTAGCAGGTCTAGGATTCTGATTTTGTTTAATCTACCTGCCTTTTTAAATCTTGTAATTAAACTTAAAATCACATACTTCTATAAGAACAAGGACTACAGCACCAGCAGTTTATACTCTAAATACTAACAGTATTTAAAATACAATAAATACTTGATTGAAAGTATAACTCCAATCAGCACTACAAGACAGAGAGATTCTCTCATTTAGTAGAAATCCTCACAGATCACAAATAAGCATGAACAATCCATTGGGTAGCCTGACTGCCACAGCCACTCACTGCTCTTTTTGGAGGAGAAAGGCAGCTCTTAGATAGTTGTGCACATTGTGACCAGCCTGAGAGCAAAGGAGACCTGCTTCAGACTCAACCCTTCCATCTGCCAGGCTGCAGGTCCTGCTTTTTGCACATTCCCACACCCAGGCAGTCCATAAGAATGGCCCATCCCATGGTCATCTCCTTTTCCCTCAGATCTTTCCCCATTATCTTTCTCCTTTCCTTATGGCCATGAGAATGGCCATACTTTATTCACTGCTGAATGAAAGTGACCCAGGCTGAACAACTGCAACACTTCAGCATCTGCAAGCTCCAAGGGCATTTCGGCCTTGTCTGTGCTTGTCAAGTGAACTGAACACATGCTTAAGCCTTCTTTGCCACAGGTTAATTTGTCCTGGTCTTGCTAAGGTTTGAGAAGATCACAAAGGAGCATTCCGCTCCGTCCAGTACTACTCTCCTACACCAGACACAGAATTATGCTCATATATTTATAATGTCTGGAAAATCTAAATCTTGAGTCATGACTATTGCTTAAAAGGAACCACAGCATTACAGGCAGCTCATGATGTAGAATTTTCAGTCTTACCATCAGTACGAGTCGTTAAATCTGAAGTTGAAAATTTCTCCTTACGTGTTCTCTCTTACTCTCTGTTCTCTTTTCTACATTCGGCTAAATAATCTCCTTACCTTTTTGCTAAAAAAGCAGATGTTATCTTGTATCTTACTGTTTATACCCCAGATTTGTTTCTTGTCACTATAGTCTATTACATCCTTAATTAATATACTACTAGTTACTATGTTATATAACTGGATTTCTCCATGTGTATTTGTAGGTCATTCTTTTTCTCCTAGTAAAACAAATAAAATGATCCTCATGCTTTCAGACTGAAATGTGTAATCTAGTTGCTAAATCTCTTTTACATTTCACACTAAAGAAAAAAAGAACACATTTCTATATTCTATTCTTACTCCTATTTAAACAACCTCCTTTAGTCTGACATGCAATATTTTTAATTACGGATATCCTTCAGAGAGGCTAATAGGGCTTCAGTTGATGTAGTTCTCACTTCATCTACACTGAGTTCACATTAATTGCAAACATGTCTAGGAAGTAATTTCCTCACTTTCTGCTCAGTAACAACAGAATTCTTCAGCTTTCCCCAGTCAACCCACTGATCACATCCTACTCATGGCGGCAAGGACACTATGACTCCTTCCACCTTTTTCCTTTCATTTGTCATCAGGGATACATGAACCTGAGTAGTGATGGGAATGGCCAGGGGCAGGAGTTACCAACCACAGTGCCATCAATCAATCTCCTTGCCAGGAGATCTAATGGCAGAAGCACCAAGCAAAAAGAAATAGAGGCTGTAAGAGGTAGTTTGGGAATCAGCTTCAAAAATGAGCTCAAAGGTGACCAAAGTGAACCCAGCATATTGCTGGTTCAGCCACTCTGGGTGTTGACCTTGGCTCTTCCCTCTACTCGGCACTTCATCTTGTAGGAAGACGTAAGAACTAGGAAGCCTGTTTTTTCCACAAAAGAATAAACTAGCCCTAGAAATATTCTTGAGGATAATTACATACATCAGGCCTAATGTTGCAGAATCATAGTATGGCAAATAGCTGTATTTTTCCCTGGTGGAAAGCTCTTGCACTTCTGTACTTTTTTTCTGTACCCAAGTTTTCCTGCATGTGAATTTCCACCAGCCCTGAAATTCAGACTTCAGCATCTATTCCTGTACAACTCTCATAGTACTCAATAATCAGAATAATCATGTGTTCTAATACCAAAAATACTTTTCTCTTATCCTTTACCCCTTCTATTCTTCCTCTCATGACTCAACAGGAGTAAATATGTTTCTGTGAAAATCAAATCTGTTTTTTGCTTTCCTTACATGTGTCCCAAAACCAGACTAAAGCAACTTTTACAAGTAAGGGAAGAACTCTTACACAATGAATGACCTGCTAAACTCATGCATTCAAAACACTATGGAAGCAAAATACTTAGTTTTCAAAAAACTGATGAGCCATTTATGCAAATAATGGAATACAATTCGCAATTACATCAGTCACAAGAAAAAATACACAGGAAGGTTAGTTTCTTAATTCAGCTGCTTTAAATGCACATCAGAATAAACTTTTCTCACCAGCTTCTTAATGTGAGTGCATATCACATCAGTGTATGAAGCTTCCTGTACTAACTTCCAGAGGTAAAGCCAGATAACTATTTTAATATTGTCCTAATTCATCTACTAAATCTTTTGCTTTCTCAGCAAGGAGGGCTGTTTTTTCCTTAATGAAATTATTAGGGACACTCAGTCACTGTTTATTTCCATTTAAAGAAATACACAGAACAGGAATATAAAATAAAATTCTATTTGCTAGCTGTCCTGAATGTCACCTAATGCTTAGTTATTGACATTTCTCTCAGGTGTGACATACTTGATGACCTGCTGTGCCAGCAGACAGGTGCAGAAAAGTCAAAGTCACTGTACAGTGAACATGAGACTTCACTCAGCATTTTTACATACGTATTTTAGATCAGGATTTTAGGAGAATCTTTTGTAGACACTAGGTAGATAAATTGTACTTACACATTTTCTGACTCTGAATGACATAAATGCTCAACTAAGGAAACTGAAGCAGAAACAGTGAAAAAATGAAGATAGTTCTCTCATACAGCAAATGAGAGTTACGGTTCTGATATGGCTTAAAAACTAAAATTTTAAGAATACCTTTTAGATTAATACATATAGGTGAACAATCAGTGTTCCATGAGTTCAGATATAGAATAAATTACTCATTTTCAAATACTGAAACTACACTTTGGCAGAAGAGTAAATTAAGTGTTTATTTCTGGAGACAAATTGTTTGTGAGCAATAAATAAACCACCATTTCCATAAAAGAATTCCACTTAAATTTTCCTCTTTAATACATTCCAATAATATTAAAGGTAAAATTTCAATAAAAATGGTAGAAAATGTATAGTGATACTAAATAATATGGTGTGGGTGAAATGATAAAATAAGGGCAGGAAATATTCCATTAAGTAATTATATTCTATTCAGCTTCCTCACATCAGAGCCCATTTATTCTCTTTACTCTGTACCAGTTCTACTTCTGACTCAAATTTCAGTCAAGCAATGAGGGAGCAGCGAAATCAGCAGAGTAATTCTGATTATACATACAATACACAAATTCATATTTTTACGGTACATACAATCATAACACTCACAAGGTCTGCTCACAGTACCTCGCTCACCTGTAAGAGGTAACACTTTTCAGAGCAGACAATATAGACAGGTGAAAATATTTTTGTCATGTAAACACAAAGCATCTAGACACGTCAGTTTCAAAGCCCCTACTATGTATTAAAAGCAAATCCTGACTTCTGCAGTAAAAACTCCGAGTGGAAAATATGCAAAAAATCATGCAGCACATCTATAGAGTTAAAATATTTCACAGGTGGCTCAGGTGTTTTTCTGTTTTGCCTTGTCATTTATATTTACATTAATAGCTTTTTTCCATTTTGTCAAGGCTTTTGAAAAAAAATCAAAAGAAATTATCTTGAGTAAATTAGTCTACATTATCTGCAAAATGAATAATACTTGACAAATTTAATGATGCTGTGCCTTCAAATATTAAAAAGATCACTTCACAATAACTGCTGATCCTTTAAGGAAAGGAATGGCATCTTAAACATAAAGACTAAAACAGATTTTTCTTCCTCAAACTGCTTTTGTAGGTCAGAAGTCTCCTGTTTCTTACCTCTGAAATCTGACCTCATTTAATGAAGTCTTTTAGAGGACACTAAATTATTTTTGTATAATAGAATTTAAATTGAAAATATCTTGATTGTTTTAATTAACACACTGTATATGACATGACCCTGTTCCAGATAGCAGTAAATTTTAGATAATATATTTGGGGCTATACTACTGCATAACAATTCTGATTTTCTGGCAAATTGCCACAGTTGGGGTATGAGATGGTGTTGCTTTACAGAGCACCTTTTCAATAGCTGAACTGCCATTATTAAAGGAAGTGACACTGTAACTTCCCATTTTCAATAGACTAAGATAACCTTGTGTTCACCTATGTGAACCTCATGGACAGATTTCAACATCTCTCCTTACATGTATCACTTAATAAACTGCTTTCTTCCTTTTAAATCATGACCCTACTATTAATTTCAATAGGTAATTACATTGCCATTTTTATTTGATTTAACTAATCCTTCTTAAATTTTAACAATCAAGAACATTCTGCATTATGCATTTTGCTGCATTCTTGCAATAATTTTATTACAGACTGAAGAAATTACCTCCCATTCATCTATTACTTTCTAAAAGGGGTATTTAACATATTTTGTTGCTTTTCAAAACAAAACTCCCTTGCCTTAGAATGATAATCTTGTTCCAGCCTGGAATCTGATCCTGCTACCTGTTTGTACTTGCTCATTTTCATTTGTCGGTTTCTCTCTTCTATATCCATCGAACCTGCCAAGTTAAAAAAAAAAAAAAGAAAGAAAGAAAAAAATAAATAAATAAATATAGCAGTCTTCAATTCCAAGATCAACATTATTCTCATAAAACTATTAACAGAAATGAAATCTAATTTACTTAAATTATGTCATATATAATTTTACTTTCTGAATAACAATTTTGAAGAAAACCAAGAAGTTGTAAGAGGAGAAAAACTGTAGATAAGGAAGTACTTCAGCAGAGCCTTAGTAAGTATTGGATTACCTGCCCAATTCAAATGAACCCAACATTGTGGAAGAAATGGATGTAAATGGAATAGAATGCTTCCAGAGAACAGAACAGAATTTTACTACAAAAGTATCTAGAGAAGTAAAGTCTTCCCTTAAAAAAAAACAACAAAAAAAACCAAAAAAAACCAGGAACGCAACATCATCACGTTTATTTTGGGGGGAGATTCTAGTTCTGCATTTTTTTGTGTGTGATACAAGCATTTTTGGAATTAATTACTAATCAAATAACAATCACAGCCTGGTAGAGTTTCCGACTGCCATGTAAGTATACTCTTATTTTGTTCAAAATATTTTAAATTGGTATAAAGGAATGATAAAGAGCCATACAGTGGTATCACTGTATTACACTCTAATGACACAAAACTTCAAGAGTTATTTCAGGATTAACTATTCTTTGATCAAATACATGATTAATCTCAGTAGACTCAGTCACCAGCTGTTTCCTGCCAAACTGGTACTTTAACAGCAGTTTACTAAGCAAAATAATAGGGAAGTAAGTTCCAAAGGTGAAGTGAAAGTGTGAGAAACAGAAACAGAAAAATGAGAGGAAGAGATAACAAAAAGAAAAAAAAGGTTTTCGAACTAAACATAGTTATCTACTGTATACACAGAAGATTGATTCTCTTTCACTTTAACATGTTATAGTGCCAGAATAATTCCCTAAATTCTAAAAAGGATTGTTTGATTGACTGATTGATTGATTGATTGTGGGCTGGCATTTATTGTAAACCTGCTGTATTTTTAACCCAAAGGTTGCTTACAATTAGATTTTCAGAATTCCATTAGTGAAAAATGGTAGCTTTTATAACTCATATTCATTTAGCAATCTGGACTTTAATCTGTGGAGCTAGGACTGGAATATTAAATACCAGTGTTTTCTATAAATATGATTTAAACTTTAAATCTTAGATCAAAGTCATGATCTAATAGTGAAATGGGACTTCCCAGGGGACCTTTGGAGTGCCTCCGAGCTTTGCATTTTCCTTCTGTGCAATGATAATAACAGTAGCATGTACTTGGAGAAAGGCCTTCCAGATATTTCTTTCATACCCCATGGAAAATCCAGAAGGGAGAGGGTGAAAAGAAGAAGGAATCTGAGAAGGAAAAGGAATAAATGGTGCTTCACAGGGAGAGATATAACAAAAAAAAAAAAAAAGAGCTGCAGGTGAACATTCCTTAAATAAAACATAGCTAGTTTTTCCTATTGCTATTTACCTCAACCATTAAAGGTGCCTTAGCAATACCTGTCAAGTTATCTTTGAGCTGCAATGTTTTCTAAGGATTTGGTTTTAAAAACACTATATTTTCTCTTTAAAACAGATACTCTGAGCTGTAAAGTGATAATTTTCTTCAGCAAACAGAAATATTTCTGAAGTAAAATAATCTAACTTCTTTTGTTTGAAGAAAAATCATTCTTTGCTGGGATTATAACGTTAAAAATCCATTTGTCATTCCTTAATAATGTAATGAATGAGATACTTCTCATCACAAAGTGAATTTTGTGAATTTTTCCTATGATGTTTTCTTAAAAAATTATCACATACATTCTTTGTCCACAGACATCCTGCTAATCTTCAGCAAATGACAAGAAGTGGTGAAATAACACCTCGTGGTAACACATAAAAACTTTCACAATTACTTGTGTGAACATTCCTTATTTCTGAGATCTATAGCAAGTTGAAAGACAGGTTTCCACAAATTCAACTGCATGTATTCTGCAAAATCAAGTGCTCCAAAATGTGACTGAAAGGGGGATCCTCTGTAGCACAACAGGAAAAGCTGGTGGTTTAGTGTGGTCTCAAGAGAAAAACAATAGCAAAACTTAGAAAAAAAAACCACAAAAACATTCAATTCCCATAAAAGCTTGTTAAAATCTAACTTGCTATCTATTTTCCAAACTTCCTTCAACAAATAGATGAATTAATTTATATGCAATAAGAGGGAATCTTGCGGGCAGTAGAGGTTCTTAATGCGGCAGCTCAGCTATGCTTCTGCTGTGAATGGAGTAGACACGCAGAAAGACTGCACAACATTGCTGCCAGGGGCCAATCTCCATGTAATGCCAGATGCAGCTATGATCTGCACAGGACTAAGGAAGTTAGGGAAAATGTCATGACCATGGACCCTGAACAAGGTCCAGTGCACACACACTGTTGCACTGTGCAATGCAAATGCAGGGCTTTGGCCATCTCTGGTTGTGCTGGCAAATCTATACTTTGCTGAAACTTAGGTGTGAGGTTTAGCATGAGCAGAAACTATTTCCAGAGTCCAGTAAATTGTGTATTAATAATCTTCTGCTCCTGAAATGATGAAGATAACCTAGCCTGAACATCAGTACCATACTAAGGACCTTCCTATAATCAGGAGTTTATATAAGAGGAGTGTGTAGATGAACCAGAACAATTTGTCATCAATGCTGGTGAATATGAAGGATCATTAGCTTTTACAGTGGTAGCAAAAGGCTGACAGAATCCTCGAATTACTCAGGTTGTTAGCCAGAGTTCAACACAACACAGGGCTACACAGATACCTACACTAGAAACATTAAAGCTAGTTTTGGTATATTTTCATGTAGTACTAGCATGTGTCAGAAGGTGTAAAACCAAGTTTTGTCCAGGCAGAAGTGACCGTTAGCAAACTTCATCTGCCTCAGCTTCCTTCCAAAATTTTGCTTCTAGACAACAGTTGTGCCCCCAACAGAAACAGCCCATGAGACACACCAACTTCAGCCACAGAAATACCAAAAAGTAAAGGTGGACTGGTGGAAGATCTGGTGCTGCTCAACTAGCACAACTGGGATTACTGCACTGCAGGTAATATGTCAGAGTTTTGCCTGCTGAAAGCAGTCTCCAATAAAAAATAAAAAAAAAACAGGGCCTGAAAGTTAGTTCCATGGTGCTATCACCATCATGAAGAAATATTTATGTAATAGACTGTCCACTGCTGATTCAATACCAGACATTCTCTTTAATTTTAGAAGAGAATATCACTAGGGAAAATACCAACATGACAGTGCAAACATGATCCCAAAATGTCAGCAGTCACCAAGTATGTCAGAATAAGGCCAAGAGTAAGGCCAACTATGAAAGCAAACCTGTAAGCTGTTGTGAGTTCCCTGCATGCACTAGAACCATTCCCCAACATCAAATGTAACCCATTATTTTAATGTCTTACCATGGAACATTATAGAATTCAGCTAATTGAGCATTAAAGTTTTCATTAGAACTTAAAATTTTTTTGTGTCTGTGTGTGTGTGTTAAAAATTGTAAGGGGCTGTTACCAGCAACGTGGTTGCTTTTCCTGACTTCATACAGGGTCACAGTTATACAAGGAAATAAGCAATCATTCATCTCAGTCTGGAGTTAGAAGTTGCTCTTGGATGTTCAAGTCAAATACTGCTTATTCTCTTCAGTTGACTGCCTGTGGTCCACACCTAGAGGCAAAAGGGCCTACAAAATGGCCTTCACATTCAGCTTACCCCAAGACAAACTTGCTTGTTAAAAAAGTAAAAACAGAAAAAGATGGAATATGTTCATTCTTTCTTTTGTTGCCTTCTTCAGTGAGAATTATTAAATTCTTCTAGCTATTATACATACAGGTGATAGTGACATATTTGGAGAAGATGCTCGTAAAGTACTGTGCAACAGGGCTTCTGGGACATAGCGAATATATGGGAAATCTGGGGTATATAAATAAAGTCGAGTTCCTAAAATATTAGGATGGATTTACTTTTGGATGGGCATGGACAAGAGGCATACTAAATGAACTGCATTTCCTGCTCAGAACAATGTCTCCAGCAAAGGGACAAGAACTAGTGATGAGTACACAAACAGTGAGAGTTTGGAGGTCAGAAACTTGCTGCAGAGTGGATAGAGGTAGTGTGCAGGTGCGCACCCTCTACGCTTGGAGCGGGGAGGAGAAAATAGGTCTTAAAGTGTATGAGAGCCTCCTTGAGTTGATTCTGGTGTCTTCCCATTTTTCCCTCTAAACTGACTCCCTTAAGAAAGCAAAGGAATTATATTTATAAAAGTCCTTTCCTAGTTTTGATTTCCTAATAAGTATCTTTGAAATCACAAAAATAAATCAACACTGTGATCCAACTCCAGGGTACGCATTCACTTAAACACAGTAGATCAGGACTTAAGGGCAAAAGTACAAAAATGTTTTGAATAAGTCACCCTACCTGTATCCCCATTCTCTGGATCTGCTTTCTTTTCCTCTAAAAACAAATGGAAGCAATATGTAAAAAAATCAAAAACAAAAACAAACAAGGAAAAAAAAAAAGGTGAGAGAAAATTTGTAAATAATAATAAAAGTAATAAAATAACAATGAAGCATGCATTGAAAAAGAAAAATGAATATAGACCATCAAATTAATCTAAATTGATGAGTTTAGTAAACCAAACAAGTATGGTGTTCTACATCCAGAGGCATATTCACTGCATGCTGCTGTATACATTTGTGCACATTTATCACAGACTTACTGGGGGCAACTCATGGGTATTTTGTGCGCTTCCAGAATCATTAACACACTCAATACAAAAGACAGCAAGGCAGGTGTCAGACATAGTTACTTTACAGCTTCATTCGACAGGATGACAGCAATAAAAGTAAAAAAAAATTCCTAGTGGTTCCTGTTTTATGCAGTACGCGCACAATGCGTAGTCTAATGGTTCAAGCATAAAAATTGAATGTGTCAGAATGGTTTTCTGTAATTGCTTTAAATCTTCCTTGGTTTAATCAATTCTCATGGCTTCCACAGGTTAAAAGTTTTAGTGATGATATTACTGTAGCTTATCTTAGAGCTAAAGCATGATGAAGCGCAAAAGGCACTAACATCAATACTCAGAACTCAGCTTATGCACTTAAATCCAACTAACTGATGCTAACAAATATTCTGAATGCATATCAAAGGTTGTATATAGCTCAGGGCATTCCTCTGTCACAGAGAAATGAAAATACATTGGATCCCTATCAAACAGTTTGGCAGCACATGAATACTGCAAGTTGAAATCCAAGTTTGGTAATTAATGTGAAAGAAGTTTAAGTCAAATTAAATTTACTTTAATTAGAAACACATTAACTTTTAGCAGACTGTTTCTTTCTCTTGCTTTAAGCCAGAATTATATTAATTTCAACTAACATGATCCCATAAATATGGAACAGTCTTGCCCCCATCACAAAATAAAATACTATGTACTATTAGAATTAAGTATTTTGTCCAAAATTACTGGTTATTGAAAGTAGCTCACAAAATCACCTTACACTTTGCAATACACAAGCTATTTACTAGTTGAAGAAGGAAACAGAGATGTTATATTTAAAAGAAATACCACTTTGTAGATGGGTATCAAAGCAGAGGACTAAGTCACTCTTAAAAGAAAAATCATACCAGGGCAATGTAGAAGAAAGAAAAATATGCTCCTGCAGAGGGCAAAGCAATACACCACACTTAAATGGCATCCGGCATTCATGTGCCATTCTGTGCAGGATGAGGGGGGTTACCTGCTGGCAACTCCAAGTGGAACTGTTAGACAAACTAACGGGAAGAGGATATGGCCTCCTGAAGATCAGTAGATACCCAGTGAGTACTTGAGACCCCACCCACTCCCTGTCCTGTTCTGCCCCATTTTGTGAGCCATGTAAACAAGGCCCTTTGCATCCGTCTGATTTGGCCCTTGGGTAGTCTGGCCAATATTATCTGGGGAGGTTGTGGTAATTGTCTTCTGCTGCCTTATTACATTCTAAAGCAGAAAGATATTTGATAGCAATACCAACAATTCAGTATAATGCAAAACAGATGAAAGTGGAGTCATAGACATTAAAATACTCTCCTGTTTGAACACAGGATGATAAAACTTCCAAGTTATTTCATACTTATTTTGAAAATCAATCTTTGGCTTTAATACCATCATACATATATAATACAAATATAATATTACATAATATAATTCCTTTTATAAAAACTTTAATAAGTCCATTTACCTATATGCCTGGACCACAGGACTTTTCAACTATGACTTTAAAAATGAAGACATAGTCAAAATATGGGAAACTTAAAAACCACCCAAGATCCACTTTTCTTGCTTCCTACTTAGAACTATATACAAAATAATACTTCCACACTGACTTACAGAAAAAAATTCCCTAGGTTCAGCAATCATAACATTCTATTAGATCTCTGAATTACAAGAGTGTAATTGAAGCATTGTGATTTTTTTTACAAATCTCTACAGCAAATAAATTGTTTAGACTTTTATGGGAAAGGTCAGCAAGAGTGGATTCCCACTCTTGAAACTGAGGTTTCACTTGATTTGTAAATACCTGTCTAAAGAAGTACTAGGAAGAACAGAAAATTGAACTGGGAAAGATCTCAATTCAAATTGGGAAGCAGCAAAACTGAACAGTACCAGTGTTGTCCACTGAGCAACTAAAACAATGCTAACTTCTCAGCAGCAAAAACCTTCACAGAAACTATGGGCTTAATCATCCCATCTTAAATGAATTCGAAGCAAATTCAGAGTGATGAAAGTACAGTAAATAATTTGGGTTCCTCTGGTTACTAGGTGCTCAAATCCAAAACAGTCAAATAAAAAACACCCCCCAAAATGACTTGAAAATGCTGAAAATTAAAAAATCCAATGAGATGATTTAGAAATGTCTCAAGGTGAATGATATTAGAGGGAAAAGGCAATATCCACTCCTAAATCTTTCGCATTTCTGTTTAGATATTTTTTTCAATATCACCGCATAAGTCAATGGTTTACTTCATCATGTGAATTAAACTTAGTTTACAAAGCAAATACATATATTCTATCTGGGAGTGTAATTATTTCAATTTAAGAGATAATGTTTTCAGAATTAAAAAAATAGATAAAAAAATCTCTGCTTTCATAAAGGAGACATTTATGTATGTTAAAGAAAATTACTATACCAGTTTTCAGCTTCATCAGAATAGAGGGAATCTTGAAGTACACAGATAAAATAAGGGATGAAACAGAAGGACAAAGATCCACTTCCACTGAAGAAGCAGGAAGGCAGACTTCTCCCTAACCACGAATACTGACGACAGCATTCAACAATTGCTCAAGAAGCCAGGAGCTTTCTGCCTTCTTTGGGAAGTTGAGGGTGAACCTCACTGCAGCCATAAGGCCACCAGGAGGTGATGAGTTTAACAGATATTCTCCTGGGCTTTTTCCTTCTTTCATCACTGGCTGCCAAAAACTCAAGGTTAGATGCTAGTTCTACCTTGAACTGTTTCTTTTGCAATGATTTTTAGTTGTACTGAGATCACTTCAACAGATTTATCCACAATAGTACTTCCACCTGGGATTCAGAACAAAGAGATTTCCATTAGCTTGGGCTGGGTTCTGAAATAAACTCAGGCTTCCTTGCTTGGAATGAAAGTAATTGCAACCTCCAGCACCAAAATATGTTCATCTTATAAGAACAGATAGAAGAAGCATAACTCCTTGTTTGTCTTTAATTTTAGACATAAGATAGGAGAACAACAATTTTGAAATGTCTTAAGTTTCTACTTTTCATATTTGCTGACACAAACTATAGGAAAATCAATCTTATATCAAGTGAATCCTTGAAACAATAATTTTTATCAGAGCATGGAAAGGATCTTTTTTTCTAGAAGCAAAAATAGAGGTTATTTGCTTTGAACATAAAAAACTGTCAGTTACAGGCCTTGTAATCAAAGAATTACATTTCCTCCAATTTACAGAGCAATTCAATTCTAGTTTTATCTCTAAGTTCTAACCCTGAACTTAGTCATTTTGGCATATCAGATGTCTAAATTTTGATAAAATATAACTACCCAATGGCTACAGAATGTTTGATGTAAGGGGTTCCTGAACCTCACTCCAAGGCTTTACATCCAAGGTGTGAAAAATGTACAGAAGCTATTGATACAGCAAACAAGGCCTCTCCAAAAAGTCTGTGATACACTCCACAGTTTGAATGAAAAGAATATGGCTGAATATTAGAATATAGAAATATGGAAGATGTGTTTTGTGGAAGATATGTTTTATATGAGACTGAAGTGTCAATTACCAACCTTAAAAGGGAATGCTAGGAGGAAGACAATTCAATTAGCCAGATTCCAAGTGGGGGAACATGCCTTTGCATTCCTGTTTTCTATCTGGGAATTGCTTAGTGGTTTTGTTGTTTTTTAAAAAATTCATAGCTTCAAACTTGACATTACCAAACAAAGACTGAGAGCCGGAGGACATTTCTCACCAATTAAACAAATTTTTATCATAATGCTTAAACCATGCTAACAATGTTATTATTTGCACAATATATGGCACTGCTTAGTAAGAGGGCTGAATAAGATGGTGGGGTGATTGAGGCTAGAAAGTGAAAGAATCTCTAGAACCATGGGCTCATAAACTGACAGAGTCAGCTAAGGTCTTCATCACCAGAGATGAACCATTGAGCTCATAAGGGACAGAGATCTTTTGAAGCAAGTAGGGAAGTCCTATTTTGCATGTTTATTAAACAATAATTGTGGTTATTAAGAACACTTGAATAGCATGTTTACCTATGGATCTTTTTTCAAGGTGATTTCTGCAAGGTACTCTGTTTGTTCTTGTTGCCTCACAAAAAGTACATACATTTTGGTGGCCTTGAAAACATACTGAGATCCCAGTTGGAAAAACATGTTACTAAAGTAGAAGCAGCAAGACTAACAATCTAAAGCACCACATTTCAGTTCCACCAAGAAATGTGGCAAAACCTTTTTATGTAAAGGACATGAAACAGGATTCTGAGAATGTAAAAGAAAAATCCCTGCAGGGTTAGTGGGCTCCTATATTCTGTTCTCGTGAATTTCCATTCAGATCAGCCATGCGATTAACTCTGTGTCATTGTCATGAAAGCCCTAGTTCAGTAGCAATGTTCTGTTTTTGCCAAGTAAGCATGCAGCTCAGACTTCCTACCACTGACTATTCTCCACAGTACAACCACAGAATATTTCACATTCTGACAGAGTCATTTCAATACATAGGTACAAACACTTAAAGATAACTATTCTAGATTTCAGAAAAACAGAAAACTATTAATAGAGATTGTTCAGCAATCCTAAGAATGTAAGAAATCTTCATTAGCGACTCAACAGACAAAAATATGGTTAAACATTTAAGCTAAAAACACAAAAACAAAACTGGTGTGTTCACCTTTATGCAAGACAAGAGAATTACAAACTCAGTCCTCAAACCTTTACCAGTACTCTGTCTTTTGCACGATTATGCTCTCATTTTTTATTCTACAAACTGATATTTTGACTATTTTTCCTTTGACAGTCTGAAAAAACAGCTTTTTTGTTTTTAACCTATTCCATTACAGATAGCTATTTGATGGTTTGAAGGCTTCATAGTTTCTGGTGTTAATTCTACTAAGACTTAAAAATAAGAACAAAGAGTCCCCCAGCTATCCAACACGGTACATCTGTTAGTATAATAAATACTTTCAAACTGAATTTGACGTTGAACTATCCTTTTGGGTTCTGCTGTTTAAATAGAGAATTGGGCTCTTTAAATGCCTCAGTTACAATCTAAGATATGAGATTTTAAACAAACTTGTGGAATTAAATTTCACAGAAGCCTTCAGAGACATACAAGTTATCCAACCACATTGGAACTAAAATGTTACAAATTCCTTCTAGGAATTCCTTTTCAACATGTGAGACATAGAAATTAAACAAAGCTCTATCCTGGCCTTTAATGGGAAGTGTGCTGTAATTGAACAGTGACTACAACTCAAAAATAGAGAAGTGTCACATCTTGTTTATAAAGTATAAGAGAGTAGGCTCACTCTTGAAAGGCTCCAAAAACCTCTCAAAATACTGTAGATAAGGACAAACACAAATAAGGGTCCTTCTCTTCCATTATATTTACTCTCCTAAACTATCTCGATACACATTTTTTGCATTTGCTTCTTCAATTTATTTTTCAGGCTCTTTTCTGTTTGGCTCTCCACTGTCCTGGACTGCCACTGACCTGATTTGGTCACACAACTTTAGCAAGAGTTTTTAGCTTTCGTAAGTTTTGCACCAAGCTATCAAGTTCCTATAAAATAAATCTTAATAAAAATGATAAAACAGAATAAATAAATAAATAAATAAATAAAGTCTTCATCTATTTGAATTCAATTTTCAAATAAGGTTAGCACAAGCTCGGATCAGTCCTTCTTATGCCTCTTCCATAAGAGAGTTCTGCTCCAAAAATTGTAAAGAACCAGAAATTCTATTTCCTGGCTTTTCACATCTGTCAGAGCNGCACATTATGAAAGAAGAGCCACAACCAGTACAGTTAAATTAGATTTCCTGAATGATTTTGATTTCTTAACAAAACCTCATCTTCTTATCAACACTTTTTGCCATGAGATCACAGCTTTTAATCAGTAATAACAGCTAACAAAATGGGTCTTGTTCAGTGCAGCTAAGTTTGAAATTTCAGTGCTTGAAATGTAACTTTCTGAGATTATTCAGTTCTCAAATTATATCCTCCCAGGAGTGTTATGTCTGAGTTTTCTACTTTCTGTAGAAGTTCCCAAATGTGAAGATAAAACAAATTACAGATTGTTTTTGTGTGCTAGCTGGACTAGAGACTTAACATACAGATATTGGAGATGGGAAATAAACACTGAGATAAATTTAACCATTTCAAAATCTTAAGGTGTTCACATGCATCATCAGTTGCCTTTTTAAGTTTTTTGTAGAGTACATATTTCATGGGTAATAAAAATTTCATAAATATCTTGATCTAAGTTAAACTTCTACAGTTTGCTAAAGTTTAAATATATTAAGAGAGGAAGAGAGTGACAAGTAAATGAAGTGAGCTAGGATAAAAACTACAGGAAAGATCAAATGAAAAATAGCACAGAAAAAAGCAGTAGAAGAGACAGACCTGAGTTTCTTCTCCGTGATGATTCCGCTTCTTCTGTGATCACATCGTGTAATGGACAGACATAGACAAAGGAGATGGGCGTGAGAGGATGTATTCAGAAGGTTAAAACTGACACTGAGGGAAAGGGCCAAAAATTGTTTTAGAGAGAAGTCTGCAGAGCAGAGCTAGTAAATGGGGGAAAAAAATAACAGACACCAGAAGAAGAAAGAACGCTGAGAAAGAAGTGGTTAAACTACAGTTGTTGAAAAAGAAGAGTAAAGATAGGGTTAGTATAGGAGCTGAGGAAATAACAAATGTTATCACTGAGAGAAAAGTCAATCCTTGCAATGAAGCTGAAAAGAAACCTGGATAGCAAAAGGTGCATTAACTAGTAGAAACACTTCTGTTCACACCTGTTAAACTTTCTGGAATGTTAGCTACTTGAATGCAAATATTTTTTTTCAAGTACTGAAATTCAGTTTGAAATCACCAATGGGAAGTGCATTATTAGATAATTCTATTATTAAATAGTTTTAATTTACACTAAATCAAACTTTACATATCGAAAATGGAAAACAAAACAGATTGTTTTGAAAAGGGTATACAAGCTCAAGAAATTTCAGAATCCACATAACACACTCTGGAAAGGACCACATTATTGTAGCATTCTGCCAATGACAGTTATAAAGAATAAAATATTAAATGTGAAGAAAAAGAACATATAGGTATTAACTCTCATGTATCAAGCAGATACTCTTTCAAAATCAAGTATTACTTATCTCACAGCAGTCTAAGTTACTGGAAATCCACGCAAATTAAATGTCAAAAGAACTCTCTGATTACTTACTTTATTACTTCATATTCAAAACACACTGCCATTTCAGACATGGAGAAAATCTGAGGGACAGTGTCATTTTCAGCACTGAACATCTATTTATAGCAAAAGAATGGGAGGAATTCATCTTGAAAAATAATAATTAAAAAGAACTGTGAAGCTACCATGACTTACAAAACAAAAAAAGTATGAGAACTAAAAATACTGTATATATCTATAAGCTATGATGTAAATTCAGCTTGCAGTTAGCTAATGAGTTACTAAACATTATTTACAATTTCGTAACACTGCAGATATTAGATTAAGAATTTCAGAAAAGTTCAGCCATTACTAAAAATATACTGTACATACTTTTATCCACATTTTACAGTCAATACACCAGTAAAAAAAATGCAAAATTAGAGCAAGCAATATAAATTCATAAAATGAAATGAAAGACAACACTAATTTTTGTCGGGTAGCCCCCATTCCTATGGTTAAATCATTTTACCCTATAGTTAGCAGATTATTATTTTCACCCACCAAATACCAAGACTGTATCAAGAATTTGTTGTAAACACAAGCAGACTGTAGAATATATTTAGAATGCATTTTCAGGCAATTAAATTTGCATACAAGATGATCATATGTAAGCGTTATATGTGAGATATATATTGTGTAAGCATAGCAGCTGGCAGTTATGACAGTTTTTTGTTTNTTCACCCACCAAATACCAAGACTGTATCAAGAATTTGTTGTAAACACAAGCAGACTGTAGAATATATTTAGAATGCATTTTCAGGCAATTAAATTTGCATACAAGATGATCATATGTAAGCGTTATATGTGAGATATATATTGTGTAAGCATAGCAGCTGGCAGTTATGACAGTTTTTTGTTTAAAAAAAAAATAAATCAGCATATAAATATATTTTTATCTATGCAATGGATCCATTGTAGGAATCACACATAAGCAAATAAAAAGACCTGCTTGTCCTTGGTGTTACATAGCCTGTGTTGACAGAGCATGGTTATAATTTCTATACTGTTTAAATAAATAAATAGTTATTTCCATAACCAAAAGTCCACCTAAAAATTATAAACTTTTTTCAGAACATGTTTTCTCATATCTATATATTTTTATATCATATATAGCCTTGAAGCATGCACTCCTATGTCCAATAATGCCATTATAAAGTCTCCGTTATGACACCATTGTATTTAATTTGTATACATATTTGACAATCTGTATTTTCTCATTATGGACATCTGCTCAAATGATATTTCATTTCTTAGAGACATGGATTGTAGAATTTGATCATTAATTGTTGCAAATATCAATGAATTACAAGTATTAGTAGTATGGTAATGCACAAACATCTTTCCATTAATGATGTCAAGCATTAGTTTAGACACAATGACACTTGTGTGTATGAGNAAGACAAGAGAATTACAAACTCAGTCCTCAAACCTTTACCAGTACTCTGTCTTTTGCACGATTATGCTCTCATTTTTTATTCTACAAACTGATATTTTGACTATTTTTCCTTTGACAGTCTGAAAAAACAGCTTTTTTGTTTTTAACCTATTCCATTACAGATGGCTATTTGATGGTTTGAAGGCTTCATAGTTTCTGGTGTTAATTCTACTAAGACTTAAAAATAAGAACAAAGAGTCCCCCAGCTATCCAACACGGTACATCTGTTAGTATAATAAATACTTTCAAACTGAATTTGACGTTGAACTATCCTTTTGGGTTCTGCTGTTTAAATAGAGAATTGGGCTCTTTAAATGCCTCAGTTACAATCTAAGATATGAGATTTTAAACAAACTTGTGGAATTAAATTTCACAGAAGCCTTCAGAGACATACAAGTTATCCAACCACATTGGAACTAAAATGTTACAAATTCCTTCTAGGAATTCCTTTTCAACATGTGAGACATAGAAATTAAACAAAGCTCTATCCTGGCCTTTAATGGGAAGTGTGCTGTAATTGAACAGTGACTACAACTCAAAAATAGAGAAGTGTCACATCTTGTTTATAAAGTATAAGAGAGTAGGCTCACTCTTGAAAGGCTCCAAAAACCTCTCAAAATACTGTAGATAAGGACAAACACAAATAAGGGTCCTTCTCTTCCATTATATTTACTCACCTAAACTATCTCGATACACATTTTTTGCATTTGCTTCTTCAATTTATTTTTCAGGCTCTTTTCTGTTTGGCTCTCCACTGTCCTGGACTGCCACTGACCTGATTTGGTCACACAACTTTAGCAAGAGTTTTTAGCTTTCGTAAGTTTTGCACCAAGCTATCAAGTTCCTATAAAATAAATCTTAATAAAAATGATAAAACAGAATAAATAAATAAATAAATAAATAAAGTCTTCATCTATTTGAATTCAATTTTCAAATAAGGTTAGCACAAGCTCGGATCAGTCCTTCTTATGCCTCTTCCATAAGAGAGTTCTGCTCCAAAAATTGTAAAGAACCAGAAATTCTATTTCCTGGCTTTTCACATCTGTCAGAGCCAGAGCTATCTCCAGTACTCTCCTGACTTCCACCCACCGACTCAAAAAACCCAGCAATGACTGGGCATCACCTTTGACAACCTGGAGTAAACCTAGTATCGACTGACTACTGGTAGCACTACCTCTACACTTACTGCCCTAAGCCTGTCATAGCTCAGCCTCTCCTTAGTATTGGTGATCAGTTTGGGCTATCAATACTTGAATCAGCTCACATTTAGAGGTTCATTTAATGAATGTTTTCTGTATGCTTAAAGATCACAATAAGCATAATTGCATTTTGTTGATGCAACAGTATATTGTTCATCAGAACCACTGATGAAAAGAACATTCCCCAGTTCGTTACTAAAATTCTTTCATTCTTTATTTGCAAAATCCAATTTTAGAAACAAATTGTGAAAACTCTGTATTATGAAGCTTCTTATTCAGCAAAGGAAAACAGTGTTTGATCATTAAGGATGCTATCAACATGTACTGCTTTTAAGTAATACAATTTTTATAAGAATGTTTTTGTTTTTTAGCAATTTGAAATTACCTTTTTGCTTGAAACGTACAGCATAACTTTACATGCAGTTTTATAGGATATTTCCACTAAAAAATCCTATATATTTTTCATCGAATATGGGTTTTTTTTTCATTTTTGCAGTGAAAGATGATAATGTCCATCAAAAATTAATATTTTTATTTCAATAAAATAGTCACCTATTCAGGTATTTAGCTTTTTCAGCATTTATAGCTCTAGTAACGTCTTAAATCACTAGCTAATCCATTGATCCACCTCAGTGTTTGGTAGCATGGTACTGTGAATACCATTTCCAGAAGAAAACCTGCAAATGGGTAATCCTAGTTTAACACCTCTAAAAGCAATTTCTAAACCAATGGGGAAACATCTCCTTCCTTGATATGACATCCTAGTCTGTAGCTGTGTGCACAGTTGTACGAAGTTCCTTAGCAAAATGTGTAGCCATGGTGTCTTTGAGCTGAAGCACGGAAGTTCATCAGGGAACCATTTTTAAATGTACACCTGAAAATAGGTTTCTATGCAGAAAGTAAAGTAACTGCTTTAAGCTTAAGGGCAGTAAGTTTTGCAGCTGTGTCTCGGACCATGCATCTGAATTTCTTTGCTAGACAATTAACTTTATGAGTGCTTAAAGTATTTGAAGTATTATTTAAATCTGTCAGCAAGCAAAACACTGCTTTGCAAAAGTTTATCTCAAGTGGAATGACCAGAAAAGTTAACAATGCACAGGTATTGTCTTCTCAAATCTGTTCAAGAAACATGTCATAAAAATACATCTTTTTCTGAGACACTAGATGCCATTTTTAGGTCTTGTTCCTACTCCAAGAATCAACTAGGATGTATAAAAGAATAGAGGATCCTTGAATAAAGGCATCCACAACTTTCCTTTTCCTTTATTATGGACAAATAGAGGATTTAGTGACCCATTTCCTAACTTCTTTTTTTCTTTTGTAATGAAAAAGATTCACAGAAATGGATCTTATGCATGAGACAAGTAGACCCCGTCTTTGACCCACTAAACCCAGTAGTGAGGATCGACAGAAAATAGAACTCGATCATCACTTAATTCTCATTACCACTTGCTCTCTTTATCCACTGTCAACCCCTGCTCTGCAGTTTAAATGATTTCTATCTTGAGATTTGTTATGTATGAAGTCCACAGTAACTAATTTCAGAGAGGCAGCATAGATAAACTCTAGGGGCTTATGAAAAGAGTAATAGGGAATGTAAAATGAGTTCTGAAGGAGCCAGCCACAGCAGAGGAGTGATAAAAAATGTTTGACTAAATTCTACCTAAGTCTAATGGGCCAGTCACAGAAATTCCTTCAGGTTTTAGAAGCTAAAGAGCATCAAAGTGGCTTCTCTAATTCATCTGGATAACAGCAGGGAAAAAAATGAGAGCTTTGACAGAATAAGTGTAAAATTTAAATTTTATATGTGCATTTGATCAGCTTAAAAATGGGGAATTTCCTTTTTCTGACACAGTATGACTGAACAAGCAGGGCAAGAGTGAGCAACTTAGCATTTTTCAAAGCTAAGATGCCTTGCTAGAATTTAGTTCTGTATCAGTAATATATATATATATATAANTCTCTAATTCATCTGGATAACAGCAGGGAAAAAAATGAGAGCTTTGACAGAATAAGTGTAAAATTTAAATTTTATATGTGCATTTGATCAGCTTAAAAATGGGGAATTTCCTTTTTCTGACACAGTATGACTGAACAAGCAGGGCAAGAGTGAGCAACTTAGCATTTTTCAAAGCTAAGATGCCTTGCTAGAATTTAGTTCTGTATCAGTAATATATATATATATATAATATTGTATTATATATATATAATATAATGTATTACATGAAAAATTCAATAAATGGCAGATTAATATTTGAAATGAAAGATGAAACTTTATAAAATAAATAAAGCACATTATGAAAGAAGAGCCACAACCAGTACAGTTAAATTAGATTTCCTGAATGATTTTGATTTCTTAACAAAACCTCATCTTCTTATCAACACTTTTTGCCATGAGATCACAGCTTTTAATCAGTAATAACAGCTAACAAAATGGGTCTTGTTCAGTG